>VWZT01007960.1:2248374-2285819 GCA_013397055.1 Pachycephala philippinensis | reverse complement strand
AAAAAAAAAAAAAAAGATGAGAGAAGACATTCAATATTATCTCTATTAGTCATGCAAACAAGCTTAAGTCCAAAGTACATGTGTTCTGCACATGGCTGTAATTGTGCAGCCTTTGGTGCTTTCATCCTTTCTCCCACCTTTTAATGCTGTGCAAAGAGCTTCACCTGCATGGCACACAGGCACTGTGGAATTTGCTTGCATGCCAAGCAGCAAGCCTCTGAGTGCAGCAGAATTGCTTCATAAATTTAACTATCACTTTCAAAATTCTTTTTTTTTTTTTTTCTAATTTAGTGCTTGATAGTTTTTTATGTGATAATTTTAAAACGCTGTTTATAGCAAAAGTTACCTTGATAGGTAGAATATTCAGGAAAAAAGGTCTTTGTATATCTATGTATCTATCAGTAAAAAGTCAATAATGAAATTGCTTTTAAAAGCAAGTTATTCATTTACACTCAAAAGAAACCATTTGACTCTTTTCTGATGATGAAAATTAAATTTCTTTAGAATGAGAAGGACAAAAGTATTTATCTGCCTTATAATGTCAGTCCACTTATTTCTAAGCAAGTGATAGAGAATTATTTTGTATAGTATAGACTCTGGTGATGATCACAGTAATTACTAGACATTTATGGCATGTTATTCTAATAGAGTTGATGTTTCCTCCTGACCCCACTTTGTTCTTTTTTTTTTATTATTTTTTAATGTTCTTTTGTGAGAATTATGTTGGCAACCAAGTAACATTTGAAATAGACGCAGTAAAAACTTTAGGAAAGAAATGAGTCAATTCAGGAGACAAAGTTCCTTTGATCCAGTGCACTATGGTTCCAAGCTGATGAGCAGTTGAGAGAAAGGCATTATATATACTAGAAAATAGTGAAAATTAATGGGTACTTTATGTACCAAGTTAAGCTTCACTCACATGCTACATTTGCTTTAAATACAGTTGCTTTCTGCTCGCAGTTTTCCAGGTTGTGCAACTAAAGTAAAACCTGACCAAGCACCTTTTTAGGCTGGTCAGAAAGTCAGTTCTAAGAAAGAAGTTGGAATTTGAAACCTTCGAGGCTTCCAGTTGTGTCATTCTGATCTTTAAACCACAGAAAATTTGACCTTCATATCAGATAAGGTTAAAAATAAAATAATGGGGTTTTTTTTCTGTTTATCTGTCATTATTTCATTTAGTTTGGTATCCCATTCCTGTATCCTGTGATAACTGCACATACTTTAATTCCAGTGTAATCACAACTCCTGGCACCCATTACGATAGCACTGCTGGATATTGTTATTTTGGTTTTTTTCCCCCTTTTTCTTTTGTTTTGTTTTGTTAGATAGTAGTGATTACTTCATTTTGCTGGCCTTCCAGAAATGTACTCTGCATACTTGATCTTGCTTCCAAACTGCAGCATTTTTGTTCTGAAAAGTCCCTACCTCACAAGTCCCCTAACCCTTTTCGTTACTCTTTACATCCATTAGTGGAGACAGAAAAAAGTTGCAATTGAAAAGGCTTCTGTGAAAGAGGTAAAGTAAAACCTAAATATTTCAGGTATTATTATGGTTTTATCAGTCAGTATTTGCACATACAGATACAGGGTCTGTATTTTATACATCTTTTTCATTACTTTGTTTTCTTTTTTCTGTGAATCACGAGGTGTGGAGCTGGTGAAGGTCAGGCAGGGAACAGATTAGCAGCATCTTGTACCACAATGTCACAATACTTAAAAGTGTTTACAGTGCCCACTGACACACAATGAATTTAAGACTGGCAGACTGAAGCAGAAATAAAACTATTCTTATTCTTCCAAACCTGAACAGGGGCCTCGGTGGTTTATGGTTGTTTTAAGGTCCATTAATCCTTGAATCATGAGGCTGTGTAAAAAGTGACAGCTTTAACATTCAGTCCCTGGGTTTATTTAAAATGTTTTTACTTCGACACTGTTTCTAATTAATAACAGTGACTATATGACCTGATTTAAATGTATCAAATACCAGGGATGTGGATTTACATTCCTTCCCAGGGCATTTTATCATTTACGGCAGCAATGTGCAGCCTGAATTGAACAGTGCCAATGCTTCCCAGGGAAGAGCTTACTCTAACAGAGAGAAAATCAGATACTGGACTTTAATGTCTTTTACTCCTTCTATTTATGGATTTATTGGGGGGTCTGGGTGGAAGGAAATGGCTTAGGAGCCAAATGACAGAGCAATAATAGAAGTGTGCACGTGTGTGTGCTCATACAGGATATGTTCATGCTCAACTTTTCTTCCAGGGTTGTCTTTTCAAGCTGATCCCTGAAATGCAAGTCCCTTGGAAAAAAAACAGCTAGAAAAGCATTGTGCAAAATAATACATGGAGAACTAAATGGAACTGACCGATTTTACAGAACGTGGCAAATCTGTTCTTCAATGCAAACTGATAGGAACGTTTTTGATAAAACTTTAGCAAAGGGGCATGTTATAACATCAGGATATACATTACTGGAATCCACTGGCTTCTCTTTGACCCGTGGTCAGAATCAACAGAACAATGTTGATAAAATTTTAGGTTTATCTAGTCATCGTTATTTTTCAAAAATACCAGCTTATGTGATACATTGAAAGAGGAGATATTTTCTGTGTACCAGAGTAATTCTCTCTATCAGTGTTCTGCTCCTAAACAGATGTTCATGGGGCAGATATGTAGTCTTAACCAGAAAATATTTTAAAAATAATCATTTGAAAGCTCTAAACTAAGCAGTGTTAAATTGGCAGGAACAGAACTAATATTTGGCACTGAGTAGCTCACAGTCCAACTTAAAGGTCTGGAGAAACCATTAAAAAAAGAAAATAAAAGAAGAAAAAGAATAAAAGAGCCCTCTAATCTCAGTAGGCTCGAAGGCATCTGATATTTCAGTGTAACTATTGTGATGCAGATTCCTGTGGTTGCAATAGGCTGTGTTAGGAGAGGCCACTGATCTGAGACCCCCAACAAGGTCATTCTACTTCCTCTCAAACAGAGGACAAATGCAAGCAGCCCAAATAAAAAGACTGTGGAATATAATCTTGCATTTGGGCACAGGAAGATTTTATATAAGGCTTGGACTAGACAAGGCCACTCTACCTCTTAGGAATTTTGAGCAGATTTGGGTTTGTGGATGCTTTTCAAACAGGATGTAAATCTTGAGACATACTGAAGAAACTTGTTGTCCTGAATGATGACTATTTATCTCCTTCTCATTCATACCCAGGCTGTGGTCTGCAATGTCCTTTCCCCCAGTATTTTTTTGCCTTACCTCTTGTACTTCTTGCTCTTCAATTTAGGAACCTCTTAGCTGGCTGGGAAGCACAAGAGAAACTTTTATGCCAATAGAATGTTTTGGTAGCTTATAGCTGTATTCTAAAATGACAAAACCCATCAGTTTTGTTTTTTTAGTCCTCTTTTAGGGCCCCAAATAAGCTATTCAGAGCTGTTTACCATGTCCATTAACAACCCCAGTTAGCAGAGGTATTGCTAAATTCCTCTTATCTGGTGGTGTCCTTTAGCTTCTATATTTAGGCATGTGGAAAAACCCTTTTCATAGAACAGCTTGGTTTCAAAGATGACAAACAATAAATTTTTCAGTAAGTTAGTTTCTCTGACATTACTGTCCTCTGGTGTTGTGTGATTGAATTCCAGACATTAATTTCTATATAGTCCTTATATTCTTGTGTGTTCTGTGCAAATGTATTTCCTACAACTAAATTACTTAGTCACCTTTAGCCTCTACAAACTTGTGTGTATTAAGATATTCTGTTTGAGAAATGGGAATGAGAAAAACAAGATTGTGTGGGAGTTTCAAGTCATCTTTTACACTGGGATGCCACGAATCTGGGAATTAAAGATTCTGTTGAGAAAAGAAGCTTGGAAACAAATAGAAACAGTTGGAAACAAATAGAAATTATGCTGGGGTGTGTGTGTATGAGCAGGTCTTAATATGATGAACTTCATGAAATTTCCATCTGAGATTCGGCATCTTTTTTAATCAATGGAGTTTATTTTTTCGATGTAGTCAGTATAAAAGTTGGTTGAGATACCCTAAATCTTGCTTGGGAAATGTAAGAAAAATAAAGACATCAGCTAAAATGAATTTAAGACAAAGGTATGAATAAAATCAGACAGGTTGGATAAGTCATGGGATGAAAGACTGAAATACTTCTAGTCTTAAAATGACAGCCAGTGTTGTGCATGACCAAAGAAGCAACAGTACACTCTGCAAAACGCTGGTTTTGCTTTGACTGGGGATGTGGTTCTGTGCAAACACCTGGCTGCTGCAAGAGGGGACACTCTGCTGGATCCTTATTCCTGTGTATATGGTCTCTTTCCACCATTGAGAGTGGCATAACATCTGTATCATGTGGGCCTAAATGAGGCCATGGCACAGTTCTCATCAAACATTACATATATTGTAAGCTAAAGAAAGAAAAGCTTGGGATATAATTGGCATTTTTCTGCAGAGCAACTGACAGTGCTTTACAACTTATTTTCAGCAAGTGTTATGCGGATACCTTTGTTTCTGGGAAGTGACAGTACCTCATAAAGGAGGACAGTGTAAAGTAGATTAGCTTTTCTAGCAGGAGTAATGCCATTATGACATTCTCTTGGACACTTTTCATAGTATGCAGGAAAACCTGGGTCCATTTTTTTTAAGATAAATTACAGCACAAGAACAAAAAAAGACAAGTACTCTGTCATCTTGGCATAATGCTGGGGATTTGTGACTATCCATGCGTTCTGCCTACACCGTGCTGCACATTTACACCAAGAAGAAATATTACTGGTCTACACTGCTGCACCTTGTTCAGAATACCATAGTTAATGTAATGTCCATTAAAGTGTCTTTATTTTCAGTGGCTTTATAACTCTGATAAAAAGTCTTTGTAAGCTTTAATGGGGCAGCAGATCAGCCCAGCAGAGAGTTGCTTTGCAAAAGCTTTAAAATTAAATTTCAACTTAAAAACTAAATCATTTTTTGGTACTGGGATAAAACATTTACACAAGTGTTAGCATGTATGTGTTGCTGACTCTTGCACACCTATAGAAACTTTTTGTTAATTGTGGGAGGAAAACAAATCCAGAATCCAAAAGCTGTTTTTCTCCATAAACCTTGACTGCATGACACATTTTTAACTTTCCACATGCTCATGATACTTACTTAGAAGTCTGCTATGTATTGTAGTCCAGACACTAAGAAGTTCTTGCAAGTATCATAATTTCAGACTGGGATATCTCTGTTCATTTTTCAGGTTTTCACTTTAAAGAGTTGTAGCTCATTCAGGAAAATCTTTGTAGCCAGGTGAGCCTTCATGGTCCTGACAGCTGCCATTGAAACACGGGGTCGATTTATTGGTATCAAATGGCCCAGCCCTGCTGAATTCACAGAGACCTCACAATCTCACAGTGAGACTGAACTTGGACTGGGACTGGAGTGGAAAAGGGGGGAGTTACTTTTTCTGTCTCTGATTTCTGCAGCTTTGCTGTAAAATCTCAGTACAAGACTGCTTCTATGTTGTGTTAGGATAACTTCCCTTAAGTCTTGAATCAACAGCAGATTGTTTAGTTTTTCCCATTCCCAGGGCTTCCATTCCTTCCTGATTTGCCCTTTTTCCTTTGACTTTTAAGAAGAGACACTCCTCCTGCTTTTGTCCCATTTTTCACCTCCAGGAGGTGGTAATTCTATTGCTCAAATGGATTCCTGCTGGTTGCCAACACAACCATGTAATTCTGAGGGGAGAAAAATGCCTTATCTGCAGTTTTGATTTAAAGCAATTTCTTGAAAACATAATAAAGTTTCTCACCAATGGCATTAAAGTTAATAATCCTTAATGTTGAAAAGTGGTGGTTAAAAGAAATGAACGAGCACTTGAAGGTTGCACTCTTTTATTTTAGCAGATAGGGACTCACTTTGGGTTAGATTATAGCTGTGCCTGGTGCTGGCATGAAGGAGGTAAAGGGAGAGAAGAGTTTCTGGGCCAGTCTTGGAACCCTTTGAACTGTGTCCCATAGCTCAGGTGAAGGTAAGGTGGTGCCCAGGGAAATCCTGTCAAGACTTTTGGTCCCAGAAGGAGGCAGTGCTAAGAATGAGAGGAAGACAAGAGATGTCTGGCCTCTCTCCTCCCCAGCTTTAATCAGAGTGCAAAGCACAGAGAGCTGCAACCTCCCTGAAGTGTAGGAGCTCTCTGAGCTCCTCCCAGCACAACTGGACACTTCTGGGCTTTGCTTAATTACTATTCCATCTAATTTTTTAGTTCTGCCTTTTGCATGAAAGAGCATATGACCTAGATTCAGTCACGAGAAATTACCTCTCTCCGTGTCCTTGACAAGTGCTAAAGTGAGACTTCATTTGACTAAGGAAGGGTATTTTGTTCAATATTCTTTACGTCAGAGTGTCTCAATTTATGTTAAATGTCTATCTTCTTTAGCTTTTATTGTTGTCCCTAGTGTGTTTTCTTAAAAAAGCAAGTGCAACTGGCTTCTTTTACTTTCAAGGTTTCTGTTATATATGTGAATATATATATGTATATATGATCTTCAAATTCCTGTTTAAATATCTTCTGTCTAAGCTATGTGAACTTAGATCCCATAAGCTCACACTTTTTAGTCCATGAATCAGCTTCTTTGCTTTTCCTAATGCCTTTTCAAGTGCTATATTAATATCATTTTATAAGGTGGTGACACAATATTCTGGCTGGGCTTTGCTGGGGAATTAAATAATCCTGTTCTGACTTCACTGAACATGCATTCCCATTCTGAGCAACTGTGGGTGTAAGCATGTAAAACAGAAGACATGTGTTGGCTCTCATTTTTCCCTGTCACTTCACCTTTTGTTTTTAAACAATGAGTTCACCATTATCCCAAGGTCCTTTTTGAGTTCCCTCTGCTCGAAATCCATCAGATTTATCTGGTATTTGTTTACTTCTGGCCAATGTGTAGTAGTTTACATGTGCCAACATTAATTCCATGTGTCGTGTCAGCAAAGCCAGGGAGAAGGCCCAAACCCTAGTGTTGGGTTTGGGTTGGTTTTGTTGTTTCTTCTCTTTTTTTTTTTTTTTTTGCCTCCTCCACGTTTTTTGACTCTCCCTGCAGTTGTGCAATGTCAGCAAGTACTGCCCATTTACAGTTGCTGTTTCTGACTGGGTCATTTGTCTGGATTAGTTACTGCAGAGGTCTAGAGTGTGGCCTTTGGAGAACAGCACTTCCTGGGACCCTGTAAGCAGTGCTTGTTCCATCTGTGTCATGGATGTGTGCATCCCAAAATGTGCATCCCAAAGTGTGCATCCCTGTCCTGTCCCTAATCCCAAACCTGGGTCAGCTCGGGGCTCACCTGCTGCTGGACCTGCTTCAGTCACTGCTGATACAAGGAGCTTTGGGTTTCGTGCTCTCCCTTTAAAAGGGCTGCTTGATATGTCTGGTCGAGGCAAAAATCCTTCTTTTGGGAAGAAATTCAATAGGATATTTTAAGAATACACATTTGCACTAATGACCTTGAAGACTGCAACACTGGGAGCTGCCACTAACCTGAGCGATGTGCTGGGAGCAGTGAGCTCCCTTGGGAGAGTCTGCAGGTGTGTGCAGAGCTCTGGATGCACACTTCCGTGCCGGAATATATCCACACAAACCATTTCCCTGCAAATTTATAGTGACACAAAACTCCATCACTTGAGATTTTAGCTAAAAGTGTTCTGATATTCTGAGAAAATTATTCATTTGTGGAACAGTCAATCTTGGCATCAACCTCACAAAACTGTTGGTCAAGCTGAGTTGGTTGGAGTCTTGTATCTCTTAAATTCTTGCTAGTTGCTGTCTACCAGATTATTATTGCATTAATTCTCATACAGGCTGTCTGTGAAGAGAATAGAGATTATTTTAGATGTTACGCATTAAGGTTTAAGTTGACAGATTTAACAGCTATTTATCTCTAGGGAAAGTGGTCTTTCTAACTTTTTGAGTTAGCAAATGCTCCCTGCTGATATCCATTGCTCTTTTACATGTGTGCCAGGCCCCCTGGAAGTAATTAGCAGCAGGATAAATACCTGGAAGATTATAAGGTTTACATTTTATTAAACATTTTTGAATTTCAATACCTTCCTTGTCATGAAAGCACTTCTGATAGTGAGCATACATCCTCTAATAATGACACAAATCATATTACTCTCATCCATTTATCAGCATTCATAACATTTTGCTCCTGCAAAATGATTCTGTGATTTATTTTTAAAAGTAATAATCTGAAGGATGCAGCAGTACTTAACACAGCAGAGATAAGATGAGACAAAATTAGTGAACAATTAATGTAAAAGGTTTTATTAGTTCTTCAGTTGAATTTGTACAAAAAGTCTGAAAAGTATTCGTTTTTTATAGTCTACTTTGCATAAAGTGCAGCTTTAATCTGTGTTCTGAGCAATGCTGCTGTTGAAGAGGCAGATGGATGAGTTTCTTGAGATTGAGATTTACCATGTTGGTCCCCACAAACTTAAATGGAAATAAATGGACTTTTATGTGAATTTACAGTAACGCACCCCGTGTTTGTTATTCTTTCAGGCCCTCCTTATATTGCCAGACCCTCTGGCGATTGTCTTAAAGCCATTTCTGTTCTTTCTGCAGACATTTGAAGGCACAATTACAGTGAGGGTGATGGGCTTGTTAGGTGCAGGAGGGGAGCAGAGTTTTACTGTTGTGTGGAATCATACAAGAAATAGAGCAAAGCAAACGTGAACAATACAATTTGTGTTTACATCATAGCAGTTAGTGTACACAAAGCTGTGAGAATCCCAAAACACTGCTCCGAGGGTTTCTAAATCTTAGGAAAACAAAAGCAACTTTTTGCCCTCAGGAGGATTTTTTTTCACATCCTACTTTCTTGGTAGTGAATGCTAAATGCAGCACCACATATAGGGGTGTGGGGTGTAAGTAAACAACTTGTATGATTTACCTCCTGCTGGAATCTGTTTGGTCTCTGTGACCTGTGCATCTCTTAATTTAAATAATACTTCCAAGGACTGCTTGCTGGGATGGATGGAGTTCTTCTCAGGCAACCTGTTGATTCGATTCAACGTCCTCTTATATTTTATCTTACAGTATTTTATTTATTTTATTTGTTTTCCTTGTTGCTTAGAAAGAAATTTCTGTGGAAGTGAATCCACGCATTCTTCTCTTGGGTATTTGTCTTGTCCTGCCTGAAATGTAGTTCAGAGTTTTTTAAACAAGCTAGAAAATTGCATGCTATCTCAAGAATGTGACTATTTGCTGTTCTCCCTGAGATATGCCATATGCTTAGTTCTGTTGTCTCGGCAGAGGAAGGGTCTGCTGTTAATGATGGCATTAATGTTATCACTTAATTTTTATTGGGTGATTCTCTTATCAGAAAGTAAGAATGTATGTTGTGTTTGGTCAGTGCATAAAATTCTTGGTGGGGGAGGAAAATCTATAGACCCATATGAAAAGAATGTGTTATTTCTAATGTAGAATCAGTGTTTTGGGGTTGCTGATGGGACATGGAACACAAAACATGCCATCGTTTTCCAGGGTTTCACAACAGCAGGGTGAGTTCTGCATCTGCTTAATTTGCATAGTGACAATGCACAAGGCAAACCCAACACAGAAGTCACGAGACAGTGCAGTTGAATGTAATATCAAAAGGACTATTTTCAAAATAGTTCTGGTCATTGAACACAAAAACATTTAAAATGTATTTGCCTGTTACCAATCACAAGGCAGATGCTGAAGCACACATTTTATAGAAGAGCTTAATGTTGACATAACATTGAAATCTGGTCTTTTCTCACGCAAATCCAGAAAATATGTACATAATTATACACATATACACAATATTTTGCATAGGGAAGTACATTTAATGCATATGCAAATCTATAATTAAGGTGTGTATTGTACCTGGAAGTATTCAAAGATTCTTGTTGCCTACATTAAGTGTTTTTTCCTGCTGGTTTGCTTTAACTGTGCAGTGTTTCTGTACCTCCTGGGCTTGAGTCAAGGTTTGTGTCAGGTGTCTTTTCAGCAGCATTTGGGGGCAGATCTGTGGCAGTGATAAGAAAGTGGAAAATGAGATCTTACAAAGAAAGTCATTAGCATTGCCATTTTCAAAATAACAGCAGAAAAGTGGGAGTAACACTGGGATATTTAGAAAGATTTTCACCTTGAAGTTTTTTCTGCATTTGGTTTGTGTCTTATATGCAGTGTGAAAATGTTTATCTAGTTAAAAATAGAAAAGAAAAAAATTATCTTTGATTATAAACTGGCCTTTTCTCTGCTGGTGGAACGTGTTAATATTTGCAACAGTTTTAAGAGCGTTTTAGTAAAACCATTATGAACTACTGTGAGGAACAGAATCCCCCATTATGTCACTGATAAAAGGGAAACAATTGAATATGACCCAAGGGTGGATTATTGTCACCAAGCAATGTAACAGAATGTGCATTTCAGTTAGAGTAATTGCACAGCTAACTGATTTCCGTCCCTTTAAATTAAAATTGCACTATGAAACTACATTATCTAATTTTGCTTACCAAGACATTTAGGAACTGTTTTCAAAGTAGAGCAGACTCGAAGTAATGTGAAGAAATAGAGGGGGGAAAAAAAAGTCCTTCTTGCATAAATTATTTTCTATGAGCAACTAAAAGTTCTGGACTGAAGAATTGTGGCAAACTAGAACAAACTTTGCGCAGAAGGCAAATAAGCATTCATTGTCCCACAATCCAAACACAGCTATATGAAACTGCACAAGTCAAATTGGTTACAATTTTTTTCAACATTTAGTGAATGTAAAGAAGAAAAGAAATGATATTAAAATGTTTTCTTTAGATTCCTTACTTTTATTTGGGAAAATTTTGTCTTTCTCTGGTTAGAGGAAAACTCAGGGGACAACAGATTCAAAGCCTTCTGCAGTGCTTATGCAGAAAGTCTGCTGTTAAGATAGTAGCAAGCCAAGACTCATTAATTAATCTTATTCCTATATTTTTTCTTGTGAGTTTATAGTCTCTATCTCCTCCTAGAGAGTTACAATTTGCCCAAACATTTGTGTATTTTAAAAGCCAGTATCATCTTAAAATACCAACTACCACAGAACTGAAAAGCTACCAGAATATTTTGGCTCCTTTTTCCGAGTTGGGAAACACATAAGACACAAAACAAAATAGATCCAGAACTTGGCTGAAGTTTACTTGAATTTTGCCAATGAAAGCTTGCAAAATACAGCCAACTTGGCTATTAGAAAGATCCCTTGAGCCAGCACTAATTATGTCAACAAGTAGTTTGTGTTCAGTCCTCACAGAGCCCTGCACTTTTATAGGATGGGAGGATGAATGTCATATATATGTAGGGAGCTGAGCAGCTGCTTCATTTACCATTACTCCATTTAAGGGTGTGCTAACCTTGCAACAACCTAGTGACATCATCATTTTTCACCTTATTCCTTTCTCATGGGGTATGTCTTCACAATAAGCCTGAGGTGAAAAGGTTTCCTCGGCAGGCAGACAGCCTGCATGACAAATGTGCTGAGGAGTCAAAGAAAATTTTAACCTGCCCTACCTAGCCATAGTCACTTTTTGCACCTAGGAGCAAAGTGATAAATGCTTTTCTTCAAAAGCAGGGAGGGGTGTAAGGGAGAAGGCATGGGAAAAGAAAAAGTAGGATATGCCGCATATGATATTGTGCTAAATGGATCTGCATACCTGTTTTTCTTTTCCCCTCAGGTAAGCAAGCAGAGTGCCTGACCCCTCACATCTTGATGATGGGGTTCAGACAAGGGGATGCTCTTTGTCTGAAAAATCTGAGCAGTATTTCTGTGTTGAACGAGTCTATGTTACACTCACCTTGGTGAACTGGGATTTGGGCTGTATTTTTACTCCATGTATATCGTGTCCTAATCGTTTAGAAAACATTTTCACACAGAACTAAGAAGTCACTGTAATTTTTATGAAGATTCCCTCTCACTCCAATATTATGCCTGATTTTCCATAGGTGATTTCAAATCTCGTAATGTACATTGCACTCTGTTCTGTTGTGTCCTAGACTAAAGTCAGGTGTAAGTAAAGCTTATCAGGCTTTGCAGTTGCTCATCTGCAAAATGCTTGGCTTAACAACAGTGATTTTAAAATATGATGTAAAATTAACTTTGAGGGCAGTGTAGACATATCTATATAATTTCTGTAGCTATTTCTACTTACAAAATAAGTGAAGATGTGATCCAAGAGTTTATAAAGCATTTTTCCATTGTGAACTCAGGGATGACAGGCCAGTGGCAAAGCAGTGAAGGATGAAATCTTCATCTTGCACTGTTGTGCCGGGCCAAAGTCTTGCCAGAGCTCCTCAGCTGAACCAGGTTTGCTGGTGGGAGTCGTGTCTGTGCAATGATTGTGGGGGCGATCCCTCAGCTGGGGAGGGTGCCTGTTCCCCTGCCTTTTCCCCAGAGCAGGGCCCTGTCCTGATGGGAACGGGCACTGTGGTGTCCCCATGGCTCCAGCAGTCGTGGCTGATGTGCTCATCCCACAGCCAGAGCTGATTCCTGTGTGATCCCTGCACCACGATATCCCAGCACGAGGGAGAGCTGACGGAGTCAGCAGGGTGATTGAACCCTGAAAAAAGCAGATGAATGGAGCAGATTCAGGATTAGGATATCAGGATGAATCTCCAGGAGATGTGTCAGGGTCAGGGAGCGGGTGATGTGAAGCTGCACCGACAGGTCCTGGCACACGGCTCTGCACTCCCTGTGCCTCTCTCATTTGTGAAGTTTTGTGGACATGGTAATGTGCATAAAGTGTGTGTATTTGTACCTGCATAAGGTGTATCTGCAGCCTGCACTGTAAAACCTGCCAAAGAGTCAGATGGGGACAGATCTTCAACACTGTATCATTTGTTATGCACTGTATAGAAGACTTTTTAGATGTAAAAACATCTTGATTGAGCAAAAAGGCTTTTAGCTAATTTAAGACGGAATAAAAGTGAGCGTTTCAAAGCTGTGGTGGGAATAGCTCATAAATGAAGCATGTTTCCCCTTAGGGATATAATCAGAATGCAGAAAAATCCCTGTCGGAAAGACATTCATAAATTCGAAAAAAAATTGCTAAACAGAAGCATCATATTGCCAGATATTAGGCTGGAGGTATGCTAAAAGAACCCTGGCCTTGTTTGTAAAGTTGTGAATAAATCTGTTAAAAATAATTGAATTTATATTTAACTTGAAAAACAGGGTAAGATCTTTTATTCCGCACTTATAAGTTTGAATACACCTTCAGCTGCTCTTAGTTATCTCAAATTAAATCTTAAATTGAGCTTGTGGTTCTGTGAATTAATACTCTGGCCTTTCAGCTCTTTTGCTGAGGTCATTCAAATCTAATGGTAGAAATGGTCACAGGGTCAAGTCTGGGTATGTAGAGTATAGAAATGGTTTAATGATGCCAGCAGATGTTTGCATTCTGCATGTTGGAGTTGTAATGCACTGGTGGGCTCTGTGAAGGCACTCGATTATCACGTTATTATATCTTCATTCTATCTGAATTGTGAGGTAGGGAATAAGAATGCATTAAAGTAAGGTGACAGTTCTGCCTTCAACCAACAAAAATAAGCAAAATCAGAGTTAATTTTCTCCCTACGCCCTTCTTAACTGTCCCTATTGTGCTTAGTCATTGTCAGGCCCCTGGGAGGTTGCATAAACTAAATAAATAGGCTGCAGTTGGCTAGGAAAATTGAGACACATAAGAATGACTTTGAAGTGCTTTGGGTTTACCCATTGTAAGTCAGAATTTAAGTATTACATGTATAAACTTTATATTTAATTCTCTATTAATGTCATAATTCTGTAAAGGGTTGAAAATACCCATGAATATGAAAATATTAGTAACCAAGGAGCCAATAAAGAATTATGAAATGCCAAGCAGGTTCTGTTATATGGACTCAATGCTGTTTATGTAAATAAGTGTAGATTTTGTATGAATATATTAGGAACACATGCATTACACAATAGCCAGTTTTAATAATTTTTTGATTATAAAGATATTAAAAATCAAGTAAATGTACAGAATTGCAAACTGAACTGTTTGCAGCTTCTAAATACAGACTTGCATTCTTAATGCTTTTTTATTCTTTTTTGTTTAAATTTGACCTCTATTCCACCTCCTTCTAAAACACATTGTTCCAAAAGGGCTGAGGTTTTTTCACTCAGAAACACAACATAGCCAACATCACTAAACAGAAAGGATTCCAGGACAGTTCCATTCTAAGAGTTTGTGTTAATTACATTTTGCAAAGCCATATTCCTAGGCTGGAAGTCACGTATGAAGTTTCATCCTTTCACTCATAGCAATTTTAAAAATAATTCTACAGTATTTTTAAAAGCAAGTAAGTGAAACATGACCAAATGCTGACCAGCCTTTTGTTTGGCCATTCTGTGTAACACCAGGATGGGATATTTACTGCTGTTGTGAGCTTTATTTGTCATCTCTCCTAGTTCCTCACTGCCACCTTTCTCCTTGGTGTGCACAGATAATTACAGCCAGCCATGGTGATTGTCATTAAGGCTATAGCAATAACAACTCTTCACAAATACACTGTGATCCGAACCTACTCCATCATAACTTTATCCAATAATAATGCATTTTGTGGACTCGGAGGGGGGCGAATATATGGCAGTGCATAGGTGTAAATTGTAATAACTCCTTAAGTCAACAAGGACTCGGTGTCCTGTCAGGTGGGGCACACATTCCGTGTGATATGTATTTCAAAGGCTACTCCCAAACTATCTGTCCTTTCTCCAAAGGTCTGTGCACAGCAGTGTTACCCAGGCTTGCTGCAGAGGGCAAAGCCTGTGTGCTGCCTGTTTGCTGTTTGGAGCTAACAGAGCGTAGGAAAGGGGAATGAGCAGCCGCCCTCTGGGTCTTCCATCACTATCATTGCAAATAAATAAATAACCTAAATTCTGATTCCGGAGCCAAAAGCTACCTTCAGGTTCACCTCTGCAGTCTTGTTGAAAACAATGTATGAACCAGCAGAACGCCCTGTGCTGACTTTTAATTCCCCAGTGCATTTCCTGTGCTGCCACATGTGCTTGTGCAGTGTCCGTGGCGCGGGAGGGGAAGAGGGAGCATCTTTTTCCCTCTGAAAGTCATTGGCAAAACCTGCACGGGAAGTGGAGCAGCGCAAGCATGAAAAGATCATTCGAGAGGAAGCTGCACTCGAGCCTGCTGGATTGTTATGTTCTGCATTAGTGTGGAGGGCTGTGGTGAAGTGTGATAAATTTGGTTCTCCTGCACTGTATTATCACTTTGTTGCTTAAGTGGCCTTGTGAAAAAAGGCGACAGCAGTACATAACCGACAGCACGATTTAAGTCCATCAACAGCACGTTTTTTCTAATGTGAAATCTTGTTACCATTTGTCAGCCCGGAGATGTATTTTGACAATCAAGAGATATTGTGCAGGTGGTTGAAATAATTCTGATGTGTTGATTTTTTTTTTTTTTTCCAATGCATGCTGATTAATCCTAGGTCGTATATCACACCAAATTGGAAAACACAGCTTACCTGTGTGATGAATGTGCTTAGAAAGGTTTAAAGTTTTGCTTGCTGTAACATCAGTGCCCTTGAAGGCTGTGGACTGACTGATCCAGGACTGAGAATACAAGCCTCTCTCCCTCCTAAATGCCCCCTCCCTCCTGTCCTGCTCCCTCCTGAGAGGCTGAATCCCGTGATGCACCAAAGGCTAAGTCTGTGTTAATCCAAAAGACCAACAGGAATTAGATAATTTTTTAGTGCAAACTTCTCTTTTGGTGGACTCTGGGGGTGGCCACGTGCTGGTGGGAAAAGGCAGGAAGGCAGTGATGAGCAACTGGAGGATGTCCATTTTCCATGAGAAGTGGACGGGGGTAACCTTACTCTTTGTGCAGATTAAGATGTACCTGTAGCCTCAGCAGGAACACCTTCAGACCCTGCAGACATGACTCAGGTGAAACACAGGTATGCCTAAAGGCCTTGAGAAATATCACATAGAAATTTTGCATCCATTTCACCCATGGACTTAGTTGTCCAGTTTTTTTCATGTCTTTGTGCAAGGAAATGTGTTGGTACCCACAGATTTACTGGCATTGTCATTATCATAAAATTCTAAATGCGAGTTTCTCTCTCTGCCCCACAAACTGTGTGCAGAGGAATCCCAAGCAGTGATCCTGGTCATTATAAGCAAGGAGAAGGGATGACAGGAACAAGAGCATCATGTTGTACAGGCTAGTTTTTATCTTCAGTCAGCTGGATTGAAAATAGAGATAAATATGCATTGCCAAAAAATGGATTATTCTTTTCTTTTTCTTTAAATACTGTGGGGTCTCTCCCTTGCTCTACAAGAAGACCTACAAGGTCACCAAATTAAACCTTTGTACAATCCAAAAATTGAATCTTAGTACATCCATTTTCCTAACACAATTTCTGCAGTACCTATCGGTGCTGACAGTTTTGGTCACATATCTCTATTGTGCTGTTCAGTTTTATTTGACAGTGCAGGATGGCATCAGCATGTATTGGAGGTAACATCTGAGCTGTGGCTGCTCTCTTGGGACTGCTGTACTACTTTACCTCCTTGCCATCATAAATGGATGTTTCTGTCATTCCCTAAGATTTCCTCCTGGGTTAGGCATCTTTCTTTAATTATTAATCAAAAGCAATGTAACAATCATTGCAAACAAATGTATCACTGTACTGAAGCAAGTATGTTAGATGGGATGTTAGTACTATTAGTGGAACAGGATTTGGATGTAAAGGTTGTGATCTTGTCTTTTGCACATCTGCTTGATACATAAATTATTATGCTCATCTGAGTATTGTATTTCCCTGCTGCAAAAAGAGCAAAATGCAGTAGGCTGGCTTTTTCTGCAGCCTGCAAACTGAACAAAGGCCAAGTGACTTATGCAAAGCCTTTCCTGAAATCTGTGACATAGCTGCGTCAAAAATGTCCCGAGTTTGAATGCAACCATATGCTTACCACAGGGAAAAAAGAGAGCATGGCTACAGATAGGCAAAATCCCATTGCTTTTGTTTGAGTTGAGACTGGTTTCTGAACTTCTATTGTCTGTGGAGCTGAGACTAGTTGATGAACTTCGTGTCCAGAGTTTGCACAAATGTTTCACTTGCAACAGTCAGGCTTTTAGAAGGAAATCTACATTTGATATTTCTTATTTTTCTAGGAACAAATCAGTGTGTCACTGCTTGGTTCCCAGTTTGCATTCACTCTCACAGGTCTCACTTCAGACATGGGATCCTTGGCAGTACCTGGGGAGTGTCTGGTGAATTAAATACCTCTTGCTAGAGGCTGCAGAACTTCCCATCGCCTGCCTCCCCTTCCTGCACACCCAGTTTGCCAGTTCAGCCAGAGGAGATGGGGTTTCATCACTAAAAACTGCTACTCATTGTCTCAGAAATAGAATATCAATATAAAAGATTTGCACAGAAACAAAGCAAAGGGTTCATTCGGTTTCCATTCACAGCATCAGCTTAATCCTGCTGCTGAATACGCAGATGTACAAAGCTGGGGCTCTACCTAATAAAATACGTGTGATCAAATCTGAACTGCTTGTCTCCTTGAGACATTCATTTAATACATAAATTTAATATACTTTTCTTTGATAAAACTCTTATTACGTGTTGAAGACATTGCCATCTTAAATATCAGACTAAGGATATTTATTGACTCTTGCAAATCAGTCATTCTATTGAAGATATTAAGCTCCAAAATAAATTATCCATATTTCATTGTGTGCAGTATATAAGGGTACAATACATTGCACTGTAGTGTTTAATTTTTTTTATTCTTGAATTTCTTACAGGTATCAGTCTCAATTCAAGTGAAGTCAGGCAGTCTATTTTAATGTTAGCATAACTATAAAAACTGCCAAAAGGAACTGCCAGCTTAGGAACATTCATTTCCATTTCTGTTCACTCAAATTTTCAGAAATGTTCTGTCTCCTTCAACAAGCCTCTTGCTATTATAATAATCATATAAATATCCGCATTTATTAAAAAATACAGTTGTGCAGCCCGGAGTCACCCTTGTAGGGGCACTGAATATAGGTCCTTATTGCTGGAAAATAAAAATGTTCTCATTCTCCTGTTAACCTCATTTTGGCTTTATAGGAAGCAGAGGGCAAACTTTCCAAAGCAGCTGAAAACTGCTGTATAATCCACTCATAATGAAACTTATATGAATTCTTGCTTAGGCTGATTTGAAAAATGCACACTGAAATGTGAGAATGATATCAAACTCTGGCTTTCTACTCCTAGAAAAAAGAAATCAAAACAGTGAGCTGCACTGTTTTAATGAAACTATTTTAATCTACCTGTCGTGAAAACATTTTCTTCCTTAAATCCTGCTGCACTCTGACTATAGACACGACACAGTGATGAGGAAGAGGTCAAGGTTCCAGTTTTGCATGTCTTTCTCAGTGTCATTTACAGGATTCAGCCTCTGTACTTTTAAAAATACTTGACCCCAACCTGGCTTCCACTCTTCTTACAGGCCTTAACCTCACCTCCCAGTCTTGGGACTCAGGGGATGTTTGTAAGGCTTTAGGAAGCCATGGACTATTAAATAGGTATTTAAACAAATAAGGAGGTGATGTTTGCTTGTAAGCTCGCACCAGCTAAATTTCCTTGGTTTTATCTTAATATAAATACAAAATCACTATGTGATAATCATGTGAGAATTACAGCAATTTCTGAGTAATTTGGGGTTATCTGTAAAAGAATGCATGTTATGAAGTTCTTGTAAATTATTAGCTAGATCTATCTTTAATATGCATTCTGTATAATATAATTTAGTGTTTCTCCAAAGGATTTTAACACCAAAAATAATTACAAATTGAATATTTGAATATTTTAGTGATGGTTAAAAACTGTAAAACCTTCCAGGAGTTCATGGAAATAGATGTTTCGTGCATAACAAGACATTATTATCTGGCTTTTAAAAATGCCTAGATTGTGGGTGCTCCTATTTTGATGAATGAATTCTTGAGCTGTTTTTGGTTGCATAAAACATGAAAGATGTGAACGACCACAACTAGATCCATGCAAACAGTCAGCATCCAAATTACAGGTGCTCTTAATGGGTCCCTCAAGTCTCAGAGTCACGAGGCACATTCCTGTCTGGTGTTATCAAAATATATACAGAAAACTACACTGCCTGTTCAGTTGCCTTGTCTGATGTCATATAGATTGAGAGATTGCTCTTACAAAAGTTATTAATCTCTGAGATAATTTGTCCACAAAATTTAAATACCTGGGGTGTAGTGGGAGAAGTGGTTTAGTTGTGAAGGAAGAATAGTTCAGGAAGCTACTGATATGAAGAGAATCGGGGCAAATGAAAACATTCCTCCCAAATTCTGGGATTCACCTTCACCTTTGCTGTGGGAAAAGGATGGTGATGGAGATTCCTTGCTCAGGAGTGAAACTGAATTTAAAGCTCAGCTTGCAAGCTAAGAACCCAATGAGTTGCAGAATGTGTCCCTTTGCTCTGAAAAAGAGAAAAGGAACACGAGCAGTCTTGGACTCTATGTAAATTGTTTCATTGTACCTGCTAAATATAACATGAAAAACTTGAGACTTGTAAAATGTCACCTGCTCTTATCGAGCTTTGAAGAGATTACCTCTTAACAGAAGTTTCATTTTCATTTTCTCCAACATTTACTGAAGTGAACAAGGGCCGTGACTCCTTTCTTTCCTAATCCTAGCCAGCAACTTGCTTTTTTCTGTGTTTTATGTCATTCCATATGACATTGCATCAAGGCAATTCAGTGCTGCATGCAGTTGAACCAAAAGCAATTTAAGTCAAAAAATGGACAAATATGGATGTCATTTATAAAGCTTGTTCAAAGGTCTCTGGCAGAGCTCAAAGCTGAACACTTTGGAGGTGCAGCAAGGTTTTCCTCCACTTATTTCTGAAGCCAAATTGTGGGAGTTTAATAGAGGTCTGCTGAGTGAGTAGCAGACAACATTTTGTACTTAGAACAATCCTTTCATAATCTGAAAGTGTTTTTGTTTTTATTATTTATAGAAACTTTTTTGAAGAAAAGTATAGGACCCAATATAAAAACAAGTGTAGCAGTGTCAGTGAAACACCTTTGCAGACTAAAACCCAAACATCTTGTTGTACAGTTTGTTAAAATCTGAAATCTTGTCCAGTGCACAGAGTTGGAGTATGATGGGGAAATAAAATAAGGGGTTTTTGATGGCTTCTCTGTTTTCACACCCATTTTAATCATATCCTGAATGTTGTGCAGTTTGTAAATAAATTTATTACAATTAATTATCATATGTATCCTGTATTTTCAAAAAATATATTTGTCAAATATATTGCTGTTGGTAAAAATGAGTTTAAGGATTCTTTTCTGTAGGTTTGGCTGATTAATTAAGGAACTTACTTTAATAGCAGAATAACATCATCATAGCTTCTTGAAGAAATTAAAGTAATGGTTTACTTGCATTTCCTTAAATTTTATCTTCATTCTCTATCTTTTGCTACACTCTTTTCCAAATAGTAAATATATTCAGTAATTATATCTGATAACATGTAAGTGGTTTATATTAGATAGAGAGATATATAATACAGATAAAAATAGCCTAGATTACATCTAGCGTATATTACATTTATTTTATAAATGTATTATGTGGTGCTTGATTGCTGCATGTTTCAAAAGAGTTCTGAAAGTTTGATAAATTGATAGGCACTTTATAGAGAGGATTTTATTTCACACACCTCCTTAGCTGTTGCAGTTACTTCTGGAACAAAACATGGTTTAAAAGTGCATGGCAGCAGAGCTGAACACTAAGGGAAAGATGGGAGTGTATCCAGTTCAAACTGCCTCTGGTATTTAAGGCATAGCCACTGATTAATATTTTAATAACAGAACCCAATAACATTTGTGGAGTGTTAGATTCTTAAAAAACCCTAAAATCAGCCTGCTGCCCTACTATTTAAGACTTTATCCCACATAGAAACAGGTCGTAAATATTAATTGAAATGCTACTACAGAATTGTTGCTATTTTTGGATGCTCTTGAGATTAAAGCAAAGATATCTAAAAAATGTTGCTGCCCTTAATTAGAAGCTTCACCTTCAGTTTCCCAGGGTGACTGTTCCTCTGGAGCTGCTACCCAGGGCCAGTGGCAGGAGGCGTGGGTGCCTCCTGGGAACATATGGAATGCACCCTGAGAGATGGATCTCTGTGCCCTCCCACTGAAGCCTCTGGGCATGGGGCTGGTTTGGCTGGTGAAAGGATGGGACAGTGCCTCTGAGTTCTCACATCCTGCTGTTGCTTAAGGGCTGACCCCAGTGATCTCCCAGAGGCACACGACTTCCTCTGTGCCACGGGTTTCTGTCCCCTCCAAATGGCTGGGGGCTGCATTTGGGAGAGTCACTTCTGCCTGTATTTGACCTGAGAGATGGAACTTGATTTGGAAAGCTTTCATAAAGGGGCAGAAAAGGATTCCCTGGCAGACTGGGAGCACAGTCTAAGCAGACAACCCTCTGCCTCGCTGTTGAACCACCACCACCCCTCAGGGCTGAATGCAGCTGACCTCACACTTGTCTTTACCATGAAGTTTTGGAGGGCAAAGCCCAGTGAAAGACTAAATGCCATATTGTTAAATTATACTTTGGTGAAATATTCCTCAGCACTGAACAAACATTACAAGTAACGCATATATTTAATGGAGTGTATTATTTTATTATAGCTGGTTGCTATAATGGGCAGTTAAAGCATGATAAACAAAAGCAGCACAAGCGCGATGTGGTAGATGATCAGATCTCTTTTCCTTATATCTCTTTTGTCAACTTGCATTCATCTCCTCTCTGTTTTCTTTGGTGGGCAGTCATCAAGGCGTGAAATAGCTGCCTTCCCACGTTACCAAGCCATGTAAATTTTGCTTTGGGAATGAGCTTATTGCAGACAGCATTCCTAATCATGGTGCCTGAGCACCACTTGCATAGGGAGGAGCACATGAAGAAAATGTTTAAATTCTTAGAGAAGACGTAATTAAAGTAATTTGCTAATCTGTGGCCTGGATAAAGTTTAGCATGTGAAATAATGATAAAAGGTCATAAATATGTTAGAAAGTTAGCATATCAAAGTAATTGAGAAAAAAATGGTGACACTCAGATTGTTGATGCAAATGAGCGTATCATTAAATGGTGCTCTGAACAAAAAGACTGGAAAAATGCCTCTAAAATACGTATTCTTCTATTGCCAAGAGCAAAATGCTTTTTTTTTAATGTTAAGGTTTAGTAGTCTTCCTATGTTTTGTCTGTTTGTATAGGTCGACTGTAATTTTTTTTCATTTCAAGACCTGTATCCTATTGATGTTATTGCTGTCCACTACACTCCTTCCTAATGGCAGAGTAACACTGAAAGCATAATTGCATTTCCTAATTATGTGTAATTAAGCAAAACCCAGATGATGTATTCAGTGAGCTCTTGGTATAGCCAAGGGTCAAGGACTTCTGGAATTTTGTAGCATTTCTCTAAATAAGCACATTATACTGTTAAAGCCAAGATACAGTTTTGTGCAGTCTGTTCTGTAAACCTGCTTAACAGCTAAAATTTATAGTATTCATTTATTTAGCTGAGTAAGGATATAGTTGAGATTTCCCCCCTCCCTTTTTTAGATTTGTCGTACTTAACCCAGGAAAGGGACTTTAAACCCGGCACCATAATGTTCTGCATTCTGACAAGCTAAGTGATATTTATTTTTTCAAACCTTAATCCTTTTGAAACATGGAGAAATAAATACATCCTCTTATCTAGCATATGCCTGAGACTGGAAATAAATTCTTATTTCCTTGTAGTCCTGTACCAATGGTCTACAATGAATAATTTGGGCAGTCTCACTGAATATAATAGGAAGAGCTTCTCTATTACCAGTGATAATTATAAGGCTCATAATGGGAAACCTCCAAAGCCCTACCATCAATCAAGGAAAATAAACAATGGAAAATGATAGGTATATAGAAGTGAAAATTGCAAAACCACATATGAAAATGCAGTATTTTCTGCGAGGTTATAAATCATGGGGGAGTCATAACTTTAAATGTAATTAATATTCTCAGATTAAAACGTAACTTTTTAAGGAATTTAGCAGACATTTTTAGAATCAGGAGCCGGATGAGTCAGAGCATTAGTAATGGGATTAAGGAGACTTTCACTTCTAGATCATTAGGTCAAATATGACCCAAATCCGCAGTGCCTGAAAGTTATCATTTCACAGCTGTGCAGTGGCCTTTGTGAAAAGATTTGTTGGTTTTGGTCTAGACCACAGCAGGAAGGGTCTGCAGCCCAAAACCCGCCGCCCTGTGAGCAGTTTTATTTGCAGCAAAAACAAAAGAAGTTGGCCTCCATCATCTCAAAACCTGCATTTTGGAGTATTAGAGCCTCATTAAAAATCCTGTGACGTGAATCCTTCCAGTTGCAGAAGCCAAGAACTAAATGGCTTTTGTGATGGAGCTCCCTGGAAGTGATTCCTCCAGGCAGGGATGCAGATGAACGTTGTTTACTAGAATTCTTTCTCTCCTGCATCATGAATGCTTATCCTGGAAACCTAAGACAAAGAGGAGTGAAAGGTTTTATACACGCCTCCAAAAATAGAGGTTGATTTGAGTGATCACACCGAGGTCCAGTGCTATCAGTTTAGTCATCTCCACCATTTTGTTGGTAAAAATCTTGCTAAAGATTTGTAAGTGAATGATAAATTAGTTTTGCTGTTGGATGTGAGAGAAGGGGGGACCCACCAAGTGTGAAGTATTAGTATCCAAATTATGAAAACACAAATTTTTGGGGTTTTTTTAATACCTTGTTAATAGATTTTGATCAGATGTGGTCTAAAATGGATGATATCAGGGGCACATTGTGCATTGTCTTAGGAAGGATTCTGGCAGGAGCTGGGTTTCCCGGTGCAGGGCACTGTGTGGGAACAACCTGTCTGGTTTATTCTCCCATCTCACACCATGGCCCAGAGGGCTCTGCTGAGGGCACTTGGCTTTCTTCATACATCAGAGCTGGAGGTTGGAGGCTTTGAAATGCTCTGCATTCACGCATAGTGCCCTTGCCCTACAAAATTTGGTCATGTCCAAAGTTCATCTGTTCATGCTGGTTGTCTTCTCTGTCACTTGCTTTCCCTTCAGTGAGGTCTGAAGACATTCAGGGCATGTTTGGAGTTTTCTGGCTTTCGTCTCTGTGGTGATTCCTGGACTGGCTCTTTGGGGAGGCAGTGAGATATCCAAGGTTTCCTCTGTGCTGTCTGTATGGGCGAGGGTCCCTGGAGCCCACTCACACTGAGATGTGTGGTGGAGTCAGTCTGGTCCACAAACCTCTGCCCTTCTGTGGCTGGTTTGTGCTGGTGCTTACGAAGCCAGCACAGAGGGAGGGTGCCCACGCTCATGGACTGCACTAACGTGTGCTTTCTTCCATTTCTTGTGCCCAGTGCCATTGCCTCACCTTCTTTTGGACTGTGGCTTGTTCACCCCTCTTGAGTCTAGGACACTTACAGAGATGCTGACTTGCAGTTTTCCATTCCTTTCTTTTTTTTTTTTTTCTTTCCTGGCCAAAATCAAGCCCAGTTCCTTCCTTGCTTTCCACCCTTCCTTCCTGTCCCCTATGGCCCCCCAACCCACTCCCCAGGCACAATTGTTTTTGAGCTTATGTTGTGCAAATAATGGAGGACCAAGGAAATGTCTGTTGCTCTAGTTCTAGTTATGATACGGTTATCACCAGTGGTTTATTCTGTGGCTAAATCAGTTAGTGCCTAAAGGATTCCATTTTTTAAATCCTTTGTCCTATTTTGGGGTTCCTCCATGTTTTCCATACATCTGAGTGAAGGTGAGACTCTTCTTCATGTGATTGCCATCAAACCCAAATATATTTTTGACAGTGGAGGAGCCTGTCTACAGTCTGAATAAAATTATTTGTAATGTTGTTTTTTTCATGCGTGCACAATATTCAGTATTTCCCAGAAATATTTGTTCCTGTGTTGGAAGGTTAAAAGGGGCAAGGGACAGTGAATCATTGTGACCTGGTGCAGCTCTAGCAGTGCAGTTTGCTTGCAGGGCTTTGTTTCCTGTTGTGAATTTCATTTACTAGGTACCCATGGCACAAAGCTTTATTAATTGCATGGAGAAATGACACAACTATTATTCCCAGTAACAAATGAGTCACTAAGTTTGCAACAGCAGACAGAAGATAAATGCATGTGAGATCTGCAATAGTTATAGCAGTTCTTCCTAAAAATACGTTTCAACTGATTTACAGCATTCTTGAGTAGTTTAATGTGCTCTGCTGTGGGTGACATATTCGGATTTTCAGAGTCCCGATGTGTTCCTGAAAAGAATGTCCAGTGTTGTTGTAAGGATTAAATGTCCCACGGGGAATGAATGCACCAGAGAATGGAGGACAATGAAACATTAGATGTAAAAACAAACAGATGTAGCATAATAAGTAAAAGGTCAATATGTGCTGAGGACCAGCATCTGTGAAATCAGAATGAGAATTTCAAATAGTCAGAGGCCTGTAGGGCAGCAGAGCTCTCTCCAGCCCCTTCCAGACAGAGGAGCCATCAGACAGCCTGTGCCGAGCATGGGCTGAGTGAAAGAGAAGTTCCCCTCTGATATCTTTACTTGCCTATTAAAAAATTCATATGGTTAATATTTAAGTTTCAGAAACCTGTGGCCAGCAAGAGAAAGTTCTTCTAAATGACCCCATTTGTGCTAATGTAACAATCTAATGAAAACTTTAGTGCTTATCTTTGCATAATTTCCATTCATTTTTGCTGTTCTGATTATTAAAATTGCTCATTTAAGGACTATCTTTTGTTTTGTTTGATTTCAGCATTCCCTTTGGTAAGAATTGCAAAAATTGTGAGGAAATGGATTTAATAGACACGGTCTCAGGAATGGTTAGTTAAATGGTGCTGCAAATACTCCCAATTTTTCCCTTTGTTCTTCTACATATGTTTAAAGATATTTCTGTTAATTTACAATTTGAAAGGTGGGTGAGGAGCAGAGAGTTTGAAAAATAGATTACTGTCTTCATTAATACAGGTTTGACCTACAAAGTCTTCACGTACTTAATGATTAAAAACCAAAGTACTAAATAATAAATTATAAGAATTTATAGGAGTCATCATCTTGAAATTAGCTTACTGAATGTTCTTATCATAATAAATCTGAGTGGGTGTCTAATTTAGTGTTAGCTGACTAAAATTATATGTTGCAGTCAGGTAAAAAAAAAAAGAAAAAAAACTTTTGTTTCAAGACAAATGATATGAATTTAATCAGAAGTAACCTGAAAGGCTACCATATTTTGTTGTGTCTACTTTGCAGAAACTTTGGCAAAACTGGTGGTGGTAGAATGAAGATCGATTTCAATTTGTGAATCTGGCAGACAATAAAATTTCCTCTAGCAATTCAGAGATGTTTATGATAACGCTTCCCTCACTGCTACAGCCAGTCAAAAACCCAGGGAACAAATGACAAAATATCTGCTGTATCCCTTATTCAATCTCAGTACAGCAGAATCGTTTGCCAAGATCTTTTTATGTGATTGGAGAACAATCTCTCTCTTCCCTCTTTATCTCTCACCCTTATAAAAGATGTTTCTCAATTCAGTTAAAATGTGTTTCTCCTTCCACATGAATATGAAATGTCACATAGAGACGGGAATGTTTTCAGAGCTGATGAGCTGCTTCTAAAATTCAGCTACTGGGCATCCTTGAAGGAAAAGAAAGAAAACCAAACATTAATTTAGGAAGCATATTAAAAGCAGTCTCAATCAATATTTTGTTTCAATGCAGGCAGTGAAAGGGATCCTGAGCCCTTTCTCAGGACAATCATTCTGAGCCTTTCTCCCATGCCAAAATAAGTGGGTCTGGCCTGTCCAGAGCCAGTGCTGCTGTTGTCAGACTTCACTGAGCGAAGGACTAGGGCCCCACTCTGTAACCAGGTGCTAAAACCCCAGTAAAACAGCTTTGCAGGGGAAATTTCTCCCTGCAGTTTATAGAGAGCAGCCAGGTTCTTCTTCATCCTTTCACTTTGCCTCAGTCCCTCACCCTAATTAATTAGAGGGAAATATGCCTTCTGGAGAAGAAGAAAATACCTCTGGGACTTTCATCAGGAAGTCACGGCTCTTGTGTTTAAAAGGGAAAATTGTTGTTGTTGTTTCAAGTGTTAAAATCTTAAACTGTGATTCACCAGTACTTAATTTTTATCATTAGTGCCAATTCTGCAGCGCTAAGTGCTGTTGATAATATTTAAGTTTCTTTATGTAAACATAATTTTTGATTGCAGATTCCTAATCAGAACTAGAAAACCCATGTGCCTCAATCATTTTTCCCAAAGAGCTCCTGGAGATCAGATTCATCTCTGAAAATGCTGATTAGTCAGGTTTCATTACATCCTTTCTGAGTATTCAAATGTTGAAAAAAGGCAAAACAAAGGTGGGAGTATAAAAATTAGACACATTATCAAATTAAAGGAGCTTATAGCTCTCATTTTCTAAAAAGCCTTGGCAATCTCCTGCTTTTGGACTTGGTGTGATCCCACACTGGAGCCATGTGCCCACAGTGTGCAAATATCAGGCTCCTTTCCAGTTCTACCCACCACAGATGCCCTAAAATAGAGAATAGTTCGGGTAATTAACATGTAACACTGTGTAATCATTGTTAAATTGGGAAAGAAGATGCTCGTGAAATTAATTTTATTAGTCTAATCGTTAACAGTCTGATCCAAACTTCCACTGTTTCTTAGGAGTGAAGATGAGCCCCATTTTCCATTTTAATTTTATTTTCTATCTTTCAGATCATGACCAGTGGTATTTCATTGTATGATGTGGTGACAAAAGCCCTTGTGATGGGTGTCTGCTCTGCTGGCAACTGTGCCAAGACACTTGTTAGGAGAGGTTCTGTCCTGCAGAATGCTGAGACCACAGCTGGGGAAGTCAGCCTCTGCAGCTGTCAAATATACATTCCAGTGCTTTTGGAGCCATGGGATGATGGGAAATATTAAAAAAAATGAGTAGGTGTGGCACTTCATGATATAGGGTTAGGTCAAAGGTTGGCCTTGATGATCTTTGAGGTCTTTTCCAACCCCAAGGATTCTGTGGTTCTATGACTGTTCTGTGCTCTGCTCTGTTCCTTCATGCCTGTGCAGGGTTAATCAGAGTCTCTGGTGATGTTTCAGTGAGCAGTAAAAGATAAACCATACATGAAGACAGAGCTACTTTCATGTTTAGTGAAAGAGCACTCGTTTTATAGGAGCTCTGGGGTTTGCAATGGGAGATTTGTGATGCACTGGTATTTTTTTAACACTTATTTTCAAGTATCATTAGCATTACTAATGTGTGTGTTACTTTTAAAGGCTTGACTCAGCAATTTCCACGTGTTCCAGATTTCTGGCCACTGATGTGCAGCTGTGTTGCTCTGTAACAATGCAAGGTCATTTTTATGTCACGTATGTAGAAATAGCAGAAATTGGATTCACTCTGAATTGACATAAAGTCCCCTTAAGATTTCAGTGGGAAAAAACAAACTAACAAACCTCAACATGATCCATTAATATCAGGGTTCAGGGGGTAAACCTCCAGCATGGGCTCTAGAAACACTTGATTACACTGAGAACTCTCTACACTTGGATGCCATAACCTTCTTTTCCTAGTCATTTTGTCACAAATCAATTATTTAATGCAAAGGAACAGAGGATTTGGGGTTTTTTTCTACTTCGTTTTAGTAAATCAGGTTTTGAACATAAAACGGGACACAGATGCCTCTGTGTGATACATGCAAAGATACAGGCAGGGAAAAGGAAACAACATTAATATCAAATTTTTTTATAATGAAGTGATGCTTGCTTACTTTCTCCCTGCAACTTGTGGAGGTTTACATTTCCACGTAACATTATGTATTACGTAATTTTTCTTAGGAGTCAGCCAGCCTGCTAAGAATAGGTTGAGAAAGGAGAAAACACGCATTTCCCAAATCCACTACACTTTGTACCCAGATCTGCAGTGCAAATCAGCTGTATTTCTGTGAAATTAGAGAAATTATGTTTTTTTCATCTTTAAAAGAAATTAATGTGTGAGCAGATAAAATAGGGAAGGGAAGAGCTGTTGGCTTTCCAATTTAATAAAGGTTTGTGGTTCAAAAATACAAACACACAGCCTGGTGGCCAGGTAGCTTGTTGTTATGTTGGGGCTTTTTTTTTTCCACATGAGTGATATTCTTCAGTCCTGCAAGTTAGTAAAACCAAGACCACTTGCCATAGCTATAAGCTATCAATAAAAATTAATGTACCAGAGGGAATTGAAAGGAAAAAAATGTACTTAAGTGTTCAGGGCCATCGAGCCACCCATGCATCCTCTGCGAGTGTATTGCGGGGATGGAGCTGTTATTGTTGCCATGGGCTGCCATTTAATGTTATTTTCCTAAGTAAATGCTTCTGTGCTCTGATCAAGGACATTGGCAGTAAACCAAGACACAATCTTCAGAAAAAGATGGTGCTGAATGGTATTGAATACTGTTCAACCAGACCTGGTATCAGAGGATAACTAAAGCCCCTCTCTTTTGAAAGTCAGTTCAAACACAAGTTTAAAATCCTTTCAAGAAGGGAAAAGTTCTCTTTTTCTCTTTCTCTTTTTTTTTTTTTTTTCCCTGAAAGATTTTTCTTTAAAGAATGACAAGATGAATTAGAAATAAAAAAAAGAAGACTGGTATATATCCACTCTAAGGTGATTTTAACTGAGGATAATGGGAAGATCAACAGCAAAACCCAAATCCTCAAAGAAATATATTTCTGGAGTGGGTTTTTGTGGTTGTCTGCCTTTCCAAGTGGATGTTTGTTGTTAAACTGAGGGCTTCCCCTGTCAACTACATCTCCATAGTGGCTTTTTCTGGGGGAGATAGTTTTGGTTCTGTATCCTGCTCTGGATGCTGGTGGCAATGATGTAATTCTGTTTAAAGAAAAGGGACAAGAGGTCACCCCCAGGACCACTGGGGTGGACTAGCATAGATGGCATTATCTGATTTTTTTTTTTTTTTTTTTTTTTTTTTTTTTTTTTAAATTTTCTTTTTTTTTTTTTTTTGGCTAAAATGCTAACTGTACTGTATTTGTCAATCAAAAGAGTACATTTTAAACAAGGAGCATCGCTGTGTTGACCCCTGAAACAGCTGAACCCACATTTGCTGAAAGAGAGGAGAAAAAATATCTGAAAGGGGTTTCCATTTGCAATGATCTGTGTGCAGAGCTGTAAAAAATGCATAAAAAAGGCAAGATAGGAGTGATCCCCCAGGTTAATGTTGCCATCAGTCCACAATCTCCATTTCTTCCTCAGGATGGTTATTGTATTAAATGTTACATTTGATTCATTTGTAGTTAAGGCATTAAACCTACATTTATTCCAATAAAGTAATGAAGGACAGGGTTTACGCCCCAGGGGCCTGAAACCATCATTTTGGGCATGGGACACTCTGTGGTTGCAGCAGAGAGTCCTTTGGGGTATGTGGTGGAGAGAGATGGGATTTTGCATCATCATTTTCCTGTAGGAAGGTTTTGTCCTAGGGAAACCCTGTGCCTTTTGCTGCAGGTGTAAGAAAGCAGCCAGGTGCCATCCCTCAAGGGATTTATTTTTTAAATCAAACTTTGTTAGTCCAGAACTTGGTGAAAAAGAAAAGGAGGATATTGCAAATCAAAAGGCTGACCTAACTTTTTGGTATGTGTTATTGGTAAAATATAGACAGCCATGCTTATTTATAAATCTTCAGGGGAAAAAAACCTGTTTGAGCCATTCTTCAGGTTTATTCAGCATGTTTTGGTTCTCACCCAACTTTCAATGCAATCCCTCCCATTTTCTTTTAGTGAAGCATTTCATGGAGGGCAGTTTTTCATAAAAAATGCCCATACAGAGATAGACTAAATTTCAAGCCAGCTGAGTGCACTTGCTCTGACAAGTGGGAACAGCAGAAGCCATAGAAAGAGACAAAATCAGCCAACAGTAAAGAATTTTTCCAAAAGAACTATCTCCCAGCCTCTGATACTTCACATTAATTGGTTAATTTTTGCCTTGTAAACTTTTAGCATCCACAGTGTCTTGTGGGAGGGATTTAACAGCCTGGCTTCATGTTGCATGAAAAATTCAGTGACTTCTTTGAGTTGTTTTGAGCTTGGAAGCTGCACCCAGCTCCTGTGCTGAGTGAGGCCGCCTGTCCCCATTCCCCCTCTCCAAGCTGCTCACAGTTCTGAGGCCACAGGTACATCCCTGCTCAGCTGCCTCCTCGTGAGGAAGAAGATGCAGCAGTTAATTGTTTACAGAAGTTATTCCATGGCAATAATAATTTCTTTAGCTTATTTCTTTAGAAATCTGTAGCTTTCTGCTACTGTGACAGTTTTTTAAGATGAGGGTGACAGAACTCACCCTGTCCGAGCTGCAGACAATCTTCCATTTATACAGCGGCATAATTGTGTCTTTTATTTTCTTCTCTATTTCTTTCCTAATAATTCTCAGCTTTCAATTTCTTTTTTAATTGCTTTGAGTGTTGAGCTGATGTTCTCTTATCACTGTGATATACCCCCAAGATCTTGCTCTTGCATTCTAAGTTTGGTGCAGACATGTGATGTCACATTTGGTTTTTTTCCCCATGTGCATCATTCATCTACATTTAATTTCATCTGCCATTTTGTTGCCTGGTTGCTGAGCATCATAAGATTTTTCTGCAAGTCTTCCCAGTCAGCCTTCATCCTCAATAGTGTGAATAGCTACCCCTTTTTTCAGTATTGGTGAGGAAAGAGGGAAAAAAATGGAAAGGCAGCTGTAGATGATGCTGCATGGACACAAACTATTTAGAGTGAAATCCAGTGATCCCCACTAGAGGCAATGTGATTAATGGAACTGAAACCTCAAAAATGGTCTTGCAACTACATTTTTAATGCATAATATTTGCGTGAGTTTGACATTCAGCAAAATGCTTTCTCTCATGCCTGGTTTGAAGTTAAAAATATAAATGGAATGTCCTAGATTTTATTTATGCATCTAAAGTTGTTAAGGAGGTAAAGGAGAACTGAGAGATAGGCAGCCCAGATTGCATATCTCCAAAGCACAGTCCCATCGTTTGCAGAAACTTCTCCTCCTGTTGATTGAATCATTCAAAGTTGGGTTGATTTTGGTAACTCAGAATTTTATATATTTTCATTGAATAAGCAGATGTTTGTTTTATTGTCCAAGGGAGAAGTCATAATGTTTGCTGTGTGATCTTGGAGAGATCAGCATAAAAATGTGTCTCTGTCATGCACACGCACAAATACACACATTGCTGGCAATGGATTTCCTAGGACCAATTTTAGCTAATGTTGCAGATTGTGAATAATTGAAAAATGTATTGGAAATGCTTCATCTGAATTTTGTGTGAGCAGTATCTAATGAATATTTGGGAGAGTGTCTGAACTGTTGCTTAAAGGCTCGCCATGCTGCTCTGTGTACAAAATAGACCTGCAGACGGCTTACACTGAAATTTTGAAAATCCTAGGAAGAAAGAAGTTTAACCAAAGCTTTTCCAACTCTTTGAGTTCCACGGCATAGAATTACGTTAATAAATGAGAGCTTAATATCAATGAAAAGTAAATGTACATCTGTTTTTTGAAATCTCAGCATTCTGTGGCATGAGAAACTGTCTCTGTCAAATCTGATGTCTTCAGTGGAGTTTTTAAGGTATCTCTAAAACTGTGTCCATCAAAGATTAAGTATTGTTTCATTACATTTTATTTTAAGTGAGAGAAAGTGCAATTGCATTTGAAAAAACCCAAACAACTCCTTTTTGTCATTTTAAATTGAGCAGGATGGGTGAAAACAACCAGGACATCAGGATTTATACCATTTTCAGACAGTGAGGTACACAGGAAATTGTGGGGTTTGTCCTTTGGTGCAGTGACAACAAGTCTGCTTAGCCAGTCTTTCTGTTATTCTCCCTGTGAGAAAGTGTTTTCTTTGATTATTCCTAATTTAAAGTTCTTTAATTTTCTGTTATCTAGTCATTTGTATTGAGTTAAAAGTAGCAAGACAAATTGACATTACCTGGAAAATATAAGATTTGGGTTTTGCTGGTGTGGGTAATTCCCCCTTTCAAACCACCCTTCTTTTCTTTTTCTTTTCTCTCTTGATGCTCAAATTTAGGTCTTTTGTCCCTCCTCATAGCTCTTACCTTTCATACATTAAATTTCATTGCTGGCACCCTGAAAATCCAAATAAATTATGCCATTTGCACTGCTATCATCAACCTTCTCTGTAACCTCAGAAAAGTCAAGGAGAATAGTTAGATGGATTTTTTTTTTTTCCTTTTTTAAATCTCTACCAGTTATTTTCTATTACGGTACAAATACATGTTCCTTTCTACCTTGCCTGTCAGAATGGCTTTCAACTGTTTTCCTTGCTAATGTTGACAAGCTGATTGACTTGCAGATTTCTATAGCAGTTTTAGACCTTAAAAAAAAAAAAAAGAAAGAAAGAAAGACTGCTCTTATATTCCACAAACTTTTTATTTTTTAAAAAACTGCTTGAACTTCAATTATGATTTGTGGCCTACAGATCTTTGACAAGAATAAATCTTACAGTGTCTAGTCTGACAGACTCAATTTTTGTTTTGAATTGCCTCCTACTTTTCTGGTCGTAGGCACTGTGGTAATTATAGACATAGTCAGTGGCTGACAGCCGGGATATTGTTATTGTAGTCTTTGGTTTAGAGAAAGTATTAATTTCATATTTCAGTTGTTTTACATGCTGTCAGGGTATAACTCTTTCCTTGATTCTAGAGTACTGAAAATTAAAAGTTCTGGGCAGTTCTGCTTCAATTCTTCAGCCACATCTGTTTTAATTGCTAGGTTTTATTTCTTTTTATTGGTCTGGCACGTGTCTGTAGGGGTTTATCCTGCAGAAATTTTTTTAGTATGTACTTATATAATCAATTCTGGTGAAAATCAGCAGTTTGAATGTAATATAGTCAATGAATATTTTTATGTTTGTATTTAAAAAGGGGAAAAAAGCCTATGGGTGATAGTTCATTATTAGCTTATAAATATAGTATAACTTCCTGCATAATTACTAGTTTTTATAATTTTTATAATGCTTTTTGCTTATTTTCCTTTGGATAATTTTCAAAGTACTATTATTCCCTCAAGAGATCTCTAAGAGGCAGAATTTCTGGCTATTAAAGATTTGCTATCCCACAAGCAGCAGACTGAGAGTGCCTCCAGGTTATTTATAACTGGATTTTATCTCAGAAAATTAACTAAAGAAGATAAACCAAAATTCTAGGGGAAAATGCCTTAAACGTCTCATATATTATGCTGTGCTTAAACAGCTATTTTAATTTTAACAGCCTGGCAAGCCCAGTGGAGCTCTTTTTCTGGTTTTGGGCACAAAATAAGATAACACTTTTTGAATTCCTCCAGGAGATCATCTAAGTGCACTTAAAGTGGAGGCATAAAATATGAGTTTACAATGTGATATATTTAAGCTTCACATGTTAGTTTAATTGATTTTCTGTGTTTGCTAGTTCTGAGAGCCCCAGAACTCCTAATTTGCCCTTTAAAAAACTAGTACATTTGCAAAATGTTGTATTAGCAGGCAAGTTGCTCCGTTCCGTAGAAAGTTTTGGTGTGTTCTGGTTCCTATAACCCTTTCCTGACCACCAGGACCAAATGTTCTGCCAAGATTTCAGCAGACATATACATTTACATGCCTGCAAAACCCCCTTGGTTTTAGCGGGCCACTCACAGGGGTAGGGTTACACATCTGACGTGTGTTCCTAAATCAGGGACAGAGTTGGTTAGCTGTGATTTGTGGGTGGAATTTTGGGGAGCAAACGAGGGAAACCAGCCTGCCAAATGCAGAGCACCTCAGCTGCACTGCCTGTGAGAATTTAGGTGTCTGATGTGATTAAGCTTAAAATAACAAACTCATTTTCTGTCTGACATCCGTTATATTTGAACTTAGGTCTAGGGGGGTGAAAGGTTATTGCAATAATTTATTGTACCTTATAGTACAATCAGTGCTTAAAAAAGAATGGTAGCTGGAAGGCATGTTCTATTCTTACTTCAAGAGAAAAATACTATCAGATTGCAAGGACTAAAATAGTTGCAGTTTCTAACTATGCTTTGTAAATAAAATTACGAGCAAGGGATTTTCAAGAGGAGTTTTGGACCTGAGTACTGGCTCCTTTTCTTCCCGTTTATAATAATAATGCCTTGCATTTATGATTATGTCATTGTGATGCACAATTGGGTGACCTTTGCAGTTGACAAAATGATTAACAATTTCCTCTGGCTTTTGCTTTTAATTATTCACCTATGTGAAGTAGAGAATGGACTGTATGAGCTGGGGCACACAGCGATGATGGGCTCGTATCAGTGTTATCACATGGCAGAAAGGTCAGAACAGCTGCCTTCAGTGTGCTTAGGCTTAGATAGTATTCTTAAAGCAACTGGCTTTTTTTTATGGAATTGTATTGTGGAATATAAGTTGATGTGCATATATATTATATATAAGCATACTCTGTGTGTATATATATATAAATATACAGTATCAATAGGGAGATTTCCATAACATCTTGAAAAATTATAGTCGAGGAAGAATAACAGCTCCCTGTTTCTATACAAATGTATTTCTACAGCCCCAGCTGCATCACTTCTTCAAGACAGAAAACCCAAACTGAACTTTGAATTTCAGCTGAAAATTGCATGAGGAAATTAAGGATCCCATTATCTGCCCATTTAGACTTCTTGTCTTTAATAAGTGAAAGGGTGGCTAAAAAAATATGGCACAGTGTATCTTCTGCCATATGTATTTTCTTTTCTAAATTACCTAGTCTTATAAATATTTGAATAACTTGCTCAGAATAAACACTTTCCTCTCAGCTTAGCTCTTATGGCTCTTGAGACCATAACAATTAGATAAATTAATATTGATTTGCTAAGAAAATGCTTCTTCATCTTTTAGAATATCTCCTACTGTAGTCTGGAACAAAACTTACAAATTCAAAAGGATGTAGACAGTTCTTAACCATTTTCCCAGTGAAAGTAATTCTGGGCAGCACTGCACAAAGTTACTGCACTGTGCTTCCTAAAACACAGGTTACATAGAAAAATTCCCAAAGGGAAAGTCAGCTACACATAAAGATTAAAACTGAACCCTAATATATATGACCCCCAATTTTTTTTTTTTTTTTAAGATATCGTTAGAACTGGGGGATTTGGGTGGCTGGAGCAGTGTGATAGACACTGTTTGAACAGGATAACAGGATTAATCTAAATATCAGAAACTTACAAGACTTCCAATTGCTGCTAACATTTATTAGAAAGGAAAAGAGCTACTTGTTTGAATTACTAATTTGAATTTCTGATATGAAGATAAGAGGTTTTTTTTAAACCAATCATTGCGATTTTTTGCACAAGAGAGTAGGGTCTTGTGTAAACTCTGTCAGTTCCACGCTGTGGGCTGCAGGGACATGGAGCACAAGCCAAGGCAGCCCAGCATGGATGTGGTGCCCACCCCAGTCCAGAGGGAGAGGCCATCTCCCAGCTCTGCTCCTCAGGCCAGGACAGAGCAAGGCTGGCCCTGCACACATGAGCAGGAGCTGTGTTTGGAGAGCCTCAACACTGACAGGTATTTTTTGTGGCCCTTGGGGAAGTTTGGCTCCTTGAGGAGCTGTAATTCAGGAGGTGTGAGCCTCTCCGCATGCACCCTGCACCGTGGGGTTGCAGCTCTGGAGCACGCTGATGCCAGGCACTGGTGCACAGGGAAGAGATCAGACCGGGGGGAAGATGTCTCAGATTTTCAGATACCCAGCAGCCCAACTTCTGCTCCAGGTGGGCTGTCTGACAGCCTGAAGTCTGGAATGAGTAGATAAATTATTTTCCAGAGTGGAAAAATCCATCTGAAGAGAGTGCATACCTGTGGAGACCTGGTCATTGGGAACACCTCAGTCCAAGTGCAATTCCTTTAATGATAAAAATAAAGTATACAGGATGTAGATCATTGCGGACCTGAATGCAGACAGCTTTTCTGTGAGATACAAAGAAAAGTTACCCCTTAGGGAGAGATTTGGCAGAACTTTTTGCTTTGCAATGTGTTGGTCTGTGATCCACCAGGCTCAGGGCTTGGCGCAGGTGCTCTCTTAGCTGGGGCAGGTAACTTTGAGGAAAAGACAAAAAGGGAATGAACAGGACTTCAGCAAATAAAGGAACACAGGTAAGTGTTGTTGTCAGCTTTACATGTACGTATCTTTTCAGCTAATTAATATGAGTCTCTATAAATTTATGCCACGCTTTTGTCCTTCAAGTCATATACAAATTCTCAGCATCTAGTATGTGCATTTGACTAAGAACTCTCAAACTTCATGAATTTCCATTTGTCCCTGGGGAA
>VWZT01007960.1:2237735-2248332 GCA_013397055.1 Pachycephala philippinensis | reverse complement strand
AAAAAAGAGAGAGAGAAAAGAAAGAAGATGGAAAGCAGGAAGGAGCATATAAACCAAAATAAAACTGATATTTCATTTGTGTTTTGCTGATAGATATTGAGGTCTTTCCATATACTTTTGCATTAAGGGTTTTGCTGAGTGAGCTAGGACACTGTCTCTTTAAGTGTTTAACAGTAATTGGTTCATGTCCTGGTGTTCATTGAAAATCCTAGACATTTCATGGAAAATCTTCTTAATGAGGGAATGAATTTTTCATTCACATTAGAAAGCTCACTCTGACAAACAATTTCTAAATAAAACTTTGGCGACATGACATCCCATATTGGACTTGACAAAGAGGACAGGTGCATTAGAATAAAACTGTATGGCGATCCTTCAAGCTGTCAGCCATGAATATTTTATTTCTTAATGAATCATCTTTGTGAAATGAACTTTCTTGTTGTAGTGTCAGTGCCATTTACAACAAAAAACCTGCTCCTTTTAAAAGGTGAACTCCTTAAAGATGCTGATGCCTGCATAAAATACTTAACCCTAGCCAAGGTATTCAGTAAATTTAATAGTGTATTTTTTTTCCCAAACTGTTTGAAATGTAGTCTCATACTACCAGGTGTGACTGTCAAACACAACCTTTTGCAGTTGCAATTTTGTTAACAAAGCCATTATTCAAGGTAGATTAGCAATGGGGTTGATCCTTATTAGAAAACAGAGCATACTTGCCTAATTATTGTTTTGATGTTTCCTTTATTTTTAATGGTATATTACATTTATTTAGTACTTGTGTATGATAGTAGATTTATGTAAAAGACTTTATATATGAAAATCATGTCTAGCAGACAGCAGAAGATTTCACCCTCTTGCATCCCTGTTCCTTACAATGTGACCAGAATAAATCATAGGCAGTCCTTGTTGGCATTTTTGGGGTATTTTTTCCCCCAAAGGTGTGAAGTTAGTGGTGGTTGCAATGGGTGTGAAGGGTGTTCAGAGCCTCCTGCAGCTATGGCCCCCAGTACCCAGGTATCCCCAAACTCTCTATGTCTTTATTCTAAGAGAATACAAATGTCAGATCAGTTTATTCTTCCTCACGGTTTATTTGTCATAGTAGATTTGAATGTACTGGTTTTACTAACAATTTTACATTCACTGAGTTATCTTAAAAGCATATATGTTTCAGCATTTTCCTTTTGTTCTGTGAAAGCAGCTTGATTTGGATTCTCTGGGGAAAGCTCAATTTTTATTGATATTAAAAATACCCATTTGATTGCAAACCTCAAAGTGGACTAGATTCAATTTAATTTACATAATGGTGTCTTCAGGGACAAAGATTGCATGTCCTTTGTGGCATTAGTTGGTGGATGTTTGTTCCTAGCATGTGTCAAGTTCAAATTACAGGGTTTGTCATTTTACTTATAGGCTAAATGTTTTGACTCCAGGAGATGTGATTATGCTCATTGTCTTTGCAGTCCCTGCCCTGTGTCCTTGCTGATACTGGATATATGTGAGGAATTGTCTGCCCACGCTCCCAGCCAGCACCCCCATCTCCATGGAAAGGTTCCAAAAAATCAGGGATAGGTCCCATTAATGCTTTTCTTGCAACCTCCTCCTTGTGTTTCAGTTTCTTCCTTTCCATGATGGACTTCTATCCTTGTGTTAACTTTCTTTCCAATCACCTGTGCTTATTAAGGAAAACTTTCTCAGATTCTGCTCTCATTTAGATCTGTAGCATCCTTTCCACTGTCTTTAACTGGAGAAAAGACCTGCTTTTAGAAAGGTTTCATTTCCCTTGGCATTGACTGCTCACATGTCTGTATGCTTCCCTTGTGGTCACAAACTGTCTGTAGAGTTTGTCAAATCCTTCATGGGAAAACCTGGAACTGGTTCACCAGGCTTCACAAGAAAGTGCTCAGACTCCAGCCTTGAAGGCTCTGTGTTTACTGATTGCTGTTTGTGGATGAAGCTTTCTATGTGCATTTATCATCAGTAATTAGTGACATCAAAAGGGGGCTGTCTGGACCAAATGAATTCAACTGAAGTCCCTGAATGGGATGTCGGCAGCAGGCTTTGGAGAACTAAATGTGCAGCCTCATGCTTTGAGGTGGTTTTGGGGCTTTATTATTGCTTGTGTTCCTGCAGTGCCGAAGGGTCAAGTCATGTTAGCTTTGTTGGGCACAGAAATGCACACCTGGGGTAAAAAGGCAATTCCTGATTGGAAATTCACAGTCTGTGAGTAGGACAGGGGGCCACCAATGCACCGAATGGACAGTAGAGCACAAAGAAACAAGGACACCATGGAAGATAAATCAGTGTAGGCAGTGGGTTTCACGAAGCCCCAACAGCCTAAATATTCCTTTTGTTGGCATGGAAGTTCTCAAAGAGATTTTGGGTTGATGAGGGGTAGTTCTGTGTACTTTTGAGGAAGCACTTCCCAAGCTTGGGGGCAGCCTGAAAAAGTAGAAGTGTTTCCAGTAGACACTGGAATCTGCCACAGTGGATGGGCGAAGGGAAGAATCAGTCTCTGCTGGGACTGATATGTGAGACAGGAGAGGGATACACTGTGAAGGACTTCCCACTCTTGACTTGGAATGTTAAATTGTATTTTATTGGGTTGTTAAGAGGGTCTAGGCTGGCCACTCTGAGAGTTACAATTCACTGCAAAGGCACTGATCTTCAAAATTTCTATTGATTTAAATGGGAGCTAATGCATGTAACAACTTTGGGATCAAGGGGCAATGATGATAACTCTATCTTAATCTTCTTTTCCGTATCTAATTAAAATCTTAGTTTTTTTAAAGCATTCTTGCCTTTCTCTTGAAATTATCAGTCCGTCTTTATCCTCCTTCAGTTTCTAATTTTACTTGCATTTAAATACTCCTTTTCAATGGCCCAGCAAGTACTAATCAAATAAACTTTAAAAGATTGCTCCTGATTAAATTATTTTTTAATAATGAGTTCCTGTTACCAGGGAATACAGAGTTAAAAAGGTGATATCACTAAAATTAATTAGCATAAGACATGCTGGACTGGTAGAAGTGACTGGATCTTAATCAATAGCAATATGATTACACCCATGCAGCAATTATAAATTATTTAAAACAGTACCCCTAGGTTACTGACTAGTTGCCTTTAAATTAAATTCTCTGTCAATAATTGATGCAAAGAATTAATGTGAGAACACCTTCAGTTACTGAAACTTTTTTAAGGTGGCATAAAATATTGAACTGTTGCCTGTCATTAGCAGCCACCCTGTCTCTTTTGCACAGCATTGTTCTTTACTAAATTGGTCAAGAAGGACCTCCAGAGCATGAAAGATGACTAATGATCCTAATGCTGTGTTCACTCTTCTTCTAAGGACACTGACACTGAGAAATATAAATTTCGTGTGCAAGGGGAACTAAAAGCTGATGAGACCAGTAAAGCTCCTGGTCCATTTTGCTGCTGAAGCAGTGAAATGAAACATGTTCTTCCTCGGTTTTTAGATTATGTTAGATGAGGAAGATAAAAGGAAAACAGTCTGGAATGTGCTGATGTGTAAGTGGTGTTTAGAAGGCTGTTGATTTGTTGTGAGTGGTAATTTCCTCCCCTAATGCCCAGTCATATAGGAGTTAAAAAAATTCCTTCTGTCCTCTTCCTCAGTATAAATTTTTGTTCTCTGTGGTTTGGTGTTTGGGAGCAGCTGGAATGCATCTGATGTTACTTCTTTCAAGGAGCAGAAAGAAAATCTGATAATTGCAATCTCAGTAACATCAGAGAGGGTGCCAAGCAGGTCCAGTGCATCTGTTGCTGCAATCAGCTGCAGTCTCAGTATGCACAGGGAGAGCATCCACATGTGAGATTTACATCGAAGTTTGATCCCTTCTTTTACTACTGACCATTCTTTTTTCCTGTATAGAAAAAAACCCTGATATTTAAGTAATCTAATAAGCATTTTCCAGGTTAAGGTGGCATAATTTAGGACAGTATGTGTATGCTTTGAGAGGTAAAAAGAACTTAAAAATTCTAGAAAATAGAGGGGTACTTCTAGTGATATAATTATTGTCAAAATCCTGCATTTGAAAATATTATTAAACCTTAAGGTCTTAGCTTATATAAATCAGAATTGTTATGGGGGTATTGACATAAACTCACAGAAGGCAGGAAGTTGACGGGTGGAGCCTGGAGCTGGGAGGTGATGTTTGCTCCTGCTTTTTGGCTTTTGGTTGCTTACCGTGGGAAGCTGGCAAAGCTGCACTGACATGTGGACACAGTAGAAATTTAAAAAGACAGTCAGTCTTGTCAGCTTTTGCTCTTCCAGTTTGGTTTTGGTTTTTTTGTTTTGTTTTGTTTTGGTATGGTTTTGTGGTTTTTTTTTTTTTATTTTTACTTTTGTTTCCAAAATACTCATCAGAATTTACAAATTTATTTTAAATTTGTCCCAGATTTATGTATTAACACTCAAAAAATGTCACTTTTGGAAATTTATTAAATAAAGACACCAGAATTTTCTTTTTCTTTTGTTTATTACAGCTGTATAAATTGCATGTCAGTGAAGTTAGTTAATACCAGTGAAAGGCTTTTGGTGTTTGCTATGAACAAATATGGATCAGGAATGGGGAAAGTGCTAAGAAAAAAAAAGAAATTTTATTTATTTGCAGAGTATTTTAATGGTGTAACAGAGATATATTAAATGTTTACTCATTATAAAATAGTAGTTTTCATTTTCTAACAAAAATCCTTTGACAAGGTTTGGGATAAATGGAGTGAATTCAATATTTAGGTCAGCATTTCAGAAAGAGAAATCCAAGCCAAAATCCAGATGGTGTTGCAGACTCCAGGGGAAGAGGAAAGGTACTTTTCACTGTTTGAAACCTTCAGTCTAACACCCTTACCCTGCTTCAGCCTCGCTGCATCTTTTCCATGGGGAAGCGTGGAAATCACAAGGGTAAAGATGTTATGAAGTCTAGAGATTTATGATTTTATCTCTGGTGGAAATTTGCCTCCACTCTTTAAAACTTAAAAACTGCACTTTTTAACATTATTGCTAAAATTTAGGAGCACAGGAGCAGTTTAGAATCATCTGTGAGTCCCTCACGATAAGCAATTGCACCAAGGACAAATGCAGCAGAAAAAAGCAGTGGTCAGGTGGAGAAATCAGGAATTTCCAACCTTCTGATCTTTCCAGGTTGCTGCATCCCCACACAGCAGTTCCCTTCCATTTCTGTGCCTTGCTTTCCTCATCTGTGAACAGCAAATGGTGCAGGGGCTGATATGAGAGTTATTTAAGAGCTAGGTAGTGTTTTGAAAGTGTAGGACTGGCTTTGTGACCTTGTCTGTCACTCCCTGGTGGTACCTGTAGGACATTGCTCACTGCAATACAGTGTGCAGTATATTTGCCTTTTTTGTATTAAATGCCAGCAAAATTGAAATGACATTTATGTAATTGCAGAGAGATCATAAAATGCCTTAAGTAATGGAGGTTTAAACTCTCCATTAACAAAAAGTGCAAACAAACAAAAAGGTTCCTGGAACCCGCTGTTTGATCACTTCATTGATTTTATCAAATGTTAAATATGGAACAACAAGGATCTGATTTGCCCCTGAGTAATTCTGATGTTTGATAAGAGTTTGCATTTGAAGACATAGGAAACTCAGCTACTATTGTGAGCTGACTGTGCTGACTGAATGTGTTTAGTCAGAGTTTCAGTCTAACTAATCTGCCCTGTGTGCACAGGAAGGCACTGCCTGTGTGTTTATCTCAGTAGCTAAAGTTTCTAATTCATAAAATAAGTTCCCTCCGTGTTTATTAAAGTGCATTCTGAGTCAACAGACTATTTGACAATGTAACATCAGCAGCTGATGCAGTTTCATGTAGCTCAACAGTACCAGGATAAAAGTTTGTGGTCTGTTTGTAGAGCTGCTTATTCTTCTTCTCTTTATCTGCACTTCTCTTTGCCATTTTCTTTCTGTTAAAAGTCAAACATCCTGTGTTGGTGTAAAAGCAATGGAGGTTTCTCCTCACTATGGTGCAACTGCAGTATCTCCCTACAGAAAAGATTGTGACATCTCTCCAGTTTAGTGACTTGGAACCTTGTCTTCACTCATTCATTTTTACTCTTCAATCCTTTGGCACTTGCAGAGTGGGAAATTTAACAAATGGTTAGAAATCTTCAGTCGTGCGTTGGCCCTGACTTGTGTGCAGGAGATTTCACATATATTACTCTTAAGTTGATGAGCAATTGCTCATTTTATGGATTTTTAAGCAAGCATGGAAGATCTTTCAAGTTAGGTAAAAATTTTGCTCTTGTCTGAAATATGAAAAACTTCACTACTTTTATTCTTCCTTTCTTTATTTTCTTTCACTGCAACACATAAATTGCATTTACTTTGTGAAACTAAAATGAGGTTGAGCTGGGAAGCTATATTTCAAAACATTAAATAAAAATATATTTGAACAAGAAAATAGAAACATTAAAGAATAAAAATTAAAAGGCCCATAAATCCCATTTCATCCTTGTCCACTCCTGCTGAGCAAAAGATGACCCCAAAAGAAATGCACCTACTGAAGCAAAACGGCTATTCATTTCACTGATGTGAAAATTTCCCAAGTGGAAAATAAAATCTTAGGAGCTGTTTTGGTTTTCTTTTTCCTGTTCTTATTTGGCTTCACCGTACCTGGTAGCAGATAATACATGGTTTTGAGGACAGACCTCTATAATACAGTTTGGATTAATGTTAAACACCACGATCTGAAAATTGTCCTCATTTTTTTGGCTGCAGAATTTGTTAATGTGTCCAGGACGAGTGCTGTGACCAGCTCAGCCATTGTGCTCGCACAAGCTACTCAAGTGTTTCTTCCACCCGACTGATTCTGTGGGAAGATCTGAGGGAGGCGGAAAATGCCATGTTAAAGTGGGATGAAATGAAATTAGAAAACAGAACAAGAAGCCTGATTGAAACTGTGTATGACAAGTGTTGTTTCTGCTTTTAAGAAACTCAAGAAATCAACCTTTTAGACCTCACAAAGATCTCCATCTTCCCATGCCAAAGATGTTTTGCGAAATTGATGACTAAATTTGCCCAGGATTTGTATTTTAATTCTCAGAATGTTCATTGACAATCTGATTAATGAGTTATTTCCGTTTATCATCTATCTCGAGCTAGTTTTACAAAATATAGAGAAAGCATAGTGTTCTGAAACGGGGTTACGTGACCAAAATGAAAGCACATGTGAACTGCAAAATCCTACGCCGTGGCTTCAGCCGTGTTCTTCCCGTAACGCTGGGCCCGTGCTGATTTACGAGAACACATCCACACACATGTACGTGTGTGAGAACTTGTGTTATTGCTGCTCACCAAAAAAAAAATCAATATTCTTTGCTTGAATTGTTTCCACAGTGATCGTACACATTAGGTTTGTGCTAATGTGCAACGTCCGGTTTGGAAAACCATGTTTCAAGGTCTGATAAATTTGACAGAGGAAAAAACGGGGTTAAGAGATGTAAGTACTACTACAGATAAGAGTAGTCGAAGAAGCCTGCAGAATGAGTATTATTATTTTTAATGTATGGTTTTTTAATGAAAATTCAGTTGTGGATTGGTCTGGTAGGTGACCCTTTGTAAAGTTTGGATCTTTAGAGAGGGAGAGCAGTTTGCTGCTACCGTTAATATTACTTTTTATTTTCACTGCACTCTTCCATGGAAGCAACTGATTGTTGCCCTGAGAAGCAGCTGTTGGTGTTCCTCCTTTTCATGCAGAGAGAGCAAGTAACAAACAGAGAGCAAAGATTCTCTCGATACTGGTGCTGGTGAGGTACTTGAGTCATGTTTCAGGAAGTATTTCCAAACTTGGAAACAGGGCAAATGTTTCCAGCAGTGCTCCAAGGAACAAGAATTTAGGGTGTTGACAGTGCCTGTTGGTTGGCTTGGGAGGTACAAGGAGCTCACATCCTTGGAGGAGATCCAAGCTGGGAGAACACTCCACTGGCCATGGCTCCTCCAAGATAGTGCAAGGGCCCTCAGGCATTTTTGTGGCAGTGGACAGTCCTCAGGGGGCAGGTGGAGGCTGACTTCAACTCTTCTTGAGGTTTGGTGTGATGCTTTGGGCCCCTGGAAAGCTGCAGGTGAGATGGAAAGGCTTTCTTCCACTTTGTCCTTAGAAGCATCTCCTAGTCTAAGGACTGAAAGCGTGCAAAAGTTCCCTCCACATTTATGCTGAGCTGGCCCAGTTTGTTCTGGATGGAATTTGTTCCAAGCTGTTTAAGCACCTTGTGCAGCCTCAAGAAGTTTGTCCTCACACAGAAGGAGCCCCCGATAGATGCAGGGTGATGGGGGCTCCTACAAGATAACACAAATCCCTCCCAGTCGTTGGTGGTTCTGCTGCACTTCCCAGCTGACAGCACCAAAACACGGTCCCGCAGTGGCCCCTGTTTCCACAGCTGTGCAAACATCCTCAGTGACGTTTTCAGTCAAGCCACGGAAAGTGCTGATGGTTTGTACACCTCTGAAATGTGGCAAATGGGCTGGTGGCTGGGCGTGGTCACTGCCAGGAAAAAAAGCAGGAAGGGAAGAAGTAATAGTGTCAATATTTTAAGGAGGATTATAAAATAGGAATGAAAAAAGATAACAAAAGCTTGAAGAGCTATCTTGCTGTTACACTAAAGAACATGGGGAGGAGATACTAACCAAACTACCCATTCCTGCTCAACCAAAATGTATGTCTTTAAATTAGCTTGAATTCCTATGGGTCATCCTGTAAATACTCTTACCTCTTCCTTGGGCCTTGGGCAGCTGTAGAGACTCAAGCCCGGTGTCCTTACAGGAAATGACGGACAGAAAAACAGTTTTAGGCCTTTAGGCAGAGGCAAACCTTTAGTTAAAAGAGAAAAAAGGGGAAGTTTTCAGTGACCTTCAGCTGGGGAGCCCTGCTGACACGGTGTCCCCAGGCACGGGGCATGAAGCCAAACTGTGTTCCCATGGGGGAAATGCCACACTCTCGGGGGGATCTTTCCAAAATTGGTATGAGTGGCCAAGCACCGTAAGGAGCACTGCAGGGCAGAAAAATGCCATCTGAACACCACCTTTCTGAGTTTAGTTAGGGTACTTGCAGTGCCAGAAGTGAAGATGAACCAGTGTTGCCACAATAGAATTGCATCTTCAGTGGGAAAAACGCAGGTTATTTATTCCAACCCAAACCCCCCCAGCTCCAAGGTAGTTTACTGCCCACAGAGAGAGGAACAGCATGGATATGGAATGTTCTGTACTCTCCTGGCACTCAGGGAGAGCTGGGACTGGTGGCACCATATGGCCCATTTAGAGCCTGGGCTCTGGGAACTCTGAAGACCGTAAGAGGCCCCATTCCCCACAGGGCTCTGCCTTCTGAAAACGTGCCCAAAGCCAGCTCAGATCATGCCCACTAAGTCCCAGCAGGCAGGGGCAATACCCTCAGCACTGCAGTTATGGTGGGCAGCCTTTTTGCCTTCCCCTGAATATAGGAAATGATTGTGTTATGCATCAGAAACATGAAAAAAACCTATGTTCATGCTGTAGAAAGTATCAATGATGTGGCATAAGAGGTTTTAAAAAAACAGTATCTACTCACAGGTTGCTCAGAAAATGGCCACAAACCCTTTTTGGTTTGATATTTTCTGCAGTGACACCACTTTTTAAATTAACTTACTTTTTTTTTTTTACTTTTTTTTTTTCCCTTAGTATTCAGCATCTCCAATTTTAAAGTTTAAATAGATCTGTACTTTCCCCAAGGACTTATGTGCAAACTAATATTAAGATTAAAATCTTTTATGTTTGTTCTGTAGCTTGAAACAAAAAACTAGTGCATAGTCCGTTTTATCCCACTGGCTCTCTAAGGTTCAGGTATTAACATAAATACAGCCCATTAACACTTGTTCCTCTCTGTCAGGACATAAATTAAGTCTGCAGGTGTTCCATGAAGCTTTACCCTTGGTACTAATTAAGCCTTGATAATTAGGTTTGTTAAATTCAGGCCTTTAAGCTTATATTCCCTCTTTGGGTTGCCAAAATGGGGATTTGCAGTATACAGGGTCTGTTTTTGCTGGTTTTCTATTTTTTATTTTATCTTATTTTGGTTTTGTGTTCAACAAAACTGCAGTTGTAATAAACTCTCTTTTAGTTAGATGGTTAAAGATTCAAAACCTGTGAAGAACTTGGATATCAGCTTATATTTACATCAGAACATTTTCTTTTGCTGGCTTTTTTGGCAGAACACAGTCATTGTAGTGGAAAGTTTCCAGTCCATATGTTAAACACACAGATGCTTCAACTAGATAAATGGTTGCAGTTCCAAATGAAATATCATTCAGAAATGTACAAGCGGAGATCCTAAAATGATAATATTAAAAAATACTTTTATAAACAATAGAAGTTTAATTTAGCGAGCGTATCCCATATAGCAATAAGATTTTCCTTACAGAGAAAGCAGTATAGATAAAAGTTCTAATACCTTTGATTTTTGTCAAGTGTTTTAGAAGGTTCTGTTCCCAGGTCATATGGTCTCAGTGCTAAATAAAAATAATAACTGAAGAAATCTGGTTCAAAGGAATCCTCCTGGGAGGAGGGTTATTTGTAACACATACACAGAACATTAAAT
>VWZT01007960.1:2211950-2229657 GCA_013397055.1 Pachycephala philippinensis | reverse complement strand
TATATATATATACTTTTTTAACTAGGTCAGCAATTCATATGAAAACAGCCATGCCAAAAGAGTTTCTATGCCAGGAAGACTTGTGTTCTCCCCCAGAAGACTTGTGTTCTTCCCCAGGTGCTTCTATTGTAAAATGTCTTGTTCCTTAAGTGGGCATTATGTCACTGTATTTTATAGGTGCCTTCCCAAAAGAAATTTAATTAAATTGTCATTTTAGATGGTAAGAATAAGCTGCACAGTATACAGTTCCCAAAAAGTGAATTCATTTTTAATGTGCCATCTGTTGCTGCAATACAATACGAAGATAAATAGTTGAAAAAGAGAAAGAGAATTGACAAGAAAGAGAAATGGGTTTTGATTTGCCCTTTCATCGCACACATAAAACAACATAAGCTCAATCAATGCACAGAAATGAAAGCTAATACATAATAGCCATTGGTCCTGAATTTTCCCCACCTATTGTTTCAAGTCCTAATTAAGAAAGAGGAGATGTGAGTTAGTGCAGCTCCTGCCCAGACTCAGCTGTGCCACGTTAGGCTCTTGGCAGCAGATCTGGGGGTCTGAGGGCTCTCCCACCCTGCTGGAGATGGGCTGGGGTCTGAGGGCTCCGTGCCTTGGCAAAGGGGAGAACCAACATCCAAACTCGTGAAAGCCACACCAGGAAGGTTTAATCAGCGCTTTTCATGAAAGGGATATTGATGGATATTGGGATCCTTTGCCAGAGAGATCCCCTGCTCTAATGTCATGCTTTTAGACAGCTTAAAGCTGTGATTAATATTTAGCAAAGTGATATATGGGGAGGTTTGAAAGGTGAGGTTATTTACTATGTATAATTAGCTAGGGTTATTATTTGTAAAAGACACTTTGTGGATTCTAGATGTAAGCACCAAAGCCCAGTAAGAGGGTTTTATTAGTTATAAAAATCAGTTAGTATCAAAAAAGATGTTCTGTAAAGCCCATTATTCAAATGCTTGAAAAGAAATATTGAATGAAATTATGAGCATAAAGCCCTTCTTCTTCAGGGACACGAGCTTTCATGAAGATTTTCTGGTGAGATAAGATTGTCTATTCCTCCTCTTCCCTTGTGTTCAAAATGAACTACATTTCAGAGACATCTGTGTGTAGACTCTCAAAGCTTTAAAGGAACAACAGGGTAAGGAAATGAGCATTGTTAGCTCAGTGAAATAAATTCCACCTGACACTTTAGGGTGACATTGTCTTGTTTCAACAGGAGGAGATTAAAGAAAGAAATTGTGTCTTTCCTATGATAAGGAAATATCCCTTTATTATCTAGACCCAAAGTATATATTAAAAAATAATAATAAAAAAAAATAATTTGTTGCTTTTCCCAGGATGCTGAAGTGCCATGTTGAAGTGGGAAAAAATGGTTTAAATAAAGCGCTTGCTATGTGAACATGTCCTCTCTTATCAGCACTTACTTTTTAGGGTCAAGTGATAAAAGAGTCAGATATATAGAATTTGGTCTCTTTGGAAGTTCCTCTGGGAGCTGAAGACCCCAGACACCTGGAGACTCCTCAAATAACTCAAGACAGAGTTTATGGTTTTTGTTTCACTATAGCAGAAAACACAAACAAGCAAAACCCCAAAAAAGAGACAATCCCTGAAGTATTGTGAGGCCTACGGGTAAAGAGGGAAGCAGTTATTTTGCTATGGCTATTGTGGTAAAATTAGGTAATTGGAAGGGTTTTTTTGTGCCTGATTTAAAAAGGTGTAGAGCAGTTCTCATCTCAAGGAGCTCTTAAAATCAAAAGACCCTTTGGGCATCTGCTGCATACGTAAATTTTAATTTGGCCTTGAGAAACTATGTGCAAATTTCTGTGGAGCACTCTCAGCTTATTGGTCTCTTCCATTTCATGTATATCAGCCAGATTTTAGGAATTCAGCAAATCTGGTAAATTCCATGATATATATGCTATAGATATGTATAAATACATACATGATTTAAATTTAATGATATGATAAAAGTCTGGGCTCCCATCAGGGCTCCATCCCACTAATCTTCATGATTCCTTCTTTGAAAGTTTGTTCTAGGAAGAAAACGAAGGAGAGATGGGGTTGGTGATGCTTTCTCTTGCCTTTATTACATCTGTAAATCCTTCTCTGCTGATCATGACAGTAATTCCAAAGAGCACTTTCTGACTTCTGTACTGGAATACGTGTGGGAATTACGGAGTTTTGTTGTGTCTGATCTCAGGTTGGCTTTATTATGCAAAACCAGTGAGCAGCTTCCAGTGCTCAGAGAAATCCTGGTGGAACATATTAACAAAAGCTTGTACAATTATTTTTTACTGACTGTCAAATGATGCTAGACTTGTTCTCAGTTACAGGGAACATGGTTTAGTTTTGTTTTATGTTGTTGTTATTTAATTGTGGGAAAAAGAAGTTTTGCTTCATACCTGCACTCGGTCTCATTCGTATTCTCCTCCTTGTTTCCCTTTCCTTCTTTCTCTCCCCTTTTGTTTTCGTACAGGTTTCTAAATCTGATTAGGAATCACTACAGCTTGAGAAACAGGCCATTGTTTCCACCCAAAATTTGCATTTATCTCCACTTAAACCCTCTTTAGCAGAGGAGTAATAAAAGAAAGCAATTCAATAATTTTTGAAGAATTATGCTATCTTGTTTTTTTTTTTTTTAGCAAGGATTTATTTTTTTAAACTTTATAATGAGGATATTTAGGTCTGCAGGAAAAATGCTGCTTTTTGAACAGACATCTACAGAAATGTGCTGTATTGAAATGCCACATTCAGGAGGCAAAATAGCCTCATTTGTTTTACTGCTTTTCTTCTGTGATTAGCACTGTTGCTGAAAGTTCTAGTTTAATTCTTGCTGTTTGAATTTCACAAGAGTTTGGAAGCATTTATCAAGGTTTTGAGAGAACTAGAAGTTTGAGAAACAGCCTTAAGAAAGTATTTACATAATTTATGAATTCTTTATTTTTTCGCTGTGCAGACATTAATAGGCTGAACAAAATAGGTCTGTTTAGTATCAAATCATTCATTCCAATTAAGGTACTAGAAAGATTATTTATAAAATGAGAATTAATGTTTGCATCTTGATTTCTGGTGGGTTTTTTTCTCCCCTCCCCTTTCTTCTGGCAGGGGCCAGATATGTCTTTATTTCAACTTTATGCCCTCAATGGAGAGAGCATGACTATGTCCAATGTTCACCTTTAGGGAGTGAGGAAAAGCCTGTGTGGAAAATCTCTTTCCAAGACATAGGGACAGAAAAATATATGTGTTGGTTTGGTTTTTTTTTTAAATCCCCCCTCTTTTTAAATTTTTTCCAGAGGACAGCTTAGTGCAGAGCCCTAGGTTTTAAAGATGAGACTCTTGTGTGTATGTGGTGGTGCTTTTGCTCTAAGGAGACTTGGAAGGCAAATCTGATAAAGGAAGAATAAACCTCTGTTCTGATCTCACTGGGAGCAACCTCGTTGTCAGCAGCGTTTGCAATGCTTGGTGTGTGTTCAGCCCTTTAAAGCATCTCTTTAAACTGCTTTTCCTACCATCCCCTTAGCAAAATCTAGTACCATACAAATCTGCTAAATATTTTTATCTTAATCATTCCTTGTGGCTGCATCTTAGAGCCATGAGCTGTGTTCCCAAATTCTCGTGTGACACTTCAGTTTGTTTGACCTTTCTATCGATGCTGCCCTCCTGCTCTGAGTGAGAGCTCGTGGTTGTAGCAGCTGCAGTTTTCTAGACACAAAACAAACCAAAACTGTTCCCTAACACCTTTGCAGCACCTCTGAGTCGTGTTACATTCCACCAAAATGCAGCACATATGCTTCTTCCCAGCATTGCTGAGCCTCTCACAGGGTACTTTTGGAAAGATGATTCTCCAGGAGCACCCATAAAACCTTGGGCACAGACAGTTAATCAAGCTTAACCAAAGCCTAATAACAAAGAAAGCAAAATGGAAAACATACATAACATAAAATAACACAAAATTCTGTTACCTCCTTCACAGGAAAATGTTCCTTCCTTAGACGGGTTTTGTTTGGAACTATACAAATAGTTCAAGTTTAGGCCAAAATGAGGAAAGACATGCAAATAGCACAAGCCTGATGAGGAGCAGCTGAGGGAGCTGGGGGAGCTCAGCCTGGAGAAAAGGAGGCTCAGGGGAAACCTTCTCACTCTTTACAATTCCCTGACAGGAGGGTGGAGTTGGGGCAGGGGGGGTCAGTCTCTGCTCCCAAGTAACAGGTGATGGCACAAGATGGAATGGCCTCAACGTGTCCCAGGGGAGGTTTAAATGGGATATTGGGGAAAATGTCTTCACTGAAAGGACCATGAGGCCTTGGAACAGGCTGCCCAGGGAAGTGGGTGAGCCACCACCACTGGAGGGATTTAAAACACATGTGGATGTGGGACTTAGGGACCTGGCTTAGTGGTGGCCTTGGCAGTGCTGGGTTAACAGTTGGACTTGAGGATTTTTAGCTCTTTTCCAACTGAATTGATTTTATGATTCTATTCTATGCAAATCTCATGCATTTGCAGTAGTAGTGTGGTGTTTATCTTGGTGGGTTAAGAAGCTGTTGTCTCTTTCTCCAAAGCCAGGTTTTGCCCCTGGGAGGCTTCCTGCCAGGGAAGTCAGTGCTGCTGCAGCTTGGTGGCTCTCATAAGTGTTCTCCTCCTCCTCCTTATTTCTCCATTTCTCTCGTTTGGCTCTGTGGAGCATGAAGGTTGTGAACCTGATTGCTCCTGACCTGGCAGATGTCACTGGGACCTGAACCCTGAACGCAGAAGTGAAGTAGGAAAAAATAACTTTCGAGTTAATTTTGTATCCAATTAACAAGAGAATTCCTGTAGGATAGTAAAGTGAAGAATATTCCTGACTCCATAGCTTGTTAGCAATGTTGGCAATGCAGCCTCTTCTACAATCCTAAAAAAAATAAGGCTGTTCCTTGATAAAAAGTGTTGCAGCACACAGTGGGACACCAGCATGTATGTTTTCCATTTTGCTTTCTTTGTTATTAGGCTTTGGTTAAGCTTGATTAACTGTCTGTGACCGAGGTTTTATAGGTTTCCTTTTTTAGCTGCAGTAGAATACAGCAAAAGTGTGTTTTGCTGTGGAAGGGTAATGTTTCCATTCACTAAGTAATTAAAACGGTATTTAGATGAAAATGCTGTAAATGTATCACAGAACACAAGGGGATGAAACATTGGAGGGAAAAGTTATCATAGATACAGGTGTGTTATTTCAATTATCCTATCTATTTCAGTATCTTAGATACCAGTTTATGAAGTGATCAGACTAGATAACAATGTTTGAGTTGATGTTCAGCTTGTAAAAAGGCCACAGCAAATTATGTAATACTGTACTTTGTGTAAAATCAGCAATGTTCAGGTGTAAAAATTGAGAATAGGACAACATATTGGCTTTTCTTGCACATCTGACAGGCAGAGAAGTATCCAAGTTAACAGCTCAGTTATAAAACAAGTGCTTTAAACTTCCACTAAATATGTTCATTTTTTTCTAAGCCTTCTATTTGTCACCTTTGTTGTATTTCCTCTTTCTCCAGTTTAACAGGACCTTTGGGCTATTTTGTTTTCAAATCAAAACACATTTCAGTCATCAAAATAGCTCCAAGAGGAATATCTGGGTTTGAGACAGCTCAGTCAGACCAGAGAGGACCTGGGAGATTGTGGCCCTGCTAATGACAAACTGGGACAGAAATCCTGCAGGATCAGTAAAGGGAGGTGCCTGCTTTGTGCACACCAGCCAAAGCCACGTGTGCCTTGTTCTTGTGCTGCTAAAGGAAAATAAATATAAACAGATTCCCTCACCTGAGCATCCCCTCTCCCTGGCCACTGCAGTCCTTGGTGTGAATGATGCTGTTCCTTGCTTGCAGGACTGCCTTCTGCCACTTTAACCTCTGCCAGCATAAAACTTTGACTCTCATGAAATGCTTTGAATTTGAGCCTGGCACAAACTTTCTTTGCCTTGTTTTGTCTGTTTTAAAACCACTTCAAAGTACAGTTTTGGGCTGGTACATTGGTGCTGCTGTGACTGCAGGAGGGACCACTGTGACACGAGAGGTTTGGCTTCTTGAAGAGCTGAAAAATTTAAGAGCAGAAGGGGAAGGAGGAGGAAAAGGGGAGGATGCACATCAATGTTTAAGACATAAATTAAGGCTGCCACAGAGCTGTGATGACTTCAGTGTCTAATGTCCAAGCTGATTTCTATGGTTGTACCCGTTGTGAGTTGCATTCCTTCAAATGTAGTTCTCTTTACAACACAAACACTTTTTTTCCCAGATACCTTTGACCACCTTTCCCACTGAGCCTGCCCTGCATGGGGGGGAATAGATGTGTGTGTTTCCCTGGGTATTGCAAGGCTTGGACTTCAGGGTGTTTTTCATATAACTCCTACTTTCAAGAGATCAGGGGCATGTGCTTAAAATTGAGTCAATATCCAGCCTTGGATGAAATAACATAATGCACATTCTAGTTTGTGTTTTACACTAAAGCTCCAGTCAGGAATTGAAAAGAGAATGCTAATTGCTCTGGCCTCTGGTTATATAGTATACATGCCTACAAATGTATTTTGTCCTTTGTAAATACACATTTACATAAAATATTCTTTATATTTGTGTTTCATTAAACACAGAAGTTCAGTAGCAGTGTCTCTGGCCCTCTGTTTCTGCCTGTCATTCCCTTCTGCCTTCAAAATCTTCTGGCTTTGAAGTAAATAACCGTTTTTGCTACAGATGTCTTAGTGCTATAGAGAGCTGTTAAAGTAATTGTACCTACTTCCAAAATGTATGAAAAATGAGAATTCCTGAGAAAAGGTTTTGACATCTTCTGAAAAGATAATAACAGTGTAGGCTAACAGGGAGAAAGCTGTACGCTTTACTTTCAGTTTGATCACTTATTTTATACCTGTGCATTACTGTTTCTTTAATGTTCACATATAAAATTCAGTTAAATGTTGTTCCTAAAAGCTGCAGGCAAACTCCTCTGAAAATACCAAGATAATGAACTTGAACCTGAGCTTTCTCCATCAAAGAAATCATTATAGACAATGTGTTTTAGCTTTTGGCTTTATTCAGTTTAAATTCACATTTTCTCTTCCATGGGAAGAAGAAAGTGCATCTTTAAGAGGAGGTGTTTGTTAAATCAATATATACCTGTTGGTATTGCTAGGAATTGCCTTTCTGCTTTCAAATTGCTGTACAAAATACCTGAGTAGGCATAATGTCAAGAATGGAAATAATCAAAGTGTATTTAAGACTCGCTTAAAAAAATCCATTTAAAAAGTAGGAATGTGTTTTTCAGGCATTTTAAGACCATAAATTGAAACACAAGTATTTAAATTATTTTTCAAAGAGATTCAAAACTGTAGTGTATTTGCATAGCTACTGAGTGAACTTTTTTGTCCTCAGCATTTAAGTTTTCTAGCAGTTCTGTATTTTAGAAGACTCCAGTGCCCCATAAAAAGCAAATACTCAATTTTTCAGTTTCTAGGCACTGAATATTTTCCCTTCTGCTGGATTTGTTTTTACAACAGTAATTTATTTTAAAAAGAAAAAGGGAGAGAAAGTGAGAAACTGAAGAAATGAATGGAAGATTTTGGAAAAGGTCATTAAACAAGCTCTCTAAAATCTGATAGATACTGTCAAACGTTAAAATAAATATACTGCTGTGGTGGAGAGGAGGTGAGTGGGGCCCCAAGCAGCAGGGCTGCACAGAGCCTGCACTTTGCTACCTAAACTCCACTGAAGCTCTGCCAGCTGATTTCATTAGCGGGAGGATTCAGAAGGTAAATGTTTGTAGTAAGACTAACAAAACTACTTCAATCTTTACCAGTCAACAGCTACAGGGGGCTCTCAAAGGCCACTCAGAAGGGCTGAGGCTCTACGTTTGGTCTTGCCAGCACAAGACATTCCTATGGAATTTTATTTATCTGTTTATTTATTATTCCTCCAGAATCGCAAAGTGTCCAGCAGTCACTGATCTTGTAAGAAAAACATTGAAGCCATGGTCTAAGTGGGGTCCATCCTGAGTAACAGATCAAGTAGCCCTGGAAAAACAAGCTTTTAAAACTGAAGTTTTATATATTTAGACTCGGGTGGCTTTGGTGGTTGGTTGTTGTTTCGGGTTTATTTTTAATTTAGAATAACTACAATGAACCCATCGAGAGGCACTTTAGCATGCTGCCAAGTACTAAAAAATGATGGAACAACAATGTGGTACAACTAACTCATCTTCTGCATCCTGGGGTGCCCAAGGCTGCCTCCACCCCCCGTGGAACACCCTGGGGAGACCTTCTGCTGCCGCCTCTCTGCCGGAGCCCGTGCGGAGCTCGGCAGGCAAAAGTGACATTTATGTCCATTCTAGCAAAACCGGAGCACAAAAGGCAGCCAAACACCCTTGGCTTTCAAAATTAAGCTGGGTTCTACTCTCTCACATGGTCTATTAATGCTCCAGGCAATTAATGTCACCTCTATTTTGTTTGTATTGATCCTCAGCTTGCTCGTTCTCTCGTGCCTTGTTCTGTGCCAAGTCGTGGGCTGGCCTTTCTTCGTCTTGACTCGGTCAAAAAGGAGACAGAGTGTTTTCTGGAGCGCAGTAATTTGGGTGATGGAGAGTTATTTGTAGTGATAAACTACTGTCCTGTAGAATGCCCCTCTTCTCCCCACCATCGTTCCTTGGGGCCACGATCCTGTTGGAAGATATTCGTCCCAATTCATGTTAGGAAGAAATCTGATCATTATGAACATCAAATCACTCTTTAAGACAGGGGATTTGTCAGTCAGGATGATCCAGGCAGTTTGTGTATCGAAGTCTGCTTGGTTTATGGAACACTGGGAAACTGGGAACGGTGACCCATTAAAGCCTCCAACCCTGCAGGAATGAGGCAGCCTGTATTTCATGATGGGAGATTCTCTCTTGTGAAATGAGGGCAAATAGATCTCCATTGGTGTCCACAGACTCCAAAGGTAGTGCTTCTTCCTGCCTTCCACAACTGGAGAAGGCATGAACAGTGGGCTGCAGCTTCTTTCAGTAAGGTTTTTAAGATTTTGCACTCTGATATTCAGCAGAGTCCTCTCCTGAAGTCTCAAATGCTGGTAGTTTCACGCAGAAACCATAAAAAAGCCACTGTGGTTTGTCCTGGAAAAGCAGGTTTTAACACAACAATAAAAAGTTTTTGGGTTTGGGGCTTTTTTAGAGCAATCAAGTTAACAAACCTCCATGCACACAATTGACTGGGGGTTTTATATGCTGCAGCAAAGCCAAAGACCATATTTTTATATTTCCTTATAGTTGTAGCATTATCTGAAAGATATTTGATGTAGATTTTAAGTTTCAGGACACTTTCTACAATTACATTTAAGAGTGGCTCTATAGCATTGGTGCAGCAACAAACACAAGCCATTTTTGTACAGATTTCACCTGCAAAAATAAACTTCAAAATAGAGCAATTTTTAGTAGTCCCCTATATGCAGTATTCTTATCCCATCTTGTGCACATGGTCACAGCCTCCAGAAAAACCAAAATGGTAAAAGGGCATGGTAAGGTAGCAACAATTTTGCCTAGAGATGTGTGGTCTTTTTCAGTTTGTCTCCTCTCTTGGTGGAAAGCAGTCATCTCTACTGTCCAAATTAATTAGTTTTGGTGTTCTTGTCTCCATTGTTTTAGCAGTGCTGTTTTACAGCTCTGCTGTGTTTTAGAGTTCCACTACTGTAATCTGGAGCCTCAGGTGTGACATAAAAGCTCATGACTATAATGAGTTTGGGGCTTTTCCATTGCTGCCAAGAGCGATACAGCTCTGAAAGGATGGAGAGTCAACAGCCACGGCAGCAATCCTGGAGATGGTGGGTTGTGTTGATCAGGCAAAACAGCCTGACTGCATTTCCAGAAAAATTCAGGATATCATCTAGTAAGTGTTTGTAATAAAACTTTCACAATGCCCTGCATGATCTTATCTCTTAAATCTTATCTCTTTAGAGAGAGATGAAAACTGAAAGCATGTGGGATATTTTTGTGTGTTGGTTTATGATTTCTTATGTTTGGTGGTTGATTTTTTGTTTTCTTTGCATAATCTGTGCTGCAGGCACAGTTAGGGCTCCATGTCTTGTGCGAGACTGTGCCTTCCACAAATGTGCAAGGACTGTAGATTTTAATTTTTTTCTCCATCTTTCCCAGCAGACTTCATCACAACCTTGTACCCCTAGAAATAAATATATATTTTAGGGAACAATGTTTCTTTGCTGTTACTCTGGGGGCAACCTGGTATTTGCAAAACGCCTTCCTGCTAGGTGTGGAAATGCACTGAGCACACCTATGAGTGACCTCTGATGTTTGTTTATCCTGATTTATGAGATCCCATGCATACTACAGGGAAGAAAAATAAATATGCAAAGTGCCAGTAGACTTTTAATGGAGTTACCCTGTATTTCTCCACAGAAGCTGACCTTGAAATTGCTTTTCATGCACAAGTCAAAATATGTAAATTAAGATCTCAAAGTGACAGTTCAAAACATGTATATAGTTTGTAAAGTTCTTGCCAAAGCCATGGAAATTTCATGTTCTACAAAGGCCATTCATCTGCCTCTGAAACTGTGTGTAACAAAGTGTAGAAAAATGGCATTGCTCAAGCAATCAGAGGGAAATTTGGTCAAAACACAATTTCACTTCAGCAGGATGAGAAGTCTGCCAAAATTTGCTCATGAAATCTGTGACCGTGCTGCCAGTGCAGTGTAGAGCTTCCAGCTCCCTAACAAAAGCAAAAACTAAGCTGGTATCTAAAACTGACTGATCTATGCCTAATTTTCTTTAATGACATTTGCCTTGCTACTGTTCAGAGTGTCAGAAAAGGCAAAAGGAGCAGGACAACTCACTGTTCCAACGTGAAATGAGAAACTTGTGGGGCTTCCATCTCCTCTTTCCTAAATAGTACAAATAATATAAAACTCTTTTAAAATGTTTCTGTTGGCTGCATTACATATCAAATGCTCCCAGAAACACTTTAATCTCATATTTTACCTCTTGATTTCCCTGTACTCCCATTCTCCAAGCATTGCTTCTAATGGTTTTCAGTCCCAGCTCAAAACTGTTCCATAATACTGAGGATATTAAGTATTTTCCGCTTTACCCTCTGCCATTGTGTGCAACATAAAAAAATCAGTAAAATGAATTTCAGCTACGTTTATGATTAGTCCCTGTCTACAGCAACCACCACATTTGGCATGGAAACATCTTCTGAAAGCAGTCTTGCAGATAAACAAGCAGATATGCTGGGCTGGTGAACAGATGAGTAGGAAATAGCTGGGTTCCCAGTGACAAATCTATTGTGGCGATGAAGAGAAAATTCGGGCAAAACATTTGGTTATGTGGTAGTGCAGAGGATTAGTCAAACATTATAAATAATGCCACTGGTGCTAAAAAGACATCAGGGATGTGGGATGTGTTGATTGTTTCTTCTTTCTGTTTATGCTGTTTCCTCTCCCTTGCAGCTGTAGGGCTGTGCCAGAGAAAGCCCCCGAGAGCGAGCTTTAGCCGCTGCTCCTCTGTAACTGCATCATTACCTCACTCCAAACAAAGTCCTTTTTTTTTGTCAATAGAGGATGAAAACATTATTGGATTCAGGAGCTCATAGCAGTCCTGTACGCAGCTAGGGATGAAGAGGATAGATTTATGAAATGGACCATTTCAAATGGCATTATCTTCCCACAGTGAGGAACACCTTTCATAAATCATGGGAGAGCACTTGGAAAAGAAAGCATTTGTTATTCCTGCCATACATTGTTTTTGCATCCTCTACCATGTGTTCTTGGGATGGGGGAGAATCTTCTGTTTGCATTTTTTTTCTTCCCTAATAATTAGTGCTTTTTATCTTACAACTACAGGAAAATTCAGGACAAGCTTGACAATATGAATTTTTAGCTTACCTTTGTTTAGCTGCAGAGACACACTGAGCCTCAGTTTTCTGGTTTGGGGATGAAGCCAAGTATTTCTTACACACTTCCAATGTTGCAGGGCATTCTCTGCCTCATTATGTAGCAGGAGGTCAACTGGGAAGAGGAGTTAAAGTATAGACACAAAAACTTGTTATTTTTTAAGGCTGGAAGGTTAGTGCTATTTTATGGGTATTTTTGCTTCTTAAACTCAAAGACCCTATTTTTTGCTGCATTAATAAAGCTGTCTCTGGTGCTTTTTGAACTCACCAACACCTATATATTGTACTGGGTGGGAAGAGAGTTTTTTCTGTATTGTCAGTATTTTTTCTGTATTTTTCACAACCCAACATTGCAATAATTTTACCAGTGAGTCTGACACCACTTGGGATAAATGCAGGTCTCCATTAAACCTGTAACTAGCCTGATGTGAAAAGTCAACATTTATTACACAGTATTATTTGTGTGGATACTTTGAAATCATCCCTTTGCTCCGGAGAGGAAACTTTTGAGAATGCTCCGGGAGAGCAACTTGTCATTACCTGTAATGAGCCAAGGAGAAGGGCCTTGATTTTGGGAAACGTGTTTTGACCAGAACTGATAGAAAGATAAAGGTGATGGTAGGGAAGCAAAATTGCCTGTGTTTAAGAACAGAACAAAAGGAAGCATGAACTGAATATTGAGGTGTGTGTTAAATTCAGAATGTTAGCTAGAAATTAAAAAATTATTATATTAAATAATTTCTAGTTTGAACCCCCCAGAACTCTGAAGTTGGGAAGGATCAGACTTCGTGCTTGTCCATACTACCTTAATTCTGCCTCCCCGTGGATCTCTGTAAAAATTAATTTTTCCTACTACACCATTCCATGTGTTTATACCCCAGTGGAAGCACATAATACTGAAAACAAAGGACAGACTGTAGCAAGACAAAGGGTGACATTTCTTGAACTTGAAATGTTTGTCTTGGCTACCTGGAATTTTTTTTTTGGACAAATGAATGTGAGGAAGGAGCAAGTCGCTCAGTATATTTTTTTACGGAGCCCATCATAATATGACAAGAGTTTCATTATTGTATTAGTGTGTAATTCATAGAATACTGAATGAAATGTATTTATTTCCTTATAGACATTACTTTTTTTTGCTCCTGGATGTGCTTACAAAGGCCTCTATTAAAGCCAGAGCAGAGATGAGAGAAGCCTATTGCTGCCAACATGAAGCTCAGAGCTTCCTCTGCAGTGGAAACTGAGAGATCAAGTCAAGGTCAAACTCACTATTTATTCCTGAAATTTCTGCAGACACTGTTATTTAGGTGTAATGAGCCCTGCTTGGATCCGGTTTGGAAAGATACAAAAGCTTTGAACTTTTAAGTTTGGAGGCTCCAGTTACATAGGTGGGTATCTGAACCCTGAATCTGAAGGCTTGGCATTTTAGATGTTGACTTTCCACAGGGTTTAGGAGAACTTGTTCCTGTGATAGTGAAAATGTGTTTTGCTGAGCGCTAAGAAACTCTTACCAGGAGTATAAACTTACCTGGGCATGGGCGCTGCTCTGCTGGGGCTTGGGCAGCTCCTGTGTTCACCAAGCACACGGATGTGTGAGGAGGGGAGAAAAAGCATTTTATCAGCCATGCCAAAAGTGTGTATTAAAGCTGTAAGTGGCATTCAATTCAGCAATATGCCACATTGTATTTTTTTATGAGTAAACAGGAGGGTGATTGTGGCTGAAAAAACACTTTCCCCTCACATGTGGGAACCTTGTACAGGACTTTGTTGGATACAGATAGCAGCAGCTTCTTGTAGGAAATAATGGAATCTTTTCTTCTTTAGATTTCTTAAAAGGCTTGATATATAATAATATTGGTTATGTCATTACGGCAGAAGAATTGCTTTTCTAACTGAGCTGAGGTATTGAACAGTACCGTGTATAATGGATAAAAATGGTTCTCCTGGATAAGGAGAGACAAGTATTGTCACCCCTGTTTTGAGGTGTATGTATGCTATATTTGTCCTTTTTTTTTTTTCTGACATCCATTATGAGGGCACAGTGTGTGAATTTTTTTTTGCTGGTGTCAGGCTTTGAAGATCTTTGCGCGGTAGCGGAGGTCAGGAATCCTCTGTGTACTGTTCTACCTCAACACCTGCCCAGTGAGTGGCAGGTAGCAGTTTTACCTCTGTTAGTATGTGGGCATCACCACTTTGTTTTAATGCTTCAGTGTTTAAAGCTGTTAAATAAAGCCAGGATTCATCAAGAACTGTTTTAATAGAATTGTCAGGTAGCTGCAGTGCCCCTGATTTAAATGAGTAAGCAACACCTATGGGCAAATGATCTTTCTGCACACAGAAATTAATTACAATTCAGGACTGATGAACTTTTATGAGCTAGTTAATTTTTAAAAGATGCTGTGTATGGTTTATTGAAATTAAAAGAAAGTGACAGCTTTCTGCCCCTACCCTCATAAAATTCTGTCCTGCATATGATATTGACCTAATTTAGTTCAAAGGCACTGGATCTCCTCTTTAACACTTCATTGTGTAAAGGCCAGCTGAAGGTTTCAGTACTCTTCAAGTAAACAGAAAAGCTTCTTGCTGGTTATCCATGTTATGTTGGCTTTTATCAGTAGGCAAGTTCTAAACTCCTCCACCCTTTGTCCTTGATTACCCTCAAAATCATTTTTATACAAAGTGCGGCTCAAATTCGGCATCAAGTTACAAAACACCCATTTATAGAGTGTTATGAATGAATATTGATTATAAAACAGTGCACCATATACCACAGGATTGCAGATATTTTTATGGTGTGGATCTTCTCCTGGTGAAAAGATTTCATGGGCCACTGCCCTCCCTAATTATGACTGTAGGACACAGCTCACTTCCCATTCAAGCCAGGACCACATTGTCTTTTATTTGTATTCACATAACATTCTTGTGGGAAAGTAAAGGAGCAGCTTATGGGAAAAGGTAATATTATGAAGGCATTTTGGTTGGTACTGTCCCAGGAATCTGGCTAAGGGCTGCTGCTGTGCAGTTCAGTTGTAAAAAGTTACTTTGAGCAATACCAAGCAGTGCTCCAAAATATCAGTGAGGATTTACTTATTTTCTTACTACTGTTATGAGTCTTCCTTCCCTCCAATGACCTTCACAAACCCACAGACCATAAATTTTCAAACCTTTACTTAATGGCCAAAATTTTGTAGAAACCTATTTTTTTTCATCCCAAAGCTGCATTTTTTTGCTGTGATATTTGACTTCCTTGATCAGTGTCAGAGTTTTTTTGTAGAAATTCATGCCATGTCTGTGAAACCTGACAGCCCAAACCAGTGTTATGTGATTGCTGTTGGACTGTGCCAGTGCTACACTTCAGCCAGCGTGGATCTGCGAGGAGGAGTCTTCTGAGGTTCAATGTCCCTGTAACATCTAATCACTTTTTTGAATTTACCTGTCCAATGGACAAAACAAGAAATTAGCCTTCTCTTAAATACTTAAAATGTCTAGCGAAGAAGTGGAAAAAGTCCAAGCAAATACAAACCCCTTTTCATACCTAGCAAATGAGTTCGATAAATATTATATTTTCTGAAGCCACTTAGATTTTTACTTCTTGCCTTTTGCTGAAGCAATAAAGATAAGAACATTAATATTCCAAAATTTAAGGGAGACAAAAATGGGTACAGGAAGTCTCCTACATTTATGTCTATCCTATAACTAAATTTCTGTATCTATTGTAGGACAGGTGCATCGAGGATTTTCAGTATAAGCTCAGGTGAGAGTGAAAAGGTGTTTCCTTTCCGTTTGGAAGGTTCTATTGAGCAAACACTGAGCACAGCTGCTCCAACTGGACACTCGCACGAGGAATCTTATTTTTCATGCCTCAATACAGAAATCTCAAATTTCCTGGGTGAATTAACTGTTAATGGATTTCTAAAAGGTACCCCCAGTGGCGTGGGAGAATGTAGTCCGTGCTGAGGTCAGAACACGGGCTGTAATCAGATAACCTGTTATTATAATAAAGCCAGAGGATAGTACTTTGCATTGCTCAGTGTAGTAATTGGTCTGCCCCGTGTCCTACAGGCTTTGGCACTATAAAAAGTGATGTTTCACCTATCAAGTATTTATAACAGTTTTTGTTTCCTGTGTATTCTAAATTGAAAATGTAATTTCAAACTATAAGAGTGAAGTATATAAAGTGTCCCAAAATAACCATTTCAGGGCTCTCTGGCAAAGTTCAGGTTGATTTGCTTCTCAGTGGACATATAATAATGCTATTGACAAAACACGAGCAATTAAATAACTTTTTTTCTTAAATTAGAGTTTTGTGACCAAGGACAGGCTGCAAGAAGTCAAAGAAATGAACAGAGTCTGCTATTTTTCAGAACATGGCAGGGAAAATGTGTAGACCCTTGAAAACCCACGAGATCAGAGCGTTTGTCAGGCTGTTTTGTTTTTACAAAACAATTATTCTCTAAGTCAGTTTTGTCTTCTTATTTATAGTCACTACGTATCCACTGCATTTTTTTGGGATAGACAATTTATTAGGAGTTTAAATGTGCACCCGTGTAGACACATACCTGTGTTTTTTGGTCCATAGGTATGCTACAACTGCTTATTTAGCTGAGTGGTGCAATGCTTGTGTGCACTTCTTACCGTACTTCAGCCTGGAACCTGCTGCTGGGCTGCTATTTTTGTAAATAGCACATCTGTGCTTTTATGACAGCTGGCTTTGTGTTTTCATGCTCATTGTTTAGTTTGCCTACCTGTTTGTCAGTCAGTGCCTCCCACTAACTTCTGAACTCAGACTTGTTTCAACCAAATAGGTCTGAAGTCTCCAGAGAGCTGCGTTCTTCCCAAATTGCTGAAAGCTGGCAGGTAGGGCAGCAGACACAGACTCAAATTAGTGCTCTTGCTGCAGGAAAGTAGGAGAAATTCAGCTTTTACATCTGCTGAGCGGCTGCTGGCTGCCAGCTGGCACGTGTGCCCTGGGCAGCTGGGGCAGAGCTCCAGGACACGGCACACTGCCTCCTGCCCAGCTGTGGGGACAACACGGAGGGAGGACACACAGGAGATGAGGGCATGGGGAGGTGGCTCTGTAGGGGCTCCAAGGAAGGGCAGAGTCGGTGTTTGGAGAGGGACTGGAGGCCCTGCAGATGGGGTTGAGGACAGGGGGAGGGTAATGAGGTGCTCGGGGATGGGTAGGTGACCACTTTTGCTGTGAGGAGTCAACGCCACGGACACAAAACGCGCATTTGTTCTGATTACAAGTGTGTTCGTGTTTTAGCTTAGCCTAATTACTGCTCTTGACTCAGCTCAACACATAATGTTGCATGTCATGCTGTCCTACTTTTAATTTCACAGCTGAACACATTTCTATTGTTCTAATCCCCTTTTCCAAGCCTTGTGTTCCTCCATCTGGAGGACATGCAAGGTGTTTGACCTGTGCTACTGACAGTACCTTTGGATGATCCTTTGGGGAGTATCAATGGAAACACACAGACAAAATGCTTCTCCCTCAGGTGCTGACTGTCCATTTTCTATAAAAAGTGGAGCTGGTGTTCCTGGGCTTTTCCTGGGTGTCAGATATTCACCAAGATGATGAGATAGACCCGTTGGATCTGGTGAAGGCAGTACCCATAGTTGCAGCTAAGCATGGAACAGATGAAAGTCTGATAGCTAATTTTGTAAGCACAGACACAGTTTAAATAGCTTAGTGTTGGCTCAGATGGATTTTTCCTGAAATAATCTGTCCAATTCTAGGTAATCCCCCTTGGTTTGGTTTTGTTTTTTTTTTTTTTTTTT
>VWZT01007960.1:2151747-2211907 GCA_013397055.1 Pachycephala philippinensis | reverse complement strand
ATGCTGTAAAAAGCCAACCCTCAGCTGGGTTTTCCAGTAATAAGGAGAATCCACTTCAGTACCAATCCTGCAAAGTTATGTAGTTTTTTCCTCAGCCTGTTTATTTGGCTTGTGATTACTAATGGTCTTCTCTGAAGATGTGTTTCGAGATGTACAGATATCTCTGGCATATGGGGACCTAACAAAATATTTTGATTCAATCTAGAGCAGCTTTTTTTCTTCATCACAAAGTGAGGTGAACTTATTCTCCCCCAAATGGATATCAATATTTTCTAAATCATATTTCCATGCTTTTCACTTGATTATGCTGATGACAATACTCCACCTCTCTTTGTCAGGGGTCATTTGGGAGATGGATTTTTGTGTTTAAAGAGTGGTTTATTTTAGAGTATGGATGGGTACAAAAAAGTTTCTATACGTGCTTTACTGTTCACAGTTGAAATTGTAATTGGGTCATCATAACCCTTCTGAGCTGGACATGCACTCATTAATTAAAAACCCTTTTAAGTGTGTCCCAGAGACCTGTGCTGTGGCTGCTGGAATGCTCAGGGAATCAAGGATGTCCTTTCTGAGTCTGTTGATCTGTCTTTAGAATTTCTTAATGTCATCTGTAGTACAAGCTCTAGGAGCTGGAGGGAGTGACCCTTGTGGATGTGGGATTGGTAGATAGAAGTGATGTACCATTTTTAATCTTACTGCATTTAATTATTTGTATTCCTTGGTGAAGTAAGTCCAAAAGACCATGATTTTTTGATGTGTACTCATTGTCCAAGAAAGAATGGTAAACTTGGACTTTAACATAAAAGTTATGTTGTGCCTTAAAAGAAACATGAAAATATATACAGCATATTCATATTTAACTTTTATGCCTGCCCTCTTAAAGCATAGAAAATCCCATGTTTAAATTTCTCTTATTTTTTAAATTCATTAATGTGTTTAGTTTTAATACTGTCAAAATAATTTCACTGTTTCAATAAAAACCATGGGAAATTCACTAAAGGGTTTTGTTTCTCATGTCATCAACAATTATCCCACTCTAAAATTCTAAATTATATATCAGTAACTGTAGAAGAAGACAGACTGGAATCAAGAAATTCTGCTTATGGCTTGTATTCCAGCTAAGTTTATGAGGAATGTTATTCCCAATGATTCTAACAGAAACCCCTCGCCAACAACTTCATCACAGTGATAAGAATAAAAATGTTATGTTATTTACTTCATTGAGTGCCAGAAAATACATATGTGCAAATATCATCTGCTTAATCCATATGCCAGACAGGTCTGTTTTTAAGCATACCCCTAGATTCACTGAATGGGACTGCTGCCAGATTTTAAATTTACTCTCTAGTATTTTGGGAAACATGGCATCAAATGTTTCACTTTGGATAGAACATAGGGGAACACATCCCTGACAACAAATACCTAGAAATGGCTGAAGCCCGTGGTTTTCAAGGCCTGTGGCAGAATGTCTTTATATCCAATAATTGTTGTTATGTAGCAGTGTAAGATTTATGATGTCCTTAACACTTCATGCCCTAAGAGTTTGTGATTTATAAATTATGTGCCAGTGTGTCAAAGGATACCTGTTCTGCTTGGGGTTCTGTTGTTTGTGGTTTTGGTGGGTTTTTTTGAGGGGGATGTGGGTTATTTGGTTGGGTTTGTTTTGTTGTCTTTGTGTGAGTGTGTGGGTTTTTTACGGTGGTGTATTTTTTGGTGGGTATAATGTAACAAACATTAATACAATCCAGCATTATCCACTAAAAATCATTGTTTGCAAATAATTCTCTTGAAGTCGTATTCAAAACACTACAAATATTTTGTCTCTATACAGATGGTGACTCTTGGCAGTTTTTTGATAGATCCCTTTCCATTGAGGGTGAGGGCAAGGGCAGCTATTTATAATTGTGTTTGTCATTTCTTGAATTGTTTCCCCCCAACTCTCTTGAATCCTGAATGTGTTCTTCTCATGGATGTCCCTGCAAACCTATGAATTTATAAAGGCTTTTTCAGAGATGTGTTTTAAAGGTCTATGTTCTCTTGGCTTGTGCTTCCTTGAAGCTTTTGTTTTAGGGTTTAATATGGTTTAAATTGTATTTTTAGTGAGTCCTGCAGAAACTGCGAAGTTTCTGCTGATGTCCTGACCGATAGCTTGACCTCCTGCCACTTCCTGATGGACACTTGTCCACAGTTAGTGCCATCTTTTAAAAATGGGGATTATGGAGAAAGTGAGAATTCAGGTTTATGAGTATCTGTAGTAGTCTCTGAAATAGAGAGACTTTGGTACTTTGTAGCAGAATTCATCTATAACTGGACCTGAGCGATGTGACCTTGGAGCAAACGCAGTCGCTGAGGTGTTTAAGGGTGTTCACACTCATCACCCACACACTCTGTAAAGCACAAAGGTGCTTCCTTAGGTCACAGAGAAAAGCAGCCTCAAATGCCTCCCTGGCAGCCACCCTGGCCTGCAACACCATCCTGGTGTGCCCTGACCCTGTCGTTTCACTGAGCCCATGGATTTGTCTGTGCAGAACAGAGGTGTCACAGCTGCAGGTGACTGCAGGAGGTGTTCTGGCTGTGAGAAGGATGGGGCCCAAGCCCTGCATACCTTTAATCTTGTATCTTTTCTCTGTAATTCATAACACAGTCACGTTATTCAGGAATGTTTCCTTAGACAGATTCTATCTCTGAGAGCTTAAGTCGAGGGATTTTCAAACAGTCACTTGATTTATGTATGTGAACATGTAGCTCGTAAGAGGAGTTTATTTTACAACTTCTTTAATACTATGCACCAGAAAACCTCCAGTAATTTTAACTCCCTTAATGTTCTTTTTCTTCTGTTCTGTACTCTTCAGTCATGTATAAGTTGATTTCTCATCACTTTAGGAATTCTGTAAAATTACACGGTGAGGAAGGTGACGGATCCTTACATCTTTGATTTCATTCTTTGGTTCTGGTGGTTTATTGCCACTGTGCCAGCAAATGTAATTTCAGTTCTCAATCCTGTCTTAGCTTCATTTGCTGCATATTTGTATGTTTGTGTGTATGAACTGTTTTTGTGTGAATAGATTCAAATTGTGTCCGTGTAAAAACACAAGTTCTAAAACATTCTTTTTTCATAGTTTGAAGATGTACCTTCCTGAAAGTCAGATGTCATCTGAATTTATTTTTCATTTAGATGAGTGAAATATTGTGTTGTCTTTTTAAGTCTGGGACAGAGCAACTGAGTGTTCAACCACAGTTGCTTTTTGAGGTTTGATTCCCATTTAAATGGTCCTTTTAATGTCATCTTTAATTTAATCAGATAATGTCATCAAAATAACATTTACCCTATTACTGCAAATTCACTGCATTATTAGCTGGTGTAACAGACAAAAAAGATAGTATGAACCCCCATGGAAATCTATGCTTCCAGGAAAAAAGGATACAGTTCATAGAAGCTCTATATTTAATTTGCAGTTTCAAAGCACTCTCTATGGAAAGATTTTATGAGTCTGAAATAATTGTAAAACACATTTCAATAGAACCCATAGCATCCACCAACTTAGTCTGATTTTTCCAAATTATCATTCCTTTGCCCAGTTTTAAAGTAAGCTGAACAAGACATTTAACACAGAAATATTGTTGTTAGTCTACCACCCTTCGAAAGTGTGGGTCTTGGATGAATATTTGTATCCATGAATTGAAAGTCAATTGACTTTAGTTTCTAGCATAGGTACCTTAAGATTTGATGTAAGTTTATTTTTAATTTTAGAATCTTACAGAAAGTTTGATGGGTTGTAACATATTTAAGATTTAGAAATATTTGAGAGTCCCTTTCTGTGACCTCTGCTGGCAGCCTGAACTTCCATCATTGCCAGCATTCTTTCTTCTGGACAATTCTCATCAAAAACCTAGGGGGTTTTTTTCCTGTTTAAAATAATATGAATTATTCCTTGTAAAATTCCTTCTTTACTGACTCAGAAATGTTTTGTGCAGTGTGCTTTCTGTCATTCCTGACCAGAAATAATCTCTGATACTCAAAGAATTCCTGAAATGAGATGCAACTCTGCTGAATTTACTGGTAATTAGCAAAACTGAGGAATACAGAAGGGAACAGCAAGCAGGAGTAACCGCTGTTGCTTAGGAAGGAAGGGAAAATTGTTTTGCATTTAGTAGGAACAAACTTTTTAAAAGTAAATTTTCAGTTGGTGATGTTGAAAAGGCATCTTCAAGTTATTGCGTTTGAGCAATATGTCTGTTTAGTTTGCACAAGAATAGTACCAGAAATGTAAAAATGCAACAAAAATAGCACATCTGGTTATTTTAATCTTGTCTGGAAGAGGTTATCAGAATCTACTGAAACCACAGCAGAGATTTCTGTCCCACTGCTTAGTGTTTGATGGCTTTAAGAAAGTATCTGAATGTCTGACTTTGTGTTAGAACTTCACAAGATTCCTCGGTATTTTACCTTTATTTTTTATGTTTCTATTTGTCTGCATAGACTAGGCATCTTTGTCTATTAATTCAAGATTTCTTCTCATCCTTTGCAATACTGAATCCTGACAATAAACCCATTATCTTTTGTGACCTATATGTCCTTAGCAAGGAATTCAGTGTCCCAGGTTTGTCCTCAGGGTTGTGATGTTCCACTGCGTCAACCCATGATGGCTCTGTGGATGCTTTTAATCTTCTCATCATGAGCTCAGAGGAAGCATGGACTTAGATTTGAGTTTGCTTGGCCCTGAAAAATAAGACTTTATATGGGGGAAGGAAGGGTTTCTGTGATGAGAACAACCTTACTCCCAGTCATACAAATGTCGGTGCTGTCAGTTCGATAGTCTCAGCTTCCACCTTTGAACACACAGAGAAGGATTCTGTAAAAGTCACCACAGAAAACACAACAAAGCATTTCTCAGCTCAAAACCAATGCTTGGAATTATACCAGGAAACAAATTAACAATGTCTCTGAGGTCCATCTCCTTGGATGTGCTGTATCAGAAATGCCACTTAGCAGTAACAGAACTGACATTTCCTCGTGGTTTCTTAAGATAACTTGATGTAAAGCTTGTTGTGGCAGCAAACTGTTATAGAGGTGAGCAATTGTACTCTTAAAGAGAGAAAAAAACCCCTAAAAACTCTTTTTTCCCCCCAAAAAAACTATTGCAGTTAATGTGTTCAGGCTGAGCATAAAAATTATGTCATGTAAAATTGTTCCATGAGAACAGCAGCACACAGGCTCTATCACGCTGCTACTGTAGTGTCTTCTCAGCTGGAATTTTTTTGTCGTGTTATTTCTCTTCACCTTTAAAATTATACACAAATATGAGCTTATAAACAGGGAGAAAATTCAGTTGCTCAGAAAGGAAAGTTACCAACCATCTATTAAATCCTGTCACCTCTGCTGCCAGGTGGAAAGGGCTTTCCTGCCAAAGATACTGAAGATCATCTATATGTACAATGAGATAAAGCTGATCACAATAGCAAGCTGGTATAAAATTAACATTATCCCTCAAAGTAAACAACAAATGTCTGATGTTTGGAAACCAGTATCAGCTGTGCAGTGCAAAACTTATTTTTACCTGTTCATGTTCAAACCAAGATCAGTGTAGTCCATTCTCTGCACATGATGACATTCTAGCACACACTGAACTAAGGAAACCCACAAACATACAGTCCGCACATTACATTTTTACCAAATATGTGCTTTAAATGTGCTTATCTATAGAAAAATTTTTATCATGCCTTGGTAAAATTCACTTTTTAAAGTTGGTGGTTCTGATTAGCACACAACTGGCACGGAAATATTCCCCTAGCATGGAACTCTTCCCTTCTTTCTTCCTGTCTCTCTTTTTTAATATGTTTTTGGTCTAAAAAGTGAAAATTGTATTTCTGGATTCCTCTGCATGGTGCTGAACTTCACCCTTTTTTACACTTGTGTTACTAAAGCAGAAAATTGTATAAACTCAGAATTAGCCTCAATATCATCCTGTTAGCATCACACAATCAGTGGGACAGGCTGTACACCTCAAGTTGCACAGATATTTGGTGGGTTTGTTGATTTTGGATTTATGTGACTAAACATTCTTTAGGTGTCCTTTTATACAACCTATGCTGGTGTTCATGAAGTTTCTCACAACCTTATTGATTGATTGATTCTTTTATTCTCTTGTGGGTGAAAAGTAGTGGTTTTGCTAATAGCATTTTCCAGAAAAATATGGTTTATTTTAGGTATCTTTTTAGGAAAAGTTGATCTAATTTACTCCATCTTTTCAGAAAATAAATGCCAGGATGTAGAAGCATAATATTTCTTTGTTCCATTTGCACAGTCTAAATAGAAGAAAAAAATATACTGTGTACTTAGTATTTGGGTGTTTCATCAAGTACAAATATGCTTTTCTGGCATATTTAATAACTTAAAATTATATGATACAGTGTAATGCAACCCATATTGCATAATGCCTGAAACCTGTCACATAACTCACTTCATCTTTTCAGCTCCAATATTTTAGTTTATCAGACAGGAAATGGGGAACACTGGGAGATGAGAATAAGCAGCTTTTGCCTATTGCTGCATTAGTACAAATATACCAGAAATTTTTGGAGGCAGCTGGTGCAAAGGGGGGAAAAAAAGAAAGAAAAAAATATCCCTGAGTGTGCAGAGAGGATCCAAGCCATTTTACTGTCCTTGCTTGGGTAGGAGAAGTCGCTTCTTTATTTAACTATTATTTCTCTTTTCCAAATAAATATGAGCTGCTTCTAAATAGGGTGATGAGAGCAGGTGGTCTCTCAAGCAGAAATTATTTTCGAGCTGACAAGTATACTGAGCACAGTATAACTACATGTATTTCAGGAAAACATCATGCACGTCTGTTTAAGGATTCATTAACATGGTATAGATTAAACCCATTGAAGATGGCACAGATTGTTTCATTTTATTACATTCAATTGGATTGGATGTGTGCCATTTGCAAAGAGCAATATTACCACAAAAAAAGAAGTCTGGCACATTTGTCACATAATATTCCCCTATTGAGAATGAACTGTTTCTGAACATCAAAAGGTAAAAAATCTGTTTTTCCCTCACCCTCTGCCATATTAACTGCAAGAAAATATGACTGCACGTCTTGTTATGAAGCATTTGAGCAGCACATTTGCTGTGCCCGGAGTCGTCTCGTTTAGTCAATAGGGAGACCTTTGTATTCTTCATGATGCTGGGATTGGAGTTCATCAACCTGCTGACACACAGCCTCCCCCAGACCTCAGAGCTCGTCCAGCTCGTGCTGTCGCCCTCGGACATCTCCGTCCCCCGGAGCCCTCCCTGGGATCAGGGATCCCCCGTGGGAGGAGAGGGGTGGCCCCATTCCCGGGAAAGGGGAGCTGCAGCCCCGCTCCCAGATGAGGGGAAACAGCTGCTGTTAAAGAGAGGATGGTCAGACAAAGAGTGAGATTTAAATTTGTATAATGTTGCTGTTTATAACGGGAATACTTTGGACATCTGTTTAAAGTCTAGTGCTCTAAATGGATGGGAGCCTTCCCAAGGCAGGGCTTATAAAGCTTTATCTGTTACACGCGAGGACTGCAGGCTGTAAAGATATGTCTTAATCAGCTATAGCTTGGGTCTTTTAATATTTGAGTCAGAAGCAAAACTCAAAAAAATATGTACATGGCAAACAATGCTATAACCAATGGAAAAATGGGTGGATTAAAGAAGTGTGGGTTTATATCCTAAATATACATATTCTCAGTACTCCTTTTCATTCCATACCCTTAAAAAGTCCTTGTAGAGTGTGTGTGTGTGTGTGTGTGTGTGTGGAGGGGGGGAACAGAACAAAAGCAAATTTGCTGTCATTGGCTCGTATCTAAACGTTCTATTTTAAATTGAATGGTAACAGAGTTGCAGAATAACCCATGTCGTATTTTCTACTTCTGCTGGAGGATCCATTTTAAATGTATTTTTATACCATCCTTTTTGGATTAATCTACATTATTTGTGTGAACTCAGCTTCACCTATATTTATAATTTATATTATTATCATTACTATTTGTTACGCTGGTTTATTTCACATTGTGTTTGGAGGGGAATTAAATTTTAATTAATAGGAAATTTAGAACAGGACCATTTAATAAATGTGTTTTCCTAACTAAAGTCTAGAAGTCGGGACGGAGTAGCTTTTAGTTTTGTTATCGGTCAAGGTTACTGATTCTGTAACTAAAGAATTGACAAACACTGTAGATAGGGTGTGATTTGATTCATAGTGTACCTCCAGTGAGATGCACTGAAGAGTTAATTTATTTTATTTTACTTTTTGGGGTTTTTTTTGTTGGTGCAGTTGGGACTCAGCTGTTTGTTTCCTCTGGGATTAAACAGCTGTCAGCATTGTTAATGACATCAAATTCATGCATTAAAATTCTCTCATTCCTCTCCATATAAAATGTGGATGTGGAAAGCACTGCCATATCCCCCTTTGTGAAGGAATGAAAATCCAAGGAAAGATAACAGCACTTATTACAAAACCACAGACCGAAGCTTCTGTTGATGGAATCTCGTAATGAGTAATTAAGCTACTTTGCAGAAGTCAGCGCTGTCACGTTTGCAATTGGGTATTTCCATTCCCCTGTGGATACAGCTGGGAAAAGACTACTAAGGTGATAAAAAAAGAAAAATAGAATTGTTCTAGAAATATCATCTTCATGAAGCCGGAGGTTTCAATGCAAAGTGGCTATGAAAAATTAGCCTACAGAAATAACCTGTCTGGTGTAAAAGGCATTGCTTTAAAAATTCATAACTTATATCATCTGATAAACAAAAAACAATGAGGTTTTATTATCCTGGAGTCTCACAAGAATATGACAATGGCAGGTTTATTTCTTGGATGGGGTGTTGGCTTTTCTTTCCTTTTTTTTTCTTGATCCTTTTGCTCTATAAATGAAAGTTTTCCACTCTGAGTGTTCAGTTCTGTAGTTCTGAAAACATGTTATGGGAAGCTTTTGGCCTTTGAGGGGAAATTATCTTTTCAGGGGAGAAAAGAATTGAAACAGATTTTTTTTTTTTGCTCTAAAGTTCAAAACATTACTCATGCTTTTAAACTGATATATAATTCTTATGCCCCTAAGAACTCCAATTATTAAAAATAGTCCTGAATTTTCACTAGTTTGAGTGTCCCTATTCTCTTTTTAGTTCTTTTCTGTGTTTTTTTATGGTTTGTTAAGCAATTAACTTACTCTTAACTTTCTTCTTTCAAGTAGCTTTGTTTTTTTAGAGGCAAAAAAAAATTAAGCAGAAAGCATAGCTCTCTGAATGTCTTTATCCTGCTTCCAAGAAGTTGCCTTTGTGCAGAAGTACCCTAGTTTTTTTGAACATCCCCCTATGTCAGCTGTTACAGTGAAATCAAATTAAATTAAGCCCGATGAAGAAACCAGCCTGTTAACAAAATGAATTGATAAAGTAGTCATTTATTGAATTCAGTAAAATGTACTGAAATATATAGGAATAAACTAGTTAATTGATTAACCAGCTTCCAGATCAGATGGTGAAATATGAGTATCTGATGAGTCAAATTAATATAAGTGTTAAGTGACTGATAGCTGGAATCTTTAAAACATGCTATGCCTTCTTAAAAACTGCTTCTGTGAAAAGCTTAAGAGTTTATTTTTTCGAGGCCATCCATTTGGGAAAAGCTCCAGTTTATTAGCAGAGCCGTGGATGGAGGTGAAGGCACAATTTATTTTGTTTTGTTGAAACGTTAACAATAGAATAAGCAGCCCACTGTATTAAATAATACACATGAACGTGGTCACTATTGTAAGATGGATTTATTTAACTTCCTGGTTTTCAGTGAGATCCCTACGTGACTCCCAAATTCAGTCAAGTGTTGCACTGGTTGTGTCAAGTGTCTTTTTGTAGTTAATTTAATCATGGTTGGCCCAGAAATGGACCTGTGAAGCTCTGGAGTGTTAATTTATACATCGTTCTTCACCGTTACAGAAAATGTGCCCTTCTGGAACTAATGCTCGCTAGTTTTATCATTAATGTGCATTAATAATGTGTAAAAATATTTTTTCCATTAGCTTATATTTTCAGAAGAGGGGGAAAAAAAAAAGACATAAATTGGAAACATTCTCTCCTATGTTTACCTGAAGTGTAAGCAGGCCCTACAGGTTCTGAAGCATGTTGTGTTCCAGGAGATGAAGGCGTGAAGCTGTGAGTGACACCCAGTCCTTTGTATAATTATCTTTGAAAAGGCAGGGCTTGAAGGGACACTCTGGGAATGGTGTCAGAAAGAAGTGCTTTAATTCTGGGAGCACAGAGCTGATCCTTCCCTGTGGTCCCTATAGCTCTCCCTCCAGATGTGTCACGGTGTCATCTCTGTAACTCCTGGGTGAATTAAGACAAGTTGATAGGGTATGGTGGGAAAATTTGACAGTGACATTGACAACCAAGAAACCATAAAGGATTGTAACCCAGGGGGTGAAGAAGAGGTTGTGTTTCAGTTCCCCAACACAGTTGCAGGTGTTCCCTGTCCAAGTTTTACTGCCTCTCAAAGCTGCCAGCTATAAAAGGCAGTGTCAACACAATGGGAATGCTGTCCTGATCCAAGCTTTGGGGGGAGGAAGCTGCTTGTGGATGTTGTGGTGCAAACACCCTGTGTAACACAGGAGTGCAAGCCCAGGCTGGCCAGTGCTAATAGGGGGGCAGTGCAGATGGTTTTTGTGTACCCCTGTGATTAAAATTTTCTGTAAGCTGCTGTCCTTCCCTGAGTAGCACAAGTGCTAAAGCCTCTCTATCAAAATGATTTTCAGTCATGACTTGGTGTCCTGGTTTCAGCTAGGATAGTGTTCATTTCTTTTCAGTAGCTGTTACAGGGCTGTGTTTTGGGTTCAGAATGAGACCAACATCTCTGGAAATCATTCAATTTCTTTATAGTCTTGAGGGGAGAGAGAAAAGAAAGTCAAATATGTCTTGATTGTCTAAATTGATGAGAAACTTTAGGAAACGCTGAGTAGATATTTGCTTCAGCAATAGAAAGACCTAGAACCCATTCTGCTGTGTAGACAAGTAAAACATGAGTTTTATCCCTAGTCTTCGTGACAGATATGTGATGAGACAGTCTAAGCCTTTTTTAAGTTGTTGATTTGAAGCCAAAGTAGTGCAAAATGAGTAATTTGGGGTTGTGTATGCCACGTCAGGTGTAGGGAAATGATTTCCAAATGCTTTCACATCGAGCCACTAAGCCCACAGGAAAAAGTCTCTAAAAATCACACTTTATCAGACATGCCCTATTAATTAGGGGAATAAGCCTAGGTAAAAAATATTCACAAATACTTGAATAACTGTCAATTATTTTTTCCTCATACTTAGCAGGGACCTACGCGTGGGAGTGTGCGCAATTTGAGTCTGTGTATTTCTTCTCCGTGGATAATATAGTAGTTGCAAATCTTTCATTATCTCAAAGACCTGCATTGCTCTGAAAGATGTATATTTAAAAAGATGCTGGCAGTAACTGCTGCTGACAACCAGCCCTGTTTGAAATAGACTCCCTCCGTGGCACTGTGTGGGGAAGGCTCCGTACATTGATCTATGGATTTTTCATTTGCTTTCAAATAGTCCTACTTGTGTGTCTGCAAGGAGTGAATAAGCAAAGTTTGAATCAGTTTGACTTTGGAAGCATGATTCCGAGCAATTACCTTGGGAAAATACACCTCCTCCTGACTAAATAGATCTGTCAGGAGGAGCGGGAGTGCGGCGTGCAGCCCCTGGAATACACGTGTGCGCTGGTAAACCGGACCCAGCCAATTAAACATCAAAATGTTGGCTGCATTCAGTTCACAGGAAGACTTATGTAAGTTCATTTTCATAGCATGCGTATGTGTCTTTAGACTCTAACTGACAGATTCCCACAGTGAATAGGCTGGGGAGATATCAATTATCTGGTTAGCTGTGCGCTGCCATTCTATGCTCCGTGGCTTTCTGACAGAAGCAGGCAGAAAGCGAGAGAAGCAGAATAATTCTGGTTCAGCAAGGCTGTTAATATTTCAGTCTAGGAACCTCAAATCGTTGTGAATAGATGGAGAAAATGGTCGTTTTAAACCTGACCGCTGCAATTTCTTTTATTAAGAGCATATAAAGTGTTAATGACTGTTTCACCCCAAATCAGGAACCCCAATATACCAAGATCGGGCATTTGGGGGTTCAGTAATTTGTAGTCTAATATCAGTTTGACTCATTCACCTCTAAAAGCAGCAAATAACTTTTATCTAATTATCTCAATGTATTTTACAGAGCAGTCAGTAGTATATACAAATCCGTGTGATTTGTTAGAAAATAGCTGCTGTATCCATTGTTTTAAATCGTGTGCACGCTCCAAGCGTAGCCTTGAGTTGTTACGTGTGAGTCTGAGCGACTTTTATTGCTGCTGTTTTCCATCTTCGTGTGTGTCTATTTGGTAGGACATTTATGTTCATTAAATGTTTGCAATTTCCACAGCAGCATGTCATGTACTGCTGCTCCCCGGCCATCACCGAGGTGGTGCTGTGCTCCTGGCAAGGAACCCATGTCTCGTCTTGTCAGGGTGGCCATCACAGCCATTACACTTGTTAAGCAAACTAGGCAAGAGCCCAGAGCACCAATTTCTAATGGACGGTTCCTGTATCTGTCACATAATCTTTCCTCTCACTGTGGGCAACTCTTAGAATTCAAGGAAGATCAGTAAATAAGCCAAGTATGAGCAGACTGCTGCTACACAGAAGTGTAATGAGAAGGTCTGGAATGATATGTCCATGGATTCCTTTTGCACAGTGGCCTGTCTCCACTCAGGTCTGTCTGAAATGCTTGAAGACTCCTTGTTGTTACACATTGCAATTTGGTTTTCTCAATGGACTTGTGGATGCACATGAATGGATTCATTTCCATTTTCAGCTTAATTTTTTTCTATATCTTTTATGCTATCTGTTTGGGCATTTCTTTAGCTGAGAGTGAAATCAGCCTAGCTATCAAGTTTCTGGGGTGAATAACTATACGTTAGGCAAGTTCCAAGATTTCCAGAAATTCTGCTGTACTTTTTTGCTAGAGCATTGTGTGATGTTATGGGTGTAGGCAATGAACATATAATTAACATATAATAATATATAACATGTAATAATGCTTGGTACCACCATTGTAGAGGCTGGGGTATTAATGACTGTCTTGTGTATCTCAGACTAAAGATTGTTCAGGATTCTCAGATTCAGATTGTTTTAGCTCTCCACATCACATCCTGGTGTTAAGGAATCCCCACTCTTTTGGGGAATCTCATGGCTTCTGAAACCTCTACAACTCACAGCTGACAGTGGGAGCAAGGGGGAAATAAGTCTCTGGCTTCATAGCCCTCCATCTGGAGACCCACAAATAGGCTGGATTTACCACAGCACCTCACATACCTTTAATTTTTAGTTTATGCAAGACCTTTCCTCTCAATAAGAGGCACATCTCCCAAGAGCCACCCAATGAAAGCCTCGCTCATCACCCATTTGCCCAGGACTTTTCCTCTCCTCCCCCCCCTTCCTAATTTTTTAATATAAATGCACATTTTTCCCCTTTTTTGGGGGCAGCAATGTAACTTTTGTAGGAGAGCGATGTGTGTTCAAATGGCACATTTTCCAGGCGTTCCATTTGATAATTTCCCCGAGATACCGGAGTTCCCTCCTAGCAATGAGTTAAGGCGACAAAGGGAACCGGGTTTGTTTGCAGGAAGCGAAGGATAACGGCGCCTAAACTTTACTATTGGTGGCGGCGGAGGGGGCGAGCGGGAGGCACGGAAAATTGCTTTTTATAATTAAAAAGGGAATCTCAGATGTTTTATATCTTGAATATTTACAATAAAACCTTCAAGTGCTTGTCAAGAGGGTAATGTGTCATTAGCAGGAGCCTTTGCCTCTCTTCTCCTCTCGGACATGACAGTGCAGCAGGATAAGAGAAGAGTAATTATAGTTCAGCAGGGCTGCCAGGTGTGATAAATGGGTAATCAGCGCACAGGAGCCCCGGTCCTCAAAGGAGGACTATTACAGCGTTATCAGCTGCAGGCCCGCGTGTGCGGCAGCATCGCGCCGAGACCGAGACGGGCCCGGGGCTGCTCAATGCTCTCCCGCTGCCAGCCCTGCCCGCTCCCGGCCGCGCCGCTCCTTTGTGCGCCTGCCACCGCCACGGCAGCGACCATCAAAGGCGGCAGCGGGGCTCCTCGCCTTCGCTTTTCGCTAGTATTTACATAAAACACTGCCCCGCTCGCCAGGTGAGGAGGTGCGCTGCTGCCCCCATGGCTTTCCGTGACAGGGTGATGCGGGATGCCGGGCTCCTGTCCAGGCTGTTCCCGAGGATTTGACCTCTGTGTGTGCTTCTCCTGCTGCCCCTTCGGGGTTAGCTCCGCTGCGCTGGGGCAGAGCGCTCTCTCGCAAACAAACTTGGAGATTATCAGCTGCCTGGCAGTCCCGAAGTCTCCTCAGTGTTGGATCACACAAGCTGAGCTGCGGCTCTGTCCGTGTCCTCCCCGCACTGTGCTCGCTTAGTGTGTGCTGGTGACGAGATTTATCTGTTTGTTATTGCTGGGAATGCTCGCAGATCAGAACTGAGTAAACCTTTTTTTGGTTAAAATTAATCAAAACCCAATTCAACCAATCAGTGCAACATTGATCCTCTCTACTTATTTATTTCCTTTTCAAGTTCAGTGCTACCAATGGCAGCACTGCAATAGGAATATTTTAAAATAATTCTTAAAAATAGTTCTTGTGAAAAAGTGAAGATGCTCTGACTATAATAGATCGTTATTAAGGGAAAGGACATAACGTGCCTTGGAAAAACTGGAGGGCCAACACTCCTGATGCAAGGTTATTTTTACAATACTTGCATTTTTATCGGTTGATGTATTTTAACTGGAGCCCTGACAATAGTCACAAAAAATTATTACTCTGGCATGGAGCTACTTATCTGACAAATGCAATGCGAATGGTCTTGTTCTTATCAATGAGATCAGATTTCAAAAAAAAAGAGTACGAGGAATGAGGCGTTGCTTTGTGAACAGATAACCTTGCAGGCAAACTCGCAAACCTGAATAAAAGGATGTCTCTATGAAATAATCTGTGCATAAGTGCAATCAGGTCAGACTGTAATAGACAGCGAGGGGGGTGGAATCAAAAGGGGGAAAAACTCATTTCATCACAGTTAATGGCAAGGAAAAGAAGGCAAGGAAGGACTTTCTTTGGAGCGGAGCTGTTGCGACAAAGACCAGGGCTTCGGCGTGTCATGCACCATTTGCTGGTGCACTAGCGCTCTTTTCAAGAGCTGTGAAGCCATTATTGTAATGTGAAAAAAGTAGAAAGAAATACTCCCTCCTGGTCACTGGAAGGGCAAATGAGGTGCAGGCTTTTTTTTTTTCCTTCCTTGTTTTTTTTTTTTTTTCCCCTACACTGTTTGTGCAGGGAGGTTTCTAGATTCCCCCTGGTAAAGCTCCACTGGGATGCAGCAAAGATCACAGTGCCCTTATAAACAACACTTCTTGGCACTGTTTACCTTCTTTTGTGACTTTGTTGCCTGTGAAGGAGGATAGGAGTATCAGAGGTCCAATTGCAATGAACATTTTCCCTTTTGTCTTTGAAGGAGCAGAACCTCAGAATATTCTCCAGCTGAAGTTTCACAGTGCATTTCTGTGGTTTAGGTTTTAAATAAAAAAAGAATCTCAGTACATTCCTGTATGGTAAAGTTATCTAGTGGTGATAATAAATCCAATATTCTGTGGATTTTGTGTGTTTTATTAAAAAGAGAAGAGAAAGAATCCTTTGTTCATTGGCATAATGCAATCCTGTCTCTGAACAGTTCTAATTTGCAAACCAAGTACTTTGTAAATTGTGGAAACCTGGTTATAACTTGAAGGCTGAATAAAATGGGTCATCTTATAACTGAAAGATAAATATAGATGTAAAATAGTGCCACAAATGTCTTTTAAGCAAGAAAAAATAAATAAATAATAGGTTTCAGAACTGGCTTGTTCTTGTATAGTTTATGGGTAAAGCAAGATTACACATACAGCCCTGCAGCCGATTCCCAGGACTGCTAAAGTGTGAAGAACAGGAGTGACATTCTAGTCTTCAATAAATCACTATAAAAATGTTTATGAACCCTGCAATTTACTGTCTTTTAAATGCAAATTGAAAGGGGCATCGTCACAAGTGTAAAGGAGACCTGCAGTGGCCTAAAGGAATTATAAAATGTTGCAAAAGGCTTCTGAAATTGTGTGATCTTAAATGGTTCTATTTTAAAAAATGATTCCCCATTTATACTTCTGTGACAGCTTTGTTAATTTATTAAAGAGATCTCTGTGAATTGCAGGAAGGTGTTTATGAGCACTGCGCTTCACAGGAGCTGTTCACAGGGGCTCTCAAGGAGCTGCAGTTTAATTTGGCAGGCACTGGGGGCAAGTTTGCTGTTCACCTACAAGTAATGTGGAAGGCCATGGGGGTTCACAAATGTATAAAGCAGTGGTTTTGTCTGAAAAATTATTGGCAAAGTAGCAAAGATTTCCATCCTCTTCCCAGCTCCTCCATGCAGCCATCTGCTGTGAAACTCCTAAATAGCAAAAATGTGCTGGATGAACAGATCAGCATCCCTCAGTCCACCGTGGATGAAGCCAGGCACTCGAGGATGTGGCTTAGGGGTGAACATGGTGGTGGTGCTGGCTTGGTGGTTGGACTTGGTGATCTTAAAAGTCTTTTCCAACCTTACTGATTCTATGATTCTAAGTGCAAATTGGGTGAAGAGTGAATCATCTTTCTGTGCTGTAGCTATGCTTTCTCCAATGGAAATAAGCTTATTTCCACTTACACATTTATCATTTTATCTAGAAAATATTTTTCTATGTGGAAGCAGATTTAATCCCTATAAATTAAGCATTAGAAAAGGAGTTTTCATCAGTTGGAGGGGTTGCTTTCTTCTTTTGTTCCATTAATTGGTAAATTTTTAGAGTGTTTTTTCCTTTTTTTTTAAGCTAAGAGCCATGATTTTCTGCACTTGGGTGATCTAATTGACACCAAATTTGATTTTTTAAAAAATAAAGTATTCCGTGAGACAGTACGAGATATGAGTGTGTGCAGTTGGAACACTGTAATTGTTTGCATAGCTTAGAATTCTCCACAGCCTACTTCATCACTTCTGTCTAATTTAATGACAAATAACCACGATGGACTCACATGATGTTCATGCTGTGTACGAGGAGGATGTAAGTGTATCTGGCAGTGGATGATGCTACTTCTCCTGGTTTTCATATCCTTGTACTCCTTAAGAAAAAAGGTGTGGGTATCTGATTTCTGGCAACCCTTAAGTTAAATATGCTGCTTTGGCACTGACTGATTATTTAGCTGTCAGAAATGGTTGGAGAATGGGCTGTCAGGATCCAAAGTCTGTAGAACATCTGCTTCTCTGGCCTGGGCAGCTTCTCAGCATACACATGGCTGAGGATCTTTGGAAACAAAACCACGTAAATAAATTAATTTGGAGGGTGTGTGTATCTGCATGACTCTACCCATGGAAAAATGATATTGCTTGGCTCTATCACATTGCAGACTTTCTAACTCCTAAATAGAGCAGTAGTAGTTTACAACTCAATAGCACTCTGAATGTAGTGCTGTCCATTTTCTTGTCATGCAAAACTGCTGAAGCTCTCTACCTCTTCCTGCAGCTCTACTGCCTGGATATTGTCTTTGTAGCAGAGTTTAATATGTAGGTATCTGCTTGTCAGGATTGAAAGTGTTGTACTCCAGTGTTTTCAGAAAAAGGAACTCCTTTGCTGTTTCAGACCTGCTTGAGCCATGGGCTTACAGCAATCAGGACCTTATCTGGAGTCATTCTTACCCACAGCCAGCTCCCTCTGTGTCCCTGCGACCAAAGTATCTCCTCGTGTGTCTGTAAAATATTTCATGCTCATTTTCATCTGGCAATATCAGCTCATGGTTTAGAGCAGGCTTTGGAAGAGCTGGACTCCTCCCCAGGAAAATGACTCAGCTCCCCACCTTTGCATTGCTAATACCCCCATTATCAATGCCATCCCGGCAGCACGTGGAGGCGTTTAGGAACTGTATATGCACCCGTAATCCCACAAGCTTGAAACTTATGCAAAGCCCTCGGAAATCACATCTGTGTTCCTTCAACACTGGGAAGGATCAAAGACTCACCTCTGCACGAAGACTCTCAGTAGCACTGGATCAAATGGCTTGTCACTGTCTGTGCAGCTGCAGGTACGATGGAGAGCCAAATGGGACAGGGATTTGCTTATGAGGAGCATTAATGTGAACCTGGTAAATTCTCTTTCTAGGATAAGACCTCATTTCTGCATTTTAAGTGCAAGTAACATGCTGCTTATCAGTGAAAGGAGAGGAATGGTGCATCTCTAGTGGTGGCTGAAGGCAAGGGCAGGTGAACACTTGCCAAGTCATGGTTAGTCTTGGCACGTTGTACTGCAGCCTGGGAGAGTGGCAGGGCTTATGCACAACAGCTAAGTTTGATTTTCAGGTTAATAATGCACATGGAGCAGGGCAAAGGACTTTGCATTGTGAGTTCATTAGTTAAGAGTCAATTGCCTGATGTGGTGTCCCACCATGAGAGTGCAGAAAATTATCCATTTTTAGGGGAAGTGGAAAAAGCTTCCTTTGTTCATCTATCCTAAAAGTATGTTTAAGGACTGTGATTCAGAGCTATCTAACATGGTTTATTTCAGAATCTATTAGTCCAGTTTTACCAATACCCTGTGTGCTCCCAGGTGGTGAGAATCCAAGAAGCTGCATCTGGCCTGTGTAGTGAGAGGAAGATGCTCTAAATCACTTGTACATATCACTTACGTCCTGTATATGACTAGTTCCTAGCTGAGCACTGGCAATGAGCAAGGGGACTGGAGGTCTGTTAACAGTCTCATGCCCAAAACCAAACAGAAGGAAGATTCAGAGCACAGGCTGTCCTCTTTCCTCTCATTCTCCCCCTAAGATGAGCAAAGGTTGCTAAAACAATGCTGATAATGAGGTTTGACCCTCTCATTACCCTCAACCTCTGCCTACAAACCATCTGCACTGAAAATCCCTGAACTCCACCCAAGGGGTTTGAACTTGGAAACTGTTAACCTTCCAAATATGATGTAGTTTCTGGCATTATTTGCTTCCTAGCCCTTATAATACTCTGATCTTTTAATGCATGATGGCACTGAGTCTCAAACAGCAATATAGCAGCACGAAGCCATCCTTCCTTCCTCCTGGATTCCTGTTTCCCCTTCCTTCCCTGGCTGCCCAGGGGTAGCAGCAGGCTATGGATGGGCTCTGCTATGCCAATGTTGAGCAGTAAATAAATGACACGTGGGCTGTGAGTGGGCTTGGGATAGCTGGGAGCAGCCAGGACTGCCCTGACATCAGTGTCAGTGTGTGTTTGAAGGAATGATCCAAGCGCAGTCCTTGAGTCAGTAGCTGTTTCAGGAATCCAGTCCCTGTTCTGGTATTCCTACCAGGATAACAGATTTACTTTGTTAATCTACTCCAGGTCTTTGTGACCATGTGTTCAAAATCTGTCCAAAATGTCCTTTGCCTATGAAGGTGCTCAGGCTCATTTCTGCAGGTGCAGGTTGAAACCACACTTCTATTTTCTGTCTGTGGATGTGTGTGAGTTCCTGGTATTTGTCATCAGGATAGGGATTTGCCCCTCTGTCCTTGGGCAGGATTTCCCCTCCTGCTATAAATTTGCAGAGCACTGTGTATCATTTCCCTCCTGGCTGCCACCCTGTGCCTCATAAGTGATTGTACTCCAGTGGGGAAGTGATTTGTATGTATATTTTTATAAAACACTTTGGGATCCTTGGGGAAGAAAGTTGTTATATAAATGTATTTCCCAGGGGAAAGTAGTGGAAATCTCATTACTTGGAACATACAGCGTATTTAAAAGTAGGTTTGACAAAACACTAGAAAATAAAGGAAACAATCCTGAGCTGGCACTGGGATGGTCTAAATGATCTAGCAGATATTTTCCATCTCTGAAGTTTGTCTCATGATTTTATTTAGTGCGTTGGAGAAAGGGCATGAGGAATGCTAAAGCCATGCACATATAAAATATCTTTCAGGAACACTGTGGCTTATTTTAATATAACCTTTAGCAAAATACTGTGGTTTGCTTACTCGCTGATTTATTTTAGGTAGTTCAAAATATTTCTATTAGTGATCTCTTTGAAATACTTTAGGTGGTGCAATGGATTTGTAGCAAAACACAGCATGTAACTTGAGTGTACTCTCTGAAGCCAGGTATTTGGTGCCAAGCAAAATTTGTATGTGTAGCTTCTGTTTTAAGCAATTATATGGTGTGTAATACACAGTAGAGAAATTAAGTGGAAGTACATTTTGCCCTAAGGGATTACTGTAGCTGTTGGATTTCTTTTAAACAAGTTTTGCCCCTCATACAGTAAGGTTCCTATAATAAATCACTTATGTAATCATCTACAGTATATTAAAAAAAAAAAAAAACAACAACAAAAAAGGAAGAAAGGAAATGTCAATTGGAAACAAATGGCAAAGTAAAGGTTTGCTATAGCAAGAAAGCACACTCACCTGTTTGGAGGGAAGTGGTTAAACAGGAGCTGAGGAGTCAAAATAGAGGCTGCTCTGTGGCTGGACGCAGTGTAATGACTTCACTGCAGTAAACTGCTTATGTAATAAACTGCATGGATGTCACTGGAGAGTAACCAAAACCATCCATCTGAACCGTTTCTCAGCTCACTTAAATTAATAGTGATCTTCTCTCTGAAGGGAAAAATTGAAAAAATACATCAAGAAAAGCCATGCAGAGATGTTATGAAATAAAACTAGTGAGGTCATTAAAGATGAGCTTCCTTGAGCATGGAGAAAGGCTCGAGTTGTGATACTTCAGCCTTCAGAAGCTGGTTATCAGTCTTCAGCCAAGTTATTCTAGCTGCTATTTACTAGTTAAATAAGAAGTGTGCAGTGAATAAGAGTCTCACCTAATTGAGGTATAAATTGGCCAAATGGTTTTCAAGACCATTTATTTTGAAGAAGTCTTGTTTTGGCTGCCATAGCTAAGATATAGTTTTGTATTCCTTTATAAGACACAGAAAAATGACAGCTACAACCAATCAAGCTGCAGTGCTGTGCAATATGTCAGCTCCTTTCAACAGACCTGATTTCCAGAATAACCTTTTCCCCCAGACGTTTGTTTTCCGTTGATTCCAGTGATGAGACCCAAAGGGATTTCATTCAGAATGCTGTGAATTCCAGCTTTGGGAAGCCATAAAAAGAGAGAAAAAGTGGCAAATCTCAGAAACAAATGAAACTAAAATGCAAATTCCAATTGATCATTTGCAAACTCTTTTAAGAACTGGTAGCAAATTTTTAAGAAGAATTCAACAGTTAGGAGAACATGGTGATTTCTAGTGGCGCCTTTTGTGCATCAGATAATTTACTACTTGCTCATGAATGTCCACTTTTTCGTCTCTATCATCTATTTTCTGTTCATGCCCAGTATGCAGAAGGATAATTTACCACTGAACCTGTTGCAGGATGTCAGCCTTGCTTACAGACAGGTTCTTCCTTGTTCCCTTGCTCTGTGTGGCCATTTATTTATCATGTGAGATTTAGAGAGTTTCTTAATCTCACTTTTCACCCTTATTTCCCTACTTAAACAAACAAATAAACAAACAACTTCCCCCTCAAAAAATTAAAACCAATCAACCAAGCGAAAAAACCCCAGACTCAACCAAAGTTCTCCAACAAAACCAATAAGCTCACTTTAAATATTTGTTAATATTTACATACTAGCATTTGTAAAACACTTCCAGATCTGTGCTGGCAAAGCCCCCCCCAGTGAGGGATCAGCTGCCCAGTTGTTACAGGTTTTGTAATAGTTAGAGCTTGCTCTGTGAAATAAAAATTGGCGTATAACATGGGATCAGCCTTAAAATTATAGTCTCTGGTTTGTTCCCGTGCTCACTGAGCACCTGGGAGTTCAGTCCTTTCCACAACTGGTTGTTTTCCAGCAGGGAGTCCCTCTACACCACCTGCTATTCCTTCTCTCAGGCAGCCTTCCTCTCAATCACTTATTTAACGGTGGAAAAAATATGCAATAAAAAAAGATACAATGTTGATCTCCGCAGATCTCAACAGATGTGTTTCAAGAGATTTGAAGAAGCCCTTTCAGTGGTATGCTTTAGGGACACGGGTTTTTTTTGTCAGAGCTTATTGCTTTTAGACCTTTATTTTTTAATATTTTTTGTGCTCTAAACATAGACAAACAGTTTGCTTACTTCTTTATATGTTTGCTGTGGCTCAAATTGCTGTTTTTAGGGTTTTAGAGAAGTGCTAGTGATATGTTTTTAGTTGTAGTTTCCTCTTGTTCTCATCATTTTGATTTGAGTAATTCTTTTTTCTCAAACAGATAGTTTGGATGTGGTCATTATTTTCTGTAGTCAGTTCTTTTTCTCCAGTGCTCTTGGTTGCAAAATTCATATTTATGCTATGAGGTACAAGTGACACTTGATGATGTGTACAGAAGAGGCTCAGGGATTTTTAAGCACTTGGGTAAGAAGGTAGACTTGCAGCAAAGTATTGAATTTAGTGGTCATAAAACAAAACACTTGCATCATTTAGAATTAATTTTATTATGTATAATACAAATATAGTGTGTAAAATAATTCTAATGCAGAATTTAATCTTTGCGTTCTAGTTTCTGTGGAGTACATCTGATATCATCTCCTCCTCTTTTTGCTCTGTTGCAGCAGACACTGATGGCTTGGCAGTAAAACAGTATCTTAGACAAACTGTCTCTTTCAAGAAGTGTTTTTCAAAGATCATAAAAATTTAAAGAAAAACAAATGTGTGAGAGATACTATTCATTTAGCTGTTTTTTCCCTCTGATCTTTTTCATAACCTGTGCTTCCCTACACCAAAGGCTCTTTTTTCCTAGGGGTGTGATCTGTATCCCAGACCATGCAGCACTGAAGGCCAAGCAGAGTATTCCCTAACCCTCACCTAGTGTTTGCGCATGTACTGTGTACAGAATGTGAAGACCATTATCATATTATTTTAAAAAAAACAAACAAACCAACACGTAAAAGCTGCTACACCCGTGCAGTTCAGTAATGACAAGGAAAACTGGAGAGTTCCTGTGCAAGCCTCCGTGCTGGGTGATGAACACACATGGTAAATATGGTGCTGAATGTGTGGATCACACACATTGGACCATTTAATGAGCAAAGAGTGATTGTCTGGAAAACAAAATGCAAATCTTCCTCATGCTGAAAGAAAATTCACCTTCCCCACAACTAAGGGGAACAGCTGTGAATGAGAACATCCTTATTTTATTTCTAGGAAGTCCCTTTCCAGCACCCAAGCATCACTATTTGGTTTGTGAGGTTTCAGTAATAAGCTGTATTATGAAACAGGGAACAAAACAATTGGTAGGTCCTACTTTATCTGAGTCAGGGAGACCAGGTGTGGAATATCATTGCCTTTCCCTTGGAAGATATTTCAGCTGCCTTCCCCCTTTGCCCTCTACTCCGTAAAACTCAATCCCCTGTGAGAAATTCAAATCTATGAGCATGGCAAGGACATTATGGAGACCAGGCAGCACATTTGCATATTCTCATAACCATAAACATATATTTTTTCCATTTGTGCCGTGATGTTCTCTATTCATATTCTAAGTGGCAAAAGCTTTTAGCTGTGATTGGGCCCAGTCCTCAGTGGACAAGAACCGAGTGTATCGCATGGCATTTATTAATCTCAAAAAGTTGTCTTTCAAAACATGTCTAAAAACATATGGGAGTTATGCGAAGCAAAGCAATTGCAAGTTCATTTGTTATTTCAACAAGCTCATTTCTTACGATTTCAGTTGTATAATAGATGGGGAGCTGTTTGCAGGTTGTTTGTTGTCATATATTTTTCATTTGGTTCCTTGGGTTAAAGAAGTGAAAGGCTGAACCAGGGAGTGGATGGTGTTGCACCATCCGTAGGGTTTTTGCCTTCCCTTCTCATTCTTTTGTCAGATGGCACCTGAGATGCTTCTCAGGCAGTCATTTAGAGGCTCTCAGTCCTGCAGGGGTCACTGGGGATGAAGCCATCATCTGATGTGCTGCTCTTGGTGTTTGGGGTTCCAGGGTGGAAAAGGTGTATTTGTGTCTGGGAAATCATTTGTTGGGTTTGTGAATCACTGGGCCATGTCCAGCATGAGAGATTTTGAGCAGCTTCCTCAGTAATCCTTTACTTGCAATTGCCCTATGATGGCTCATTGTGTTAGTTACTCCTACAATGGATTTATGAAGTACTATTTGTACACAAGAAGATATTTATTCTACAACAGTTGAATAAAAGCATTTCTCCAAAGCCTATTGTCTGTTATATCAGTGCTCCCCAAGGAGGGAAGATACATCACATATTTGCTGCCTGTCACTTTTAGTTTTGGTTTTCTCTTGTACTTTTTGTTTATGTGCTATCAACAACCTTTTCCACGTTGAACAGAATGACTAATTTTGTGAGCTGAGCACTAAGCTGTGGTTTGTATGGACTCCTTTCCTACCTACAAGAAAATGTTCCTACCTGATGAGAGAGGTCCTCTTCCTAATCCTGAGTGTCACGAGGGAAAAAATTGATGACATTTTAAAAAAAATTAGAGATATGATTGACTTGGTAGCTGTTTAAAGGATGACAACATTATTGCAGACCTTTGGAGATCTGTTAGTACCAGGTGCCAGAAGTTTGGCACAGAAGAAAGCTTTTGCCCTTCATGATGTATGTACCTAGTGATGATTTGGCCATGGCAAAGCTATATTTTCATGTAAATTTTATCTAAACGACCAAAAAGAAACGGTACAGAGATATTCAGTACATATATTTTAACCTTATAATCCTTTTCTCATTGCTGCCATTAACTTTAATTTAAAGTAATGCAGGTCAATATGATGGATTGAGCGGCTTATTAATTATATTCTTTGCACCAGGAAAGAACTTGGGAGGTCAGGCTTATTAAATGGGTAGAGAATGAGAGAAACTGACCTGGGGCTGGTTCTGAAATGGAATTTGAGTGGGCTATGTATTGGTAGAAAAGGGTACAGGGGAGAAATGAGGGTTTTCTGCATTTGGCACTTCACTGCCTTCCACCAGAGCTGGTGGGGACCAGAGGAGGAGTGTGTGGCACAGGCACATCCATGACCCCCACGAGATTCCATGTGTTAGGAATGGTAACACTTGCTCCTCCAGCTTCTGTAATAATTGCAGAATCATCACACAAAAGCCCTAGGGGCTAAAGTGGAAGTATAAATTTTTTTTCCCTTCCTGAAGAAATTCTATTTAGCCGGATTTTGTGTAGGAGGGATGTAATTATCACCTCATCTGTGAATCTGGTCAGGATTATTTTTACTTTCTCAGTTGTGTCTCTCGGAAAAATGAGAATAGGATAAAATGGTAAATTAACAGTTTATATCCTGGTTTATGGTGGTTGAATTTTTGGCAGATGTTTTGGATTTAGTTTTTTTTTAGTGCAAGGAAGAGTGTGCCATGCATCATTCTTGTCTGACGTGCTTTGCTGTAGGCAGTGAAGTTGAGCTGACAGTTCTGTGGTTTTTGTTAAGAATACCTGGTCAGAAATACCTATTGCATGCTCTATGATGGCTTCTTTTTAAAAAGACTAAATATGAAAAAAAAGTAGCTTGATGTATCATATTCTCACCAGCCCATCTGACATGCCATTGAGTTGACTTTGCTGGGAGACATCCCATGTTTCATCCCCTTGCAGCCTTCAGAGCCATGTTTGAGGCAGCTCAGATGTTTCACTGCCTTTTTATTTATTTTTAAAGGGTGTCAAAAATCCCTCATTTTTCACATATTTCTTTTCCCTTTTAAGAGAGTGTCAGAAATACCATATTTCCCATACATGCTCTAAATCTGAGGCCCAGGGTGGCCTCCCATATCTCTGTGCCTTATCTGTCAGCCGTGCTGGAGCTGGGATGATGTACACTGGCAATGTGGGTGAAGAGCAGCCATCCATTAAAGGGGAGCTGAGCTGCTCAGGTTTGCATTTTAAGTCGTGCTCTGAACCAGACCAAGAGCAAACCGAAGCTTGAAAACAGCTGGAGGAAAGTTTGGGAGCTAAATGCCCAAACAGCAGGTGTTGTGAAGCAGCAAAGGAGCTCACAGCCCAGTTCTTCAAAAGTTGTCCAGGGAGTCCCGTTTCACTACTTCATGGATAAACGTGTAAAATGTGGAGAACAGCAGCTGTGCAAAGAAAAATAACAACCTGATAATCAGGCTCCTGTTGGCATTAAATAGTTGTGAGGGTCCAGTGATCCAGGGTATCATAGCTATTGTGTAAAACGAAATATCCCCCAGTGGCAACATAAAATTCCTCCCCTCCTTAGGAAGGTCATAGGGGAGAGCTCTCCTGATCTTCTGATGATATCCAGTACCATTATTTTCTTTTTTAATCCTAATCCAGGCAGAGCTATACACTCCTGTATTACTTAGGCATCTGTGCATATGTGGCTAAATTAGTTCCTAAGAGTTTCATTGCCATTTATATATAATATTTACATACATAGCTGAGCGTTTATGACAACAAAGCATGCAGTTAAAAGACTGACATTCTTACAAAGCCTTTCTCAAGCAATATATCATCTGTTCTGTCTTGACAGGCTTCCTAGTGATGCTCACAATAAAATTACTGAGAAAGGATGCAGTTTAAAATTGCCTCATCACTGATACCTTTTGTTTTCATTTTTTCTTTCTATGCTAAAATATATCATTCATAAAACTTGGGCAGTGAGTAATCTAGATATTTGTGAAAATTAATGCCTGTAACTACCTTTGAGCTGCGATGGCCCTATTTCTTCTCTCTTTTTCCTGAAATTTGGTCTCCAATGCAAAATAGGCATTACAACAATATAAAAGGAGTGGAAGAGTAAAAATGCTTTTGGACTGAAGTTTCCAACTTGATCAGTCCCAGGACTCTGGCAAAAAGCATGGGCTGGCCTAATGAGTGAGCAGTCATATCGGGGAAAAATCACAGCTTTGGACTTTATAGAATTGGAAGGGCCCTGTTCTGTCTTGCTGGAGTTCTGTCACGTGAATGTCTCTATTCCACTTCACTTGCCTCACTCTGTCAGGCTCTTGAGTTACAAAGCAATGAGCCTAGGAGAGGCTTGGAATCACTTCTTTCAAATGATACAAAACTAATCTTTAAATCTAGCAGGATTATTTTTTTTTTTTAATTTTTTTTATTTTAGCTGCTAAATTCCTGTCACAGTGGAACTGAGGAAGAAAAAGCAAGATGGTTATCAGAATTGTGTGATATTAACTTCCATTACTTCACAACCTGCTGTGAGCAGAAATGCTTAGATGTGAAAGCAAACAGAAATCCCTGCTAAGAGGGAAGGTGTTCCAAACACACGGGGTGGGGTTAGCATCAAGAAAAAATGCCAGTTTGGAGAGGGGGAGGCTGTGTATAGGCTGTGCCATAATGAATGGTTATTTTTCTGCAAGCCACTTTGTGCAAAATGAAAATAGTTTCTATCTAGAAATGATTGCAAAAAGCAAACCCTAAAACAACCCAAACCCTGATTCTTTTTCTTTCCACTTGAAGATCAATATTTTTATCAAGTGAGCGTATTCTAGAAAACACAACTTGACAAAGGTACCAAGCACCTATTGTCTTTAAAAAAATTAAATGAAGTACAAGTATTCTGAGCTATTGAAAACAGTGTCCTTGATCATTCACGGGATATATGATATATTTCTATGTTTGTTTCAAGAGAAAGTGTTCAGGAGAGCTCACGGGACGTCCAAGTCTCATATAGAACTCATGGGAAATGTTCCAATGCCTGGAGCCAAAGAGGAAAAATTTCCTTCCACTGACAGCTGGGCCAACTCAATTGTGGGTCTTAGGACTTTTGTGCCAGGCCTGGAGCCTTCCTCCTCCTTAACTAAAAACTGTGCTTAAAATTGGAGAAGAGCCAACCTGAGAATATTAGAAGAGCAGGGGAAAAAATTAGTGATAAAAGAGAAGGGGAAACCTCAGCCCCATAAGTAAATGCCACTTGCTCTGCACGGAAGACACTATTAACTTTGAGAAGTTGGAGGAGTGAAATTTTTAACCATTTAACCATTTAATTCAGGAGATCTTGGAAATTGTATTCTAAAGTGTAGTTATTAACACTGAAAAAAAAAGATAAAAAATGGTGCAAAAAAAGGTGATATAGAATGCTGCTTAAAAATGTATTGTGTTATACTTCCATATAAATGTTATACTGGAAAATCTTTGAGAGAGGTAGCCTGCCCTTTAAACCTTTAGGCATTTATGGCCTTAATTATGCTTTTCACCAAGATTTTGCATATTTAATATTTCCTTTTAGAGCTTTCAAGAGTCTCAGTTATTAATTCCACTGAGGATTTATAGGTCTTCTGAATATCCCTTAAGTATAAAGATTGTAGACTCATCAAATACTGTTTTCTTCCTTTAAATTTTTATGATTTCTATATCAAACAGGCAACTGCAGTTTTAGAGTTGAAAGTGCAGTATTTATTGCTTGAGGTTCTCTCTACCTTTCCAAACAGAAGCAATTCCTCCATTTCTGCAGTGAAATCTGTATCTTCAGATATGATTACAGAATGCAGACAAACAATTTCTAATTCACAAGAACAGGCAGTTACTTTTCATATTGCATGGCCAAAACAATAACATCTCACCTAAAGATGATATTTATAAAGTGAACCACCTGCACTGGAGAACAGTGTTAACCAGAAGCCTATGAATAAGTCATGGAGCCTAATTTTCCGTTATTACAGCCATTGTTTAAAAATGCATGTCTAGCCAGGACTTTGTAATGATTTTGTATTACTTAAAAAAACTTGTACAGTTTTTTTCCCTCTCAATTATTTCATTACTTCTTCATTATCTTCACTTTGCTCCAGTGTTTGTAGAGCTTTTGAAAACCAATCAGACAAAAAAAAANAATCAGACAAAAAAAAAAAAAAAAAGAAAAAGAAAAAGAAATTTTATTTTTTTAAAATTGCCCCTGAGACTATCAATGCTTCGGATATTTTTATGCTTCTTTCTTCAAATGCTTTCACCATGTTATGCCTTGGCATCTGTAGCAAAACCCATTAACTGTGACAGGTTAAGATGCCTCTACAGGCTTCACCACAAAGGAACTGAGTGAGTGCCAACCATTATTCCCTACCACATGCCACACCAGCTCTCTGAAGAAGGCCAAATCTCTAACTCTGCTCTTTACTCCTCAGTCCTGTGGGAGAAGCTGCTCCGAGAATCTCAGTTGCTTGGTAGAGGATTTTTCACTCCTGGCTACACCATGGTTTTGGTTCATTAACCCCCAGGCAACAAGGACATTCCTCACTCAGTAGATTTTTACGTAATTTTTTAGGTTTAGAGAGTGCTGTAGGTGGAAGACACAATATACTAATTAAATTGAATTGCACTGACCGTGGAAACTCCACCATCAATACGAGCCAACCTGTACTTTCTGCATATCATTGTGCTACTGACCAGGTACTAAACCAACCCTCTCCAGCAGTTCTAAGTGGGCCCCAAATTTATTCGACCTCTTGCCAGCTGTTTCCACATAATGTGTGGTGGGATTCACATTCCGGATCCTGCGTAGGGATAATTCCTGAGCTGTCCCCATTCACATCACTGAGAACAAACCTCACAGACCCTCACGGTGGAGTTGTCATAAATAGGTGTGGATTATTCATTGCTGTATTGAATCTCCAGAATCCCCTCCCACTTAGAGATGGATCACATGTTCTTATGTTGGAGGCTGTGTTTGACAGGACATTTTGATGCACTGAGAGAGGAGCAGTGAGGAATTAATGTCATGATCCAGGCTGGAAGGAAACAGCAACTTCATAATTCCCACACTGACAGCTTCCTTTAGATGAAGCTGTGATTGAAAAAGCCATAAGCAGACTGTGCAACATCACTGAGGTTAGGAAAATTAATATATTGAAATCACAGGAAATAGATGTTGGTATTTCTGATACAAATTGACCAGATTACCTTCATTCTGTCCCCCTCCTGCCATACCATCTTAATAATGGTGGGTGGGTTTTTTTTTTTCTGGTAGCAGAATTTTGCAGTGTTCTGTTGTTTTGGTTCCACATGAAAGATTCAACATCAGCCCAATATTTCCTTATGAATTTGAGGATGAATGATCTGTTTTCCAGCTGCAAGCAAAGGGAATAGCACAGCTGGCAAGATAATGCCCAGCCTTTTGGTGAGGTTTCTTCCATATAAATCTCAAATAACTTGAAAAAGGTGCATGAATATTGTTATCCTTGCTTTAAAGAGGGATCAGATGAGGCATAGGAAAACTAAGTGTAGATGAAACAGAGAAGGAGCTGGAAATGGAATGGGTTCAGCTCTCCTGAATCCCCACTCGTTTCCCTTTCCCATCATTGTTCTCAGGCTTCTTGTTTTGAATGCCTCCTGTCAAAGGGGTTTGGGGAATTTCGTTGCAGTGCATGTTCTTGTTGAGAATAACTGAGTGCAGAGACTTGGTTCCCACTCCTGTGGTTCCTTCTTGTAGCTCTGAACATCTGCTTGCAGAGGCCTCTGCACGTTCCTGCTGCTGCTCCTCTGCGGAGAGCCAAGAGCTCTGGGTTGGAAATTCAGCACAGCCACGTCCCACTCTGGTTCTCAGTGCCCGAGGAGGTGCCAGTTGCTGCTGAAAAGATGTGATCTTAATCACATCTAGAAAGTATGAGGCGTGCCACTTTTTCCTAGTGTGCTCCCTGAATAACAAGGGAAGCTAATGAACATGAGATAGCAAATGAGTTGCAGGATCTGCCAGTTCAGAGGTGTTGATTCCTCTTTAGCATTCTCTTTGCTTCCACCCACCACAATAAATTCAGATTAGGTCTTGAAACATCCAGTCAAAAAATATTCTTATGTTTAGTGTTGCATAACTTACATTCTGACACATCATCTCAGATCCTGGTACAGGGCACCCCACAAAGTGCTGCAGAAATATAAAAAGAACTGGAATTAAGTTGTGATCTCACTTGTCCAATCCAAAATTTTGACAAATGTGTAATAGATGGGATTTCCTCTTTTGGGAAGGTAATTTTTAATTATCCATCCTACTAATATACTTAACGGCCTTCGCAACTCTAATTCTAACATCTTCACATTGCTAAAAATCCAGTTAATTTTAATTCAATTTTCCAAGCCCAACAGTGCTCTGTTACCTGCCATAAAGGGATTATTTAGCAGCTTTAAAATTATATTGCAGGTATTAAGTCCCTGGATGTAGGCCCTGGAGTTTTAAGATGGACAAGCCAAGCTGAAATTCATTAATGTTTTGAGAATGACTAATTTTAAAACAAATTTTAATTTTTTTTTTAAACAACCTTTTTTTCTTTGTATTTTTTAGCTACAGCTTTTACCCAAGCCTGATAAATATCTATAGAGAAAGGGTGAGCTGTGCTAAAAAGATGAGGAATGAAAAACTGTTTCCACAGACACTTGTAGAGCTGAGACTCTCACAAGCCTGATACCTTGACTCTCCAAATGAGTATCACAAAGAATCATTATACAGAGAGGAAATCTATTGTCTCTTTCCGAAACTTCACCCAGCCCAAGAGGTATTTTGCAAGTCTTGAACCACTGCTTGGACAACATTGCCATTATTTCAGGGCTTTCATTCTTAGAAGTTCCTGTGCAAAGTCGTGGCTCAGTCAGTGTGGGCTTTCAGTGATCTTATTTTCCCACTAAAATAAAATTACTGCTCCTCTTTAGTTCAGTGGATATAAGATAGGCAACCCCTCTGAGAGGCTGATGAGGGTTTCTTCCTCCCCACACAATGATCAGGAGAGTAACCAAAGCCCGTGAGAGTTGTTCCCATTCGTATCCATGGAGGACAGAGAGATGAACATTACACCTACAAGGTCTTTTATTGCAGCTGGAGGGAAAAGAAGAAAACAAAAAAGAAATAAAAGAACTTTGACGTTCTGGTTGAATTTCTAGACTAGCAAAGATAAACCAGCTTCCATTAAAAATGTTTAAATTGAAGAAATATGATACAGTAATCAGTGAGAAGAGAAATGAGCAGTTTGGGAAGGACATTTCTTCAACTTAATATCTTAAGGGAATTAAAAGGGAGGGAAAGGCTGCACTTCAGAGGTGTTTTGGGGGAAATTGTTTGCCTGCAGTCTGGGAAATCCTGTTGCTTGAGCGTTGCTTCTGAGGGGTGCTTTACTCTTGGTTGTTCTTCAGGCCTTATCCCAAGCAAACCATGCTGTTTCCCTGCTTTTTCTCCTGGGACTCCTGAGTCCAGGCTCGGGCTGGTGGCTCAGTTTTTACTGGAACGTCCCCAGCAGTGGGGTCAGCACGCCTGAGGCAGGACGGTGCCGTGGGGAAGGTGTGAGTGAGCTCGAGACCAGCTCCAGGTGCATGGATGATGTCCCGTGGGTCACTCAGGAGGGTTTGGCAGTGTGGGATCCAGGGGAATCTGGGGTACAGGTGAATCTGGGGTACAGGCTGGGGCCTTGTTGGAGAAGGATGTAGAGCAGGAAGGGCTTTGGGATGATCCAGAGGGTCTGGTCTGAGGGGCAGGCAGGGCAGCTCACTTGCCCTGTTGAGGTTGAACTTGTACATCAGTATGGATATATCCCATGGCTTTAGGTGATCCCACTCTGACCTGGCCTAGGAAAACATGGGCTCTAGCAAGTCAGATTAATTATCCATACCTATGTTTGCAGATAGAAAAGAGATCTCAGAAACACTGTATGCATCCTGTGAAGTATCAGGGGATCAATTAATTATTTTTAATAAAACGTGAGTTTACTCTGGATTAGAAATTCTTTTTTTATCCTAGTATTTTTCATTTAAAGTTAATGTTTAAAATCTGTTAAATAATTAAAAAAACACGGATATGCTTAAGCATATTCTGCTGACAGTGCACTGAGTCAGTAGATATTTCACAGCCAGTACTATGGCTTGAATGCAGATGATTCATTCATACTTCAGGCACACTTGGTCCATGAGTCCTTAAAAATATCGAGTCCATTTTGGCTCAGCAGTGCCATCTAAAAGTTTACAAGGTGCGAAGTGTTTCTCAAATTGCATGAATGGAGAATTACACTTGAAGATAAAAGTGGCTGCATTAAGCCTGGCTGCCCATCAGGAGAAACACTCTGCAGATGGATGAGGCAGAGGGAGAGGTGGGAGTGCAGCCAGCTTCAGAGCAAACAGGGTGAGGGGAGCATCGCTCACATATCACATATTTCAGCAAAGGAGTGGTTGAATCCACAGCCTAATGGCCAAATTCTCCTGTTTTCAGCAGGACTTGACTGCAGCAGTTGGTGCCTTTGGGCTGGCTGGTAGTGGATCCACTCTGATTCTATTTGCTGTATCTGATACTTTATGTGCTCAGGTTTTTTCCCTTTGGTTTGGAATCAGGGCTGAAGCAATGAGCCTGCCCTCCTCTGCTGCCAAGGGGAATCCTTGTTTGGTTCCAGCCCTTCTCTGCTTGGGGAACATCAGCAGGGCTTTCAGCACAGGCTGTCCTGCTCCCTGTCCTTTCCTCCAGTGCAGCAGAGGCTGCACAAAGCTGGTTTGTTTCCATCTAGTCTGGGCTTCCAGAGAAAAATCAGTGGGGAAACCAACCTGGCCGTTCTCAGGGAGTGCTATCAGTATTTAATACTTTGTTAAAGCTGGGAGTTAGCTATGTCAGGCTCTCCTGAAGTGCTGGAAGTGATTTTGTCTAAAGAGAGGTAAAGTAGAAGTCTCAAATTGTCTTGTTTCAGCATAGAATCATCACAGAATTGTTTGAATTGGAAGGAACCTTCAAAGATCATTTAGTGCCGATGTCCCTGCCATGGGCAGGAACTCCACCCACTAAATCATCCTTGAGCCTCTTTTATCTTCTTTCCTTTTTGCTCAGTGTTCACCTTCTCTTTTCTGTCCCTTTCTGGGAGAGCATCTCATTGCTTCAATGAAGAGAATTTTCAATGTTTAACAAAACATTTTCCTGAGAAGCACAACAGGCAAAGCTGGGCTGGTTTTATTCCAGGATTTAATGGATTCTGATGTGCAAGACTTGTCAGTACAGAATCACTCCAGGACATGACACTACATATGCATACAGGAAATGAGTTGCATTGAAATAAAAAATAATAAAGTAAAAAGGGCATTTTGAGCACAGTGGGGTAAAAATATGTAAGAAAGTGGAATATATTGTGATCCATTTCCAGGTTTTCTCTTTAAACATGAAGAATCTGACTGGCCTGCTGGCCATAAAGGACTGTGAGTTAAAGAGTCATTTGGCTACACTTAATCCATGCCCTGGAAACAATTAAGAATTGTTCCCCACAGTATATTTTGTAGTATTTTTGTCTTGTGATTGAGGGTAAGCTGCAGTCATGAGATAACTGGGTGCAAGTTCAATTCACATGCTAACTCTTATTCCCAGAGGAGTACTGTGGAGACATTATATTAAAACTTTCTGCTCTGTCTATACCTCCGAGCATTATTAGCAGGCTCTGGAGATGTGAATGTACAGCTGCCTTCTGCTGGAGTGAACTCTGTGTCTGAGGCTCATGTAGCCAAGTCCAAAGAAAGATTTATCCAAGAAATTTCTTCTTCTGCTTCCCTTTGTTCTCTAAAAATTCTTTATATTCTTTGTTAAACAAAACTTCATTCAAAATTCTCAAAGTACCTTGCAAGCCCCGCTGCCACAGGCAGGTTCTCATCATTTCAGTGCACTAATCTCTCCTGAAGTTGCTAAATGTAGTTTAGTTATTTCTATTTTTACCTATTCTTTACAGCAATTAACTACAAATGTGCTAGATAGGCTTTTTAATTAATGAACTTTCAGTGTTTTCTAAAGTTAAAAATAAATGCTTCAATCAAAACTAAACATTCCTATGAAAGAAAAGCAAACAGAAGCATCTATTTTAGTTCCAGAGTAGCCGTCTCAGACAGCACGTGATGGCAATCTTGTTTACATGATTTTAGAAGATAGCTTTGACCACAGGCTGGAGCACAACTGTTTTTTACATAGTTTTGTCTGTGTTTAGCATGGTTTCCTTTTTTCTTGGCTGCATGACACGTTATCTGTCTTCATTATCCCTTAAAGGCGTGCCTCGCCCATCAGGACAAAATGCAAGTTCATCTCAGCCCGTGCAGTCAGGTGACAAAAATCACTTCTGCAGTTTAGGCATAAACTTCCTTCCACATCTGACCTTTTACTCCTGAGCAGGGAAGTTTATTGACTCCTTCTCCTAGCAGTAGTAAGTAGCAGGGCCTTCTTTCCACCAATCAATCCATATAATTTTGTGAAGAAACAGAGCGTGCTAGTGGTATGATTGATTTACACGTTATTTATCTTTTTCTGCCCAGTTTAAATTGGTCAGCCTGATCCTATTCACACGATAAAAATCATCATGTCTCAAATTACTTACTCAATAAACTGTGGGTTTGTCTATTATTAGTGATCATTAGTGTTATAATACAGCATGGAAATTTAGAGCAAATTAACTACATATGCAAGCTGCTGGGCTCATCTGCAGTTAATCATAAGCATACTGTTCAAGTGGGCAGAGGATTTTGCAAGAATATTTCCAGGAAGAATTTGTGGGAGGAGAGCTAAATATCCTTGGGTTGTTATAGTTTTTTTTTTCCACACCGTGATCTTGGCCTCCCAAATGAATGTTTATCTGAAACACAGTCAATGACTGAAAGCACAAAAGAGAATTATAGCTCAAATTAAAAGAGCTTCTCATGCTGCCAATTTCAAGGCCCCAAATTTTTATGGCCATAAATAATGAATGGAAGTTCCGTATTGGTACAGCCCCCACAGCCTCCCCTGCCTGGTGCAATCGTTCCCCTGTAATAAAGGCCATCATAGCCCCACACCAGAGCGATGAGGTGGGATGTACAGCCTTGCATGTTATCTGATGATGACACACACACTGAGCACCGTGAGTTATCACTTCCAGTCACTATTATTTCCTATGAAAATAATAGCTTCCAGTCACCGTGGGCTGCTCTGAGATTGCCTTCATACTGATGTAGATTAAAAGTGAAGGGATTTCCTGATAATTACTGGTTTGTCTGGCACAAGACGGCACAGATGGAGGGAGGTTTGATGTAAAAGAACATCATTAGAAAACAGTCCTGGCTTTCTGCAATTTGCTATGCCCATTCCTCATCCTTGAGTAGCACTGCGAGCTTCAGATGGGATCTGGTGGCTGGGGCTGGCTGGTCATCCTGGAGACTTGTGAAAACATAATACAGCAAAGGTAAATATCCATGAGCTCAAAGAGTTCACACACCTCTGAGTGCTTCCCTCAGGTCTGTGAGCATGGCCTGGGATCATCCACACGATGCCTCCTGGGATCCTTCCTTAACCAAAAACCACAGGGGAGTCCTGCAGGGAAGGTCCGTGTTGGCAGGGCTGTCCCTGCACCACGGGACTCCGACAGGCCTGACTCTTTCTAAAGATAAAGGCCCATTTTGGTTGTGCTTTGCATTTTGCTGGTGAGACGAGTGAATCTGATGGGGGAAAAAAACACACCCTGGGCTTGCCAGGATTGCTGTGCATGCATGGCAGGTCTGCACACTCTTGCTTTTTTTAGCAAAATCTGCTAGGAATGTACCACAGCGATACAGCTGGAAATGGCCTCTCCGAAAACATGAAGAATATCTCACATGCAGTGCTGCCAGGAGCTATTTCATGAGCTTCTGCTGAAACCTGCAGGCTGCAAAATCTACACGTGTGAGCACTTGGTCAGAGATGTAAGCATTTCCAAAGTGGTTTTTTTTTCCCAGATTTCTTTGTTGGTGGAGGTCAGAGTGAGACTCAAACTCATGTTTTGAAGGCACCAGGAGACGTTTTAACTTCTCTGCCACCCCATCCCAAAAGAGACCAGTAAAATATCATGTTCTCTTAAATGTCTTTGTCTAAAACCAGTTTCAAACCTCTTTGTAAGACATTTGGCTAGCACAGGACAGCTTCTCCCATCCATCCATCCATGCTAGTAATACATACCTTCATCATCCTTCTTGCTGGAAATCCCAGCAGCTTGATTGCCTTTTCTCCATCCCGTAAGTGGCCTCCTAAAGAAACCCAGGGGGGAGACCATGCCCTCACCAGTCATTGCTGGCAGCATCTTACCTGTGCTGGTTCCTTCTGCTGTCAGGGAGGCACGTGTGAAATATTTCCCTGTCGGTGGAGTAGGGAGTGTACTGATGGCAGAACACCAAGTCAGGGAGCTTTATCTCAGAGCTTCACACACACCAGCACAGTTCTCACCCACAGACAGTATTTCTTTTCCCACAATCATCCCACTCCACCGTGTTATCCAGCTGCTGGCTGGAGCCCGGGCAGGGGGCTGCAGGGGGAGGTGGGGGTGGCTCTTTGGCCCTTTCTCTGCAGCCTCCTTGGGCGAGGGGAGCTCTCAGCTGTGCTCTTGGCTCTGCAGTGCAGATGGAAGTGCTGGGTTCGAGGCCCCACCGCCAGCCCCCACACACATGCTGGCGCACCTGGATAACAGCTCTACCTGTTTACAAATTACCCCAATTTTCTGCTTGATTCAGCAGTAACTGCTTACCCTCCCCCGTGATGTAATTAGGCCTTCAGAGTTCATGCGTGCCTATTATGATCTCTCTTGTGTTTTGTCTTTTTTTTCTGTAGCCGTAATCATATATATATATATGTATTAAAATTTCTTATCAATTGTTCAGCTAAATTATGCACAGTGGGCCACGCTAGCCCTCTATTAACATAAAGTATGCTAAACAACGTGTTTTCTTTCTGATAATTATGCTCTAAAGTACCAACTGCTTATTCTAGTGAATTTACCTTCCTTCTAGTTTCTCTTATTTCTTCAAACTTTTTAGCCGTCTTCATGGCAGGGCGAGTGCTCCTTCTGCTGTCAGTGAACCAGCCTAATTATCTTTCCTATTATCATCAGAACTTCCAGATGCCTAATAGCCAGGCACTCCATGTTGAAATGAACTATTAGAGCCCATCCAAGATGATTGCTGTCTGATCACGTAAAGATCTTTCCATCAGCTGGAACAAAATATTGCTTCCTAACCCCATCAAGGAGTTAATTGCATGATGCATGGAACGGAGCTGTGGAGAGAAGGGTTTTGGAAAAGCATGCCTATTTTTGCTGGCGTGCCACTGGCATCTGTGCCAGGCTGGCTGCAGCTCTGAACTTTGCTGTGCCAGAGTGGGTTCACACTTGGAGCCAACAAATATTTCACAAAACCAAGGTGTGGGAGCAGAACTCTCTCAGCCTGGAGCCCCCTCCTTTGTCAGCTCCTGAAAAGCAACTACCCCACTCTGCAGACCTGAACAGGATCAGTGTGCAGCTGTTTGAAGGCATGAAACAGCAGGGTTTAAGTCCAGGGAATGTTTCTGACCATCATTTTACAGAGAGTTTAGTTTTGGAAAATTTGGCTTTTGTCTTCGGATATCACTGGACACCTCAGATGTGAATATCCTATTTAGGGTTTTCTAAAGGTAATTTGCTTAACTTCCTACAGGCCTTGGTGTAATGAAAAAGTGCTCTTTGATACAGCACCGTCAGCTTTTGAAGTGTTATATAGCTTATGTGGCTAAAAATAGGTAAAGCAATTCTTTGGAAAACTGTTAAAAGCAATGGGTTTCATTGTATCTTAGATAAGGGTGAGTAAGAACCTTAAGAAACTAGAACAATTTGTTTCTTTGCCCACAAGATCAAAACAGACATTATCTTCAAGATAGGAGTTGTTGTTGGGTTTTTTTTCAGTGGTGAATGAGCCAATGGAAATATTTTTATTCTTTTTCTTCTTCCTTTTTTTTTTTCCTACCCAGAACAGGAATATTTGACCATAGAGAGTGTTAGTGATATTTAAGGGTACTCATTACCTCCTAACTGCCCTACGGCATCATCTCAGCAAAAAATGCAGTCTAGGAAAGTCCTTTTTTTTTTGGTTCTCATTGTACTCTGAAATCTCCTTCTATTCAGAAAAGAGCGATTTTCAAAGAAGAAGGGTAGAGTTGTTTATAGTACACAGCCTTGGACTTTTAATGAACATTCCCATGATTTGATATGAGGAGAAAATAGTGTGCAGCACACTGTAAATTACATGCACTTTCAGAATAAAGAAATCTAGATCAGAAAGAAGCATCAAAAAAGCAACCAAAACAATCTTTAGATTCTCATAAGGAATTATTTCGGACTATTTCAACAGTACCAGTGTAAGATTTATAATGAAGCTCTGTTGGACTTTTCATTTTCTTGCAGTTGACTGAAACATTTTTAGCTTTTTAGGTCAAGATTTAATTTTCACTAGTTAGAACAAAAGCAGAGCTGTTCTAGCACAATGGCAGTTGCAGAGGCAGGAGGCTGAGTCGTACTAGAAACATGAGAAAATAATATGGGTGTCAATTTTGAATATGTAAAGTTGTGTCAGCGTGTGAATGAAGATCCAATTCATTTTTGTGAAACTTTAGACTAATTAGTTTTATAATTTGCACAGTAAGGTAATGTAAATGTATTGCTGCTGCTTGACTTTTTTCTTAATCCTTTGAGTGAATATTTAATCTTTTTTTATATATTAGAATTAAAGCAACTTGGAAGATATGAATAATTAATCTAATTATATGCCAATCACTTTAATTTCTTTAATGTTTTAGATAAAAAAAAACAACTTTACAAATTGGTTTAGGTTGGAAAACCCTTTTAGAGGATTTTGTATTTCATCAGTAAGTGCAATTTAGAGGATACAAGCTCTGGGAAGTGCGACATTAAGTTTACAGTTATGCAAATGGCAGAGTTAATCCGGTGACCAGGTTCTCAAGGTGTGCTTCGAGAATTCACAGCCTGAATTTCAGAAGTGAAATTTGCCAGTTAAGGAAATCAAGCAACCAAAGAGCTTTAAAATACCCGAGCCCGGCAAAGGGAAATGTTGTAAAGAACGACAGTAATCTGCTTATCTATGATGTGGACTGAAGGACAACAAAAATTGGAGGGATGCATCTTGTGTTGTCTGCGTGTGACAGGGACTGTGTTTTGTGAGGTGGGGGACAGAAACCCAATGTCTCTGCAATGATGCTTCGGTGTAACTCTAATTATATACAGCACGAACATGCAGTTATGGATAAATTGAGAGCTATCTAGTTTGCATACATCTGAGCATGACATGCATATGGAGTGCTGACTGCTTAACTTGTGGAAAATGTAAACCCTGTACAGATCGTCACAAGTGTAGGAGTTTGTATCTGTCCTATTACGGTCGGCTATTTTTGGTGACATCCACAATCACTTCAAATTCCTTGGTGATTTGAAAAATTTCCATTTTTTTTTTAATGTCTGCATCGTCCTCTGTTTGTACAATTAGCAGCTTATAGCTAACTCCTTGGCTCTTTCCCTGCAGCCTGCTATTCCCTATTTTATGACTTTATCTTCTGGGGTTTTTTGTTGGTTTGCTGAGGGAAATGAAAGTACTGATCATTACTGTAGAATTAAAAATAGCTTCTAACAGCTTAGCCCAAGGTCCAAAAATAGGCTCTCTTCCGGCTTATCCTGTCAAATATAGTGGGAACCCTAGTAAGGTAACATCTGTGAAAACCTCGCTCTGGGTTTGTACCTGCTTTTTTCAGAATCTTTCCCTTGTGTCTGCATAACTCAGTAATTTCAGTCAGATTGTTGATTTTTCATGTTTCAGATAGTTTGCCATTGAGCTTTCAGGAAAGGTCACTGGTCTTAGAGACTTATTTTCCCTTACGATGCTTCACCGTTTTATGATGTATTTATATGTCATTGCTGAGGAAAAAGGACAGAGTAGCTATAGAAAAATCTGTAGACAAATGCATACTAATATAAATGTTGATCTTCCTGTGCATGAGATTTCCATATGTCTTATTAGTTTGGTGTCCTAGGGACCAGGAATTTGTCATTCACAAGGACAAATGTAGACTTTCCATCCTGTGCTATTAGTGTTAAGCCACCATGCTTGACTAGTGGAGAAGTGCAAAATGCATTGTGGTGGCCAACGCAGCTGGACAGACTGTGAAAGGAAATAAATACTTCTCCAACAGGAATGCCTTTTTCTCACCCCACTTCCCTGGTAATGGCCGTGACATCAGGCATAAAGGGAAGAGGTGGGCACCAGTCTAAGTTTAGAGGCCTGGGAATGCACATCTTGAAGCTGTACAAATATTTTGGTGGGAATTGTCCATACCAAAGTTGGGAGAGGGAAGAGAAGTGGGTGTCTGAGGACCTGCCAGAGCACAGGCTCATGATGACACGGAAGTTTTCTGCACAAACATTGATTCTGAAACTTCTTATAGAAACTCTGGTTATGGTTTTGTCTGTGAGGGGACTGAACTTAATAAATATTTACCCAGAATGTTAGAAGCACTTCTGGAAGTCCAGCACTTCCTCTCTCCCACAGGTCTTTATTTTTTTCTTGAGTTTGACAATTTTTCTTTTGTAGTTTATCTCTGTTAGTACAACATATAAATAACATGGGCTTTGCAGAGGACTTTAAGACACGATTGCTGTTTATTTGTAATGGTGAGATACACAGATGTAGGCAAAAACAAATTCTGTGCTTGTTTGTTTTATTTTTCTCATCAATCAAGCATTTTTTAAATGTTAGAGCTGAGGTCAGCTGGGCCAGGGTCCTTCTGTAGCTCCCTGCTTGCCATCTGAACCTGGGAGTCCCCCAGTTTCCCTGGCCATTGAACCCAGCTGATGCCCTGCCTGGGATTGTTCTGTAACCCCTCCTGCCAATGTGTGCTGTGCTCTTCTCTCACTTCAGCAGGTTCCTCTTTCATCTCCCACGTCTGCACTTGCCTCTGGGAGTCTTCCTGCGTTGTTTCTCTCTTCGAACACCTGGCATCATTGTTTGGTGCCTGGGAATTTCCCACTCTCCAAATGAAGTTCCCTGCAGAGAAAAGTGGTTCTTAGCTTCATCACAGCAGCCACTCAGTCGAAGTGTGTTAGTTCAGATTAACGCTGTTATTGTCTCTGGCCTGGTGAGTTGAGGGTAAAGGCCTTAGCAGCAGCAGCAGATATGCAGAACAGAGGCAGATAATTTTGTAAAGTAACAGCTCCCACATATCAAGAAATTCTCTGCATTATCTTTTTAGATGAGTGTATCAGAATTTCCTTGAAAGCTTAAGGGAACAGTAAGTTATATGGCTGATGTGGCTTCTGATTCAATCTCATGGATCTCTAAAGGGGTGTCTGTAGAGCTGTGTTAAAGTCCACTCTTTTCAAATTCCATAGGATTTTTCTGTGAAGTGTGTGTAGTAGGTCTCCCCATAGCAGGTTAATGTCTGTGTATTGTCACCCTGACTAAACCCAGCATGGGAGCTCAAGTGGAGTAGAAATCAATGAAATAGCATTAGGATGCAATTGTCTCAAATTATCAGAGAAGAAAGAAGACAACTGTAATTCACGAGAAGTAACACTTTACCAACTGCTCTCACTAAGCATTAGTTTAGTGTGTTTTCAATTTCAAGGCACTTTCTCTGGAAAATGCTTGGTCCATAATGACCATTATTATCACCATCCTAAAATCTGTGGAATTTAACCTAAACAAATTCCTCAAGCTTGCACTTAGTACTGATGTGCTCCATCCCATTTATCTCCAGCCTCAGTGGCAGCTGTGCTATGGGAATCATGCTTTGTATTATGAACTCTGTACCATTCCCAAGGGAAGCTGGGACGAGCTGCTGTACAAACACCCTGGTTTAGGCACTTGGTGTCTCTGGGTGTCCTATTTTGCTCACGGTGCCCGGCAGGACAAGGTCACTGCAGAATTTCTGTGGTGGCCAGTTCCCTTCTGTTTTATTGGCAGTCATCCCACCCAAGATCTTGTTACACCCCTGTGACACCCATAACTGTGTGGTCACAATACCTCTTGCCATCCAGCGCTCCTTTTCACTCCCAGCATCTTAGATTTTACCCTTTCTTTGTCCTGTTCACTGGCAGGCAAATTATTGGTAGAGTGCAGCATTACTGCTAAAACCAGACAAATACTCCCTAACTGGAAAATGTGTTTTCCCCCATGCATATTGGATATATATCTACATTTTCTAGGTTACACCGATAATGGTCTCTCTGATGCAATACAGTATTTGCATTTTGTCATTCATCAATTTTATTTTTTTTTTTTTCCAAGGGGTAGGATCACTCAAGGGGCTGGTTATGTCTTTCATTTCCTGGTTATCCAGTCAGCTCCTGCTCACGCCAGCAGGAATTGAAAGCTATTATCAATATTGAGGACAGGATTTATGTGAGACGAGGATGGGATGTCAGTCAATCTCCTAATAGCAGAGCATTCATATCCCAGTAACAACCTCACAACTATCAGTTTGTCCTGGGGCTCAATAGGGGATCAAAGGCTAAATCATCACCAAAGCAAAATTAATCTCCATGCCAGGTCGGGATGGAAACCTGTGAGGAATGTGCCCACGTGCAAGGGAATGTCTGAATAAGTATGAAAGTTTTCTTTGAGTGTGCATTTGTTACAGCTCTGCTCTGAACAGGACACCCGGGTCAGGTTTGCCAAACTGTACTGAAAGGGCATTTATTTATTAAAGAATCTTTAAGGTAATAGACAGATTGGTTTATATCTGATTACAAGCTCTCCCTGCACAGGAGTGAGGTGAAGCCCACTGCCCTGTCAGGAAGGAAGGGGTGAAGTCTGGTTCAGCCATCAAGTTACAAGACTCTGAGGCTGAAGACTGTAAAGCTGGGGGTCAAGCAGTGAAGTTTTGGTTATTTACAGTAAAAAAATGGATAAAAATCACTGGCCAGGGAGAAAATAAAGAGATTTGAGATCTGAAGAGTTAGGGTGATAGGTAGGACTAAAGAAACCAAGGAGCAGCCCAGACGGATGTGTGTGGGGGGTAATAAAGGAGCTTATGTGAAAATGTCATTGCCTCCCAGCTCCCTTGCTAGGCTGCTGCATTTGTGCCTGGTCACACTTATCATCCATCTCCCCTGGTGTGAACCTTCCTATCTGGACACTGAATTTCATCTTATTTTTTTGTTTTAGGATTTCTCCCCTTCCTTGTCTCTCCCTATAAAAATCATTTGAAGTGTCTACTACCACCTCAAAGGTCCTCCAGCTACAACTTTTCTCTCTTAAGACTTGTGATATTTGAAGAAGGTAGAACCTTGCCAAAATGAATCACCTTCATTTTAGATAGTGCATGTCTGTGCATTACAAGATGCCTGTGCAGCATCTCTGTACCACTTTCCACACCACTATTGATTATTCTTGAGGATATGGTCACAGACTATTTGATTTAGGTTCCCTTTTTGAATATATAGCTTCTTTTATGAATCCTACTGTTTCCCATCACTTTCAGCCAGGTTTCTTGTGGTCTTCCTTTATAAATGCTTCAATATATGCTGGTTCTTGCCTTCCTATTGCCAGTTCCTCTGTTACTACAGAGAATGCCTTCAGAGCTTTTGTTTGTAGTTTCTCTATTTGTAATTGCAGAAAATTGTATTCCTTAAAATCTGAAATTTGATCCACTTTGGAGAAATATGACTTTTCTAGGAAGCAATTACCTGTAGTTAACAAGAGTAAACCTTTAACATGGCTCTGTTTGTGGATTCTGGTATGTTCCTGTCACCTTAGCACAAACAGTGGGATACAGAGATTTACAAGTCAGTCTGGAGGTATGAAAATTCAAGCAGTTTGTAAAGTAGGAGTAAAATTAAGTGCTTGAACATGGAAAGTTCCTGAAATAATGACAGAGGTGAGGAAAGGAGTCAAAGAAGTTTGGCTAGTTGAGAAATGGAGGAAATGTATTGAGAGGGAAGGAAAGATGAGAAGTATGGCGGTGTGCAAGGAAGTGAAATACATCTACATACAGGTTTCTGGCTAAAACCAGAATGATATCTGTGAAGGCTCTTGAAAATTGAGTCCAGATTTGTTTTAGACCCTGCAGAGGACATGGGATGAGGGCTACTATGCACCAGTATGTTATACAACATAGAAGACTCAGCTGAAGGCATGAGAAAGTCAAAGGAAGTCCAAATAGACATGTGAAGTTTGCAGAGAGAAACACTGAAGATTGATTTAGTAACAGATGTGTTAGGGAAGAAGATTAGAGAGAAGCAAATTTAGGGAGAAAATCCAAATATCAATATGTCTGCAGCTCTAGGAGTTTATATTAGGCTACTGAGAAGATTAATCAGATTTCAAAAAACCCAAACGGTGTAATGCACGTCAGATTGTGCTCCACAGCATACAAACCATGCGCACAATTTGCTTTTTTTCATAAGGAGCATGGTTATTTATGCAAGTAATTTCCATTTTTCTGCTGCCTTATTTTTAACCCATTTAACAACCTTTATGATCACAGTTCAGTCAAGTAGCAGCAACCGTGCCAATAACAGCATTCCAGCTGGGTTAATGAATACACACATGATTTCGTGAAGGAATATATCTTTTTTGACCCAATTTCAACCTTTCCCGTTTCAAGCTGTTTAATTATAAGATATATTGGTTGGAAACAAACACCCATTTATGCAACATTAAAAGTTAAAACAAATTCCAGATGCAATTATTTTAGGCAGCGAGTGCCTGTGATTGGGATGTGTAGGTAACAAATTAGTGGCACAGTTGATAAATGCCTTTCACAGAACAGATGCAAATAACCAGACTTCTGTGTTCCTTGAGTCTGCATGATAATAGGTTCTTTAAGCACCCTGCTAAGAATTAGGAAATTAGTCAAATGGGATCATATTTAGGTTGAGCTAATACTGCACAGCTGAATTTACCCACCATTATCTGTGGGCATAATTGGAGACAACTGTTTTTTGGACCAGCTGTGCAGGTCACAAAAGGATAATAATGGGGGCCCAGCCTTGCCATGTCAGATTGATAAATGTTTATAGCATCGTGTGACTGGAGGAGCTGGCTTTAAACAGGTACAATTTAGGATTTTTCTTTTTTTTAAGACTCCTAGAATTGAATATGCCAAATTAAACTGCTCATCAATTCTACATAGTATGAGTTGGTGTAATTCACAGGGAGAAGAGAGAAAAGGTGTGCTAAGAGGAAAAGCATCTGAGAGGTGTCAGATAAAACTTTCCCACCACACATAATCTTTTTTACACCTTTCTGTTAGTTGTTTTTCCTGCTATTTTCTCACCTTTCCTTTCCCTGGGTGGGTAGGTTCACATCAGTTTACGCTGATATTGTGGAACTTAAAGTGCCACTCGTGCACTTCTGGATTTGTCACTGGCTCTTTTTAGCATTTAGGCTTAATTTGTTTGAATAGCTTTTCCTGGTATTCTGACAAATATTTCTTTTAAATGTTACATCCAAGTACAGGTCTTTACTACTGCTAACCTATAAATATGTTAACAGCTACACTATGTTTAGAAAATACAATGTGATATTAATGTGAAATGTATCTTAGCTGAATCCATTAGTCTCAAGCAGGTAAATAGAAAAGCACATTCTGATTTTAATTGCCAGGAATATGCTCCATACTAAATGTCTGTCCTATTTTTTACTCTCTTTAAATGTTCTTTTAGGATTTACTTTTGTTTGTTCTGTGTATATACTCCAAATTACACTTTCTTTAACTGAATTCATTATTCACAATGAAAAATAGAGGGCCTTAATTAACTTAACTAGGTGACACTAAGGTTTAAATTACTGAAAATAAAATGTAGTTGCTGCTGAGTACTCTCCTTGTACTCTCCTTGTGGCATGACTTCGATTTAGCTGCTATCATAACAGAAAGGGGAGAGGTTAGAGATCTAAAAGGTTTAATTTTATTTTAAAATAGACATCTAAGTGGTGCTCCTGCTAATTTTCCTGAACTTCACAGGATTACATCTGCAGTAATGGCCAAAAATAGTTCTGGAGCCCACAGCAGCCCTCAAGGTGACTGCCAGCAGCTGGACTTCTGCTGCTGGCTCTGGGTCCCCAAGTCCTGAACACACAGGGGGATTTAACAGATGAGGGAAATCTTCACCAGCTGATGGCACAGTCAGGCTGGGGGTGAACTTTCTGCTCATGGGGGCAGCTCTGGGCTCTCCTAAAAATCCCATCAGTGGCAGAGGAGGTTGCTGCTGGCTCTGGCTTGTGTGGCTCACAGCTGGATGGTGCTGTGCCCCTCGGGCAGCCAAGGCAGGGGCTCTGCCCTGCCCCAGTGAGGGTTTCACAGGGGGGAAATGGGGTACAGCCCATGGCTGTGTGAGCAGCAGCTCCAGGATCCTGGGTGTGACACTGTTCCTCAGCCGAGGTGGAGTGGCTGTGGCTCCTTCGGGACTCGGTGCGCGAGGAAAGCGTTTCATTTCCAGCTCATTATTGGCACACTCCACGCACAAACTGCCTAAAGTGTATAAATGGATCGACTGGAGAGCGTTTTATTATCGAAGTAATTGCTGTATTTTCTAGATTAACATTTGTTAGTGGAGTAGACTGAAATCATCGCTGGTTATCTTATCTGAGAGGGAAATTTTATCTTTCTCAGGCCTCCGATATTCATGAGCGCAGCAGATGCTGATAACACCAGCTATCCTCAGGTTTTCAGTCTCCAGAGCAAAATGATCTTCCTTTCTCTGCTCAACTCGGCGTTGTAGAGCTTCCTCTGGGATCTGACTTTTACAAAAGACGTCAGAAAAGATCCTCTAGAGTCAGAATTACTATTTCTACCAAAATCCAAATCAGATTTCTGGTCTGTTCCTTTCCGAATTAGAGATGTTTCTTGATGCTGTGGTGAGGGGGAAGGGAAAACAGCACTTGTAAAATGTTTTTATTGAAACTTAAAGGCAATTATTTCTGAATTCCCATTTTCTTAATTAAAAGTGTCACCGACTTGTATTTAATCAGCACTTAACAAGCCTTATTGTGAAGGGAAAGAGCTAAACAATGTCTGTAATAGACTGGGAGGGTTAGCTGAACTTTGTTTAAATATAAAGGGAGTAGTGCATCTGCTGAAGAACTAAGCCCTTTCAAAGTTTAGGACACTCACCAGCGCCATAGAGCATAAATCACAGTGCAAACTGTGTGATTATACCCTGCAGGGAAATAGACTGTGTGTTTATGGGGCTCTTCACCAAGCACTTAGGAATAATCTGATATAAAGCAGCAGGGGAGGAGAGTAATGACAACTTCAAATTAGTTTAATGAATGTTTACATTAAAAAAGGCTTTTCTACAAACCTGAAAACACAAAGTGACAGTTTCCTCTCCAGACAAAAGAAACCCCCTCTACTTTTCCTTAAAGGACTGGCAATGGGGAAGACATTGTAAATTTAACTCTTTCAGTGTGGTGGATCATTGTATCTTTATGTGCAGTGTTTTGCTGTCATTACAGTGACAGTTGCTGGGAATCCAATTATAAACACCAGGATCTGGTTGGTAGCTCATTTATTTTAAATCACACTGATCTCAGAGGAAAAAAAACACATTGAGAATTTCATTCTCATAAAAGAAAAAATATCTCTTTAACATGAACTTGGTCAGGCTGGTGGGGAACAAATGCTTAATAGGTCTTTGGCCATGCTCATTCAATAGGCTGCTGTGGGGTTTGAGAGTTCCTTTTCACTTCAAGCAATAGGTAACAAGTTTATATTACAAAAAAAGGGTGGGGTGGTCAAAAAAAGTAGAAATAATGCAGTACTTCTAGTTTTCTTCTTAAACTGGAGGTAAATGATTCATCAAAATTAATACATGTGCAAAATATGTTATTATATATACTGAATGTATCTGAGAAATTACCGTGCATTTCAGCATGGGAAGTGCAGCATTTTTCATTGCAGCTACATGCATTCACATCACATTTTTAAACCTAGTTTTGTGGAGCATTTCAAATTGCATCAGGAGGAAATTTGGTTTTCCTCTTGCCAGAATAGATACAAAATTTTCCACTAAGAATTCTGCAAATGAGTAAGTATATTTTAAAAGGGGGGAAAAAAAAAAGATAACAAGTTTTAAAGCTGAGATACGGGTTAGAAATAGGAGTCTGGACGTAGGTTAGAAGATAATTTCCAGTGTTTTGAAACTTCCTCAGTGATTATCTGTGTGTGAAATAGTTCTGGCTATGACTATTACCATAGATACTTACTGAAATATTTTTGGCTTCTGTCCAAGGATGTGAAAAATTAATAACAAATCAAGTACCCGTTTTCATTAAGGAACATGTGTGTTTCTTAAGCAGCCATGGGAAGCCCCGATTCCAGACACTAATTTGTCAAGTGCTGTATGTGCTGAGGGTTTTCCTTAAACTAGTGCACAACACACAACAATGCTTGTTCTGTGAAGCTTGCATATAGAATAAAATTAAGGGGGTTTTGTGATTATGTCACTCACACATAATAAATCATCTGTGATCCGAATGTTTTATAGTTATTGCAAATGAAATGTTATTTCAGATACGGATGGACTTTGCAGTCTCACAGGATGGAAAGAAGAGCCCATGTTCTTCTTGAGAAATTAGTAGAACCCCACAGCACAGGTCCTGCAGCAGCTTTTCTGTTTATCATCTGCTCGATGTGATGGGGGATATCTTTAAAGCAGACCAGATACAGTGCGAGGGAGGAAATCAATAGGGCTTCTGGAATGGGGTGTGATTGACATTTGTAAAGTTGTTAGAAAATGCTGCAAACCATTAGAAAAAAGCGTCAATAACGCGTGTCATTTCAAAGGAAGGATTAAAAGGAAATGACTGAGGCTGGGTGATGCTCTCCAGGAAGCTGGGGAGTCCCTCAGGTTGCAGAGTGCTGACTGTGGGATACAGCCGATGGAATTACAGCAGATTCTGCGTGGGTGGGAGGTGCCATGAAATAATTTTTTCTTGTGTTTCTCTTAAACTACGTTTTTAGCTTTGTCCATGCTATTGCATGCTACAACCTGCCCTAATCAGCCTCAGCATAGGGATTTACCTGGAGGGCTGCAGGTGGTCTGGGGAGGGGACCACGGCTGTGCTGTGGCACCCAGAGCAAAGGGAGGCTGCTGGCAGGAGCCTGTGCCCTGGGAGAAATGACAGCAGTGGATTGTCTGAATGCTGAGCTGTGCTTTTCCCACCTTCTCCTGGTAAATTTGATTTTGAGATTCTCTCCGGAAAAGGAAAACCCTACTCAGCAATAATCAATCAATTTACTATACGTGGCCAAGGATAGAACTTCACAAAGTAAAGTGTGGTTTAAAACTCCTCTGCCCAACTTCTCTCTTCAGGTGACTTGGTCCTTCTGAAACAATACCAAGATGCAGAAAAGATCATATAAAGGAGTAGGTAGAAAATCCCTGATTCTTTAATCTACTGTGTCTCCAATAAGGAGGACAAAGTTTCTCAGGAATACAGGGCTCACAGAGGAGTCACTGGGGAAAACTAATGTTTAATTATAGCTGCATTTGGATAGTGATAGATAAATTATGTTTGCCACACATCTCCATTTTATAGTTGTGCTGTAAAATTATCACAACACCCTCCTGTGGTTTCCCAACTGTATATGTGTGACCCTGCAAAGACAAATTCAAAGACATGATGTAATGTGATGCCGGTGACCAGGCTTGGAAACTGTGAAGATGTGCAGTTTGTGCTGCAGTTTGCTTTGCTCTGTTTCCAGCACCAAGGAAGAACTGATTCCCTCTCTATTGTTTTTTCTTGGCTCTTTCCCTTCCTTGTCATTGATAAAAGTGTAACAGGAATCCCTTGGACCATTTCTTACTCCTCAAAAAAGCACCCTTTTCTCCTTTCAAACACGTTAAATAAAAGAAGTGTGATTCTCTCCTTTAACTGATGTGCTCCAGCCCGGATACCTTCACTTTTATATTAGGTAACAAAGTACCTCAGGTAAGAGCTGGGCTTCTTGGCACCCTCTGGCTAAGGGAAAGTGCTGCCAGCACCCAATAAAATGAGAATTCCCCACCAGAGGTGCCTCTTTCCTTTTTCCACTGAGGGCCTCACAGATATACAGGGTCTGAAACCAGGCACCTCTGGCAGATGCTAAAGTTAGATGGGACAAGTCACAGCCTTCACACATAATTTAATTTGCTATGGACTTGACTGGGAGGAGGATTTCGTTCCCTGTGTCAGGCTTTTCATGTTTCACATTAATTTTTATTTATAGTTTTGTTTTAACAGATGAAACTTATGGCAAGATAAGCAGGCACCCTAGGAATTTTGTTAGTGGTACTTTGAGATTCTTAATAGGGGCAAGAGCTATTGGATTAAGGACTGAAAAGTTTGATATTCAAATAGTGTCCAAATTAAATAGTTTTTCACTGCACTCTTTCTTGTCTGAGTGAAGTGCCTGAAGTAAGCAATGAATATTTGAAATGCAGGCACAAGCAACTGATAAGAAAAATACAATTACAACTAGCCCTAAAGATACTGCACTTAAAGGGGGATCACACTTATGTGCATTTAGAAGACAATATTAATAAAACACTTAAAATAACTTCATATTAGGGAATTAGGCTGTTATTTTTTAATGAAACTCTGGGGCCATTTTATCCAGACAGTGTTACATTTTATTCATATAATAGAAATCCAGATAAAACAATCACATTTCTTTAGTAACTGGAAGCTGTGAATTTTAACAATCGCGTTAATGCTTTTAGATAACTGGAAGAGAAGATTTAATAAAGTATAAAACTTTTCATTTAGGAACTAAAAAGCCACCTAGTTCAGAGTCCACCCTCTCCCTGTGCCAGCACTGTCTTGGGACAGCTGTGCTCACCAGGGCTTTCTCCTGCCCCTCTGAGCCTGGCCCTCCTCACCAAATCCCATTCCCAGTCCATTCCTGTCTGTCCTGCCCCTCTGAGCCTGGCCCTCCTCACCAAATCCCGTTCCCAGTCCATTCCCATCTCCGTCCTGCCCCTCTGAGCCTGGCCCTCCTCACCAAATCCCATTCCCAGTCCATTCCCATCTCTGTCCTGCCCCTCTGAGCCTGGCCCTCCTCACCAAATCCCGTTCCCAGTCCATTCCCATCTCCGTCCTGCCCCTCTGAGCCTGGCCCTCCTCACCAAATCCCATTCCCAGTCCATTCCCATCTCTGTCCTGCCCCTCTGAGCCTGGCCCTCCTCACCAAATCCCGTTCCCAGTCCATTCCCATCTCCGTCCTGCCCCTCTGAGCCTGGCCCTCCTCACCAAATCCTATTCCCAGTCCATTCCCATCTCTGTCCTGCCCCACAGAGGCCTGAGCCCCCCTGTGTTGATGGGATGGGGCAGGACTGACCCCAGCTCTCCTCCCAGCTTGAGCAGGATGTGGGAGCTGAGCTTGCAATGCCAACAGCCCACTCCTGTTTCTCCCTGGATTTGCAGTTTTCCCTCCTCGCTGCCTTTTCCTTGATCATTATTTTTCTCACCCCCCAGCAGGAAGAAGGAGTCTCGTTGCCATGGGGCTGCGTTCTGCCCTCAGCTCTCGCTGGGCTTTGACTATCCATTCATATGACCAAATCTTGGAGTGCTTCTTGTTCTAATTCAGCTATTTGGTTGCATTTTATTCCTATTTCTGACTGTTTGGAGCAGTTTTTGACCCTGTTTTCCCACTTGTTTTCCACCAACCCTTTAGTGTGTGGAAGTGCCCGACAGCTCTGCAGGTGCTACCATAACACCACTCTTGTGCAAAGGAATTTAGATGCCCCTTTTTTGTTGCCATGGCATAAACAGGTCTGATCAAGAAGTTTAATCAGATTTTCAAACTCTTTCAGCTGAGAAATTTAATTAAAAGAAAAAGAATCCGTAGCTTAAGAGTTCCCCCAAATCGTTCAGTGTTGATTTGAGATACTGCTCAAAACTTAAAGGTTATGCTTGACTTCATTAAAAACAGTACTTGATGCCACTTTACTCAGTGTCCCTGTGAAAACCACAGTCATTGTTGAAGGAAAATGCATCAGCATTTGGTCTTTGGGGTTTGGTTTTTTTTCAAAGTTTCTGTGCAGTGTGTTTGATAGCTGCCAGTTGCTGGATACATTTATTTAAAAATTGTGATTATTGTGAATTATGTCTTTTTTCTTCTTTAAGGATAAGTGTAGGAATATAAAACTTAGTGCATATGTTTGAGGAGTTCAGTGAGAACACTGCCGAAAGGACTGTTGTTATTTGTTCACCAGCACTGAGAGGTTTTGCTGCTCTGACTTTTGTATATACATCACCAACATTGCCTTTCATTTTTTGTGTAAACTGCCAGTAAATTTCTTCCGTACAGAATTGGGTGGGTTTCAATTGCTTTTGATTTGCATTTCATAGAAAGAAGCACTAAACCCTAAATAAGCCCCACCCCGGGAGCCCACCCTTGCTCTCTCTGTGGGATTTACATTGGTTAACCACTCGCTGCTGTTATAAAACACCACATCTACAACATCATCATTTGTGAGCTACTTTGAGGTGGGAGAACGTGAGAGAAGCACAGGGAGGGATTGTAAAACGTGGATGTAGGAAGATGTTATGTCATTGTTCTCCAGCCCTGGAAATCCTGCACCCTCATTTTTCTTTATAGCATGACAAAAAACGTTCCAAACGAAACAGTGAGTGGTGCACTCACACTGTGAGAGTTTTCACAGTCCCTGTGTGGGGCAGGGGAGTTGTGTTTTTACACACCTCTAATTTGTAGCAGCACCTTTCCTTCGTGTTTGCAAATCAGGAGGTTAAACCCCTGCGTTTATACAGTGCAACAAATATTTAGAAGCTGAGCATTGACAGCACAACCATTGCTGCCTCCAGAAGAATGCTTTTAGCTGATTTCATGTAAAGTTATATATTCCTTTTTTTTTTTTTTTTCTTTTTCTGAAGCCTTCAAAGATTTGCTGTGAGTGTAGCTATTGAGGTAAGGGTGCCCCAAACATTAGTTCTAACATAAACAGGAGAGTAGCAGCTTCTCAGAGGAAGTGGTTGTGTGTTCTTGGCCTTGTGCTGAGTGTTTCTTCTTTTTCCATGGTTGAGCATTTCTGTTTCATTTTCTACCCTGTGTTGGCATTTGCTGCCATTGCCAACATCTATATCTTGGGGCTGATGACATCCACAGACCTGCCTGCACCATCCAACAGAACTGCATTTTGAAAACTCCCTTTGAACCTACTTTCAGTGACATTGGGAAAAGAAATTTGTGGGAGCATGGAGGAAGGATGAGAGAATGCTGCTGAGAGCAGTTGTGTCCTTTCCTTTTCTCCTTATTAATTTTTTTTTTCCATTTTTGGTCTGACATATCTCTTTGCCAAGACCACAGTTACTTGTTTGTGTAAGAAATAACATCTAAATGGAGCAATTGATTTGTGGATATCATACAAATTTGTTTTATGGTATTACAAATGACTTTAGGGCCATCAACACAGTAAGTGCTATATTAGCAGCTTTAGCTGCTTGCCAAAACCTGCAACAAAATTTGAATGGAGGCAATAAATTGATGCTCCTTGCTAGTTTTTGCTGTGGTCTATGTTATAGCTGTCCAGTGGATAAGTGAATGACATATTGTTAATCTAGGTACATCAGGAAAACAAAATATTGTGGTTTTTTACCCAGTCTTCTGTTTATCCATCCCTGCCTCTCACTCCCTACCAGCCATCTCTAGCACATGGAGCAGCACTACACCACTCCTCAGTTATTAGAAATAAGACTTGCCCAAAGTCCAGCATCCTGGATTGCTGAACTTCAGGCGTCCTGGATAATGTAGGTACAGAGCAGTTTCATTTTACCATTTCCTGTGACATAGAGTTTTTTTGTGCACAAGTTCAGCAAAAATCAGAATTAAAAGCCACATTTGGCCTGAGACGAGAAAGATATAAGCCCTGGGGGATATTTTTTTTTTCCTTTTTTTTTTGTGATGGTGGGAAAGAGAATTTATTGGAGATTTTCTGCTGTAATAATTTGTCTTCAGAGACCACCCTGACTGTTGGACTCCAGAAGTTTTTGGGTAGGTCTCCTGACAGGGTGGCCTCGGAGGTGCAGGAGGGAGTTAGAGCACCAGAGAGGCACCTGACTTCTCTCTGCACTGAGTTAATCCTCTTGGATTTCTGGGTCCAAAGGCTGAATTACCCAACTGTTTTGTCTCTGCTCCCTGTGCTGGCTGCTCCTGTGGGATGCAGCTTCTGGGCTGTTTTTGACTGGCCAGGAACTAGCAGGAGGGGTGCATTTTCCCCTCAAAGGTGGAGTTGCTAACTTTAGGCAAACAGAGGTTAATCTTTCCAAAAGGGTGGATTTATAGCCTGGCTTCTAAGCATTTGAATTCATTGTTACAGCTAATGGACATCTCATATTGTCTTAAATCACTGGCTCCTCAGTGTGCCAAATAGTAATAGAAACCTTTGAGCTACCCTAATTTGGCACCTATGTTTCAAATCACTTGCCAAAGGAACTTGGAAGGGGGGAGGAAAGATCAATTGAAATGTTTTTCTGAGTGCTTTCGCTGTGAAATGCATCTCAGGGCTGGAACTCCTGAATATCATATGCAGACTTAATATTAGGTTCCTGCTTCATGCTGCATGGTTACTTTTCCATGTTAAATAAATTTGTCTAATTTACCACAGAGGGAGATAAATATTGATTTGGTAAGCAAATGAAAAAATATGTTATGGGCAGCCTGAATTTCTTTCAGTGTGACACCGGTGTTATGCTGTATGTAATGCAATAGTTGACTCTGTTAATGATCTCCTGTAGGAGTTATTGCTGTGTAAGGTATGGCCAGTGCCTTTACATGGGGTGATTTATGGATCTATCTTTGCATTTACATAAGCAGCCTCCTCCCCCTGCACGTGCCAGTGGCATATCTCACTGTATCTCATTTCCTCTTGTGGGAGGAATTATTGTGTAAGGAATTAACCCCTGTGAGTGCTGAGGGAAGTTCCTGCACGCTTGGCTGCTGCCTGGGCATGGCACACACAGACCTTGGTGGAACCAAGAGAGAAAACCCTGGGGCTCTGGTTTCCAAATGTTGAAACCTCCTGATCCTGTCCTAGACCACCTTGTTTTGAGGCAGCTGCTCTCGAGAAGGGTGGAAGGGCTCTGCTCCCCCTCTGTGAGAGTCACTCATTCAGCACCTGCCTCACACCAGTGCCTCTTGCATGCTACAGAATCACAAGTCTCAGCCTATTTCATGATAACAGGCACAGGGATTTTAATGCTGAAAGAAAGGTCTGGAGAATTTAGGCTGTAATGAGATAACCTGAGAAATTTTGCAGGAAACCCATGATTATCTTGCCCAGCACTCATTCTTTGATGGCATAGACTTTTTCCTATTTAAGAAAGACCTTTTCTTTGTTCTAGGAAAATACCAAGGTGATCATTGCACTGTATAGCAGATTTTTCTCTTGGAAAAACTGTCTTGCACATGATTAACTTTATGGTACGTAATAGAGAGAAAGCTGCAAGGTGATGGTTAATGGCATTTGAAAAGCCATTGTTAACCTCAGCTTATAGAGATTTACAGGGATTGCTTAATATAATCAATATGCTGATTACATTGTAATAAATAAGTGGTTATGAATATCAGTTCTTCAGAGGAATAGGGAAATATTTAATATATGTATCTGAAAACGTTCCACCTCCCTCTTCCATGTTTATAAAAATGAGTTCATTTAGCAAGTAATTTTTCTAGTGAAAGGAGATTTTTTTTTTTCCTTTGAATAAAAGTTTTCCCAGTGTAGTTTGTGTGTATAGATCTATATATACACACAGGGACGTGTGTTTGTATATGTCTATATGTTTTTGTATATATAGTTCATTTCCCATACCATTTTAATGATTGTGCGGGTGGCTGAAGAGAGCAGAGATGAATGATAAAGCGATGTGGGAAAAAGCAAGTGTGACACACTGGGGAAAACAATGAAAGGACATGAAGACTGGAAAAAAAAAAAGCAAAAAAAAAAAAAGCAAAAAGCAGCAGAAGCACCAGGAGTGAAGTGGTTAAGGAGGCTGCCACAGCAGGAAGCGGGTATAGCTCTGTTTGCAGTGTGCTCATGGGAACCAGGTTGGAAAGTGTGGTGGTAAAAGTGTGTGGAAAAAAAAAGAGAAACATGAATTGAGCTATAAATATCTGGTTTTCTTTGAAGTTTTGTGACCAACAATTAATGTTACTGGAAATCTCATAAAGAAGTTGTTGTTTTATAAACTCTGGTTTGGCTGAATGAGGCAAAGTAAAGAGGATGTTAGCTCATCTCCAAAGGCAGCATCTGTACACTGATTTTTGAGCTCCCGTGGCAGGTACAGATTAAGTGCAGAATGAAGCCTTGTGCTCCTTTCCTCTGCTGGGGATGCTGGCTGCAGAAGTGTATTTAAAATGACATAAAGTAAAGAAAGGTTTATCTGTAAGGACAGTGTCTATATGTCACATGTCCTTTACTGAAAATGAGGGGAACATCTATATTCAGGTTTTGTCCACACTCTTTAAAATCAGACCTCTTAGAAGAAATTAACTCTAAAACAACATTCTGTTGTATAACCTATTTTTCTTTTTCTCAGATTAAAAATCCAGTAATGAGCAGTAGTCCAATAAATGGATCTGAAGGTCACAAATTATTTTTGGGATTTATGATTATTATTTTCTCTAAAAAAAGCCCACTATAGTGGTTTTTTTTGGTTTTTGTTTTTTTTTTCCTCAGCAAATCTCTAGCTGTTGTATTCCAGTTAGTTGCCACGTTCCCCCTATAAGGGAGAGATGCCATTACCAGTGAATATGATCATATTTAAAGCTGGTAATGATATTGAAAACTGGAGTTTCCAAAGAAATAATATATATCATCTCCACATGAAGGGATTTAGGTGAGTCTGTTTTAACAGCTGTAGTTGGTCATTTTGGTGGCTTCCATTTATTGAGCAGGTTTTGCCTCAAAGTCTTTTACAAACTTAAGGATGTGCATCCTAAAGCTGTGCTGAGATGTGTGTGTTCAACTCACGAGTGCAATCAGCACAGTGCCGCTCTCAGGGCTGGGATCTCAAATGCTACCACAAGCAGTGGTGTATTTCCAGCATCTCTTTTAGCTTGATACCTGTCCATCCTGGATTTCCTGGAAGGGGAGGACAGATTGTATGGCTTGGTGTGGTGTAGCAGCACGATCTTGGTCTGTTCTGGGAGTTCTTTCCCACTCCTGTGTGAGGAAATGTGAGTAAGAGGCACAGAGAATAAACACATCCTGGCATCCCTCGGGGGAAACCAGGATCCCTGGAAGAAACTGTGGCCACCTGCACAGCTCCTTTACTGGAAAAGACTGGAAACAACTCAGATTTACAAAGTCTTTGTGGGCACATCGTCCACAGACCCACTGCAGGCCTACAAAGCAGGCAGGATGTGCAGGCTGGACATCTTTATATCAGCCCAGTCCCTTTGCAGAGCAATGCAGAACTTTGCTTAGGAAAGCTGCCAGAACTGCCCTGCTCCTCCTCTGGCCTCGCAGCCAGACCCGAGGCCTTGCCCTGTGCTGTCTAACACACCCATTCTGCCCAGGTGAGCTGTGGTTCAGGAGGTGAAACCCCTTAGATCAGGTTGTCTCTGTTTGTTGGCTCTCTGGTGTGCAGCCCCAGCCGAGGACCGGGGTTCTTGTTGTGTAATCTTTTTGAATTGGCTGTACAGCTGTCAGCATCGTGTCCGTGTGAGTTTCTTCCTCCAGTGCTCATATTATTTGCTCTGGGGGCCCTTGTCAGCTCACATTCAGCTTGTTTGCAGACAAAAACTACCAGCAGGGAATGAACTGTGATTGAAATTGAGATGCTGAGCTACTGTACAGGCTCTCAGTGAGACACGGCTGCTTTGTATACAAGTGTCTGAGCTCTCTGGGACTGACTTTACTGTTGTTTAAATAAAATCCAGTTCTGATTGGTTTACTGAAAAGCTCTGCCTACCCTCAAGGCCCTGTTTTGCGCTCAGATTATTAAAAAATTAGCTGGAGGCTGTGTTTGGAGTTTAATTCACTCCATCACTTTGCTTCGTATGTAGACGTATTTCTCCCTACAGCTGCAATCTGCAAGAAGCAGCTTCAGAGCTGAGACATGCCATGGTCTCACCGAATCAGCCTGAAATACATGAAGACTGTAGATTTGAATCAAACTTCAGGGGAGAAAGAAAACTCCTCGAATCAATTTTTAGGTTCATTTTTCGATAGGCTCAGTGCTGGAAAACAGAACTGTGGGAAGGAAAATCAGCCTGGGACTTTCTTCTAAACACAGCTGTCCTGTGGCTTGTCATTAAATATAATAATTCTTGTATTGCTTTCTGCTTTTAGCAAAATAAATCTTCAGAAGTCTGAGAGAGAGGAATTTGTATGGATTTGTATGGATTAAAGCCACCGGGACCATCACAGTTGCCCTCGTTGTGCCCAGATTTCTACCCTCAGTTATTGTTTTTCTTTGTGTTTTATTTTTTACCACATCACTTCTACCACAACATTGTACTGCTGACTTGTAAATGAAATGTATATTAGAATGAATCATCAGGACAGAAAAGTCCTAGGCTTTTTTGAATGCACACTAAGCACCTTATCTGCATCTAAATATCTTTACAAATCTGAGTCTTAGTGAGAAACTTAATGCTGCTTTATTCTGGCAAGCCCAGGATATAAATGCCCAGTGCTCAAACTTTACTTTTGATTGAGTTTTCACACTCATGCAAATGCCTTACACTACCCTTAGGAAAGTGCTAATTTGATTTTCAGACAAAAGATTGTTCAGCTTCAGTATTGGTTTGAGAAGCAGCAGTGTTAAAAGAGGAAGAGGGCTTCAGTGCCACATCAGGCTCCCAGTAAGGCCATACAGAACAATAAAGTTCACATTAAATGCAATATTATTTTTTTTAATTGATAAAATAAAGCTAAATTAGCAGAGAAAAAATTGAGAGGGGGGTTTTGTGTAGTTGTTCAGTTCTCTGCAATGTTTTGCACGTTTTGGTATGTCATTGACAAAAATAAGGCTTTGTAAATCTTCAAACATTGCTTTAGAAAGAAACAGACATTTCTTCCCAGAAATCCTGTGATACAATGACTGCGAATTTCGTATGAAACAGAATTTGCATCAAGGAAATTTTGCTGGTTTTTCTGTCCACATGGCTGATGCTATCATGCTGAAAACATCATTGTAGAAATTACTCCAGATTATGATGATCTTGATATGTTTGTGGACAGAGTTATATGACGTGGTGTCTTCAATAACACGGATATGAGACTTGATGGTCCAGGAAGTCTCCTTCACTCCACATTTCCATGT
>VWZT01007960.1:2141215-2151740 GCA_013397055.1 Pachycephala philippinensis | reverse complement strand
CAGAAAAAAAAAAAAAAAAAAAAAAAAAAGGTGTTTGTTTTGTTAATCACTAGGTAGCTAATCCAACTCAGCTATTTTGATTTCTAATCCTATCAGAGACAAGGCCCTCTTTACTCTGGAAAACAAATCTCACTCAATAGAAAGTGCACCTCCTTTGGCACTGAAAACAAGCCTTCAGACTAATTGAATCCCAAGAAATGTTAATACTATTTTTCTTCTATTCTTGCAGAACAATATCTGAATTCTTGATGCTTGTCTTTGGCTCACTCTTTGTGGCTAATGCTGAGCTAATGGTAGATTTGATGGAATAATGGCAGTGATCCTTTATGACAGATCTTATTTGTGTCTGGCCCTAAAGCTGGTCTTTCTCTGCACGTGCCACTGCACCCAACGGCAGAAGGGCCCAGCAATTAGTACTTTTCCTAAGTAATAAATTAGTTCATCCAGTTCTGTGCACGATATAGTCATTATGTGGTGGAAAATTGAATCTATACTTTTGTTTCTGGTGGGCTGCAGTGGTATAATGAGCACTACGGGTGTTTTAATACCCTTTGTTTGCACTTGGGAAAACATAACACTCTCCCACTGAGAACCAGAAATCCTCTCGTGTTCTTGTGAACATGACATTCAAAAATGCAGTGTGAAGAGGTTTTGATGTTGGCAAGGAACATGGAAGAGGCATTTCACAATGTGCCACCACCATCCCAAGAAGAAAGGAACAGTGCTAATGCTGAAAACTTGCTCAGAAGTGTTTAAATCTATTCAAAGGCATTTTCTGAGTACAGGGTAATCAAGATATGGTTTGCCTTTTAGAAGCTCTGAGCAATTTAGCAATTTGTAAATGCCCATTGGGTCACTTGTCCTCAGTGCAGGAGAATAAAACCCATCCAGACCTGTGCTCTGACAAATGGAGAGTGATTGGGTTCTCTCAGAACTGTTTGTGTGATTGAGATCATGACAGCTGAGGGTGCAGTCCCCGTATCTCATATCCCTTGTATCTCATATTCTTCAGATATCCAAGTTAGTGACAGGCTATGGAATTGTAGTAAACTGCATGCCAAGAAAAATATCAGAGTGGCTTAATGCTTAACTCTGGTGAAGCTGCTGAGTTGGAGAGATGAAGGTGGGGTGTGGTCTTCAGAGCCATGGAGTCATCACCCCACCTTCTTCTGTCTGTGTGTGACAGAATATGTTCATTTTGTGGGCCAAAGGAACAGAGCCACAGGTAATGCGGGGGGGAATACATGGGTTGAGTTGCTTAATGTACACTTGGATTGTCACCCTCATCTGAAAGGAACCAACTTCTTTAATTAAAGTTAATGAAGATTTTCCTTTAATTCCCAGATGGCAAGAAGGGAATAAGAGTTCATGATGGTGCATCTTTGCATGGCCAGCACTATTTAGTTACAAATACAGCTCAGAAACAGCACTTGTAACCTGGCCTGAACCATAGTTCCTGCAGGCTGGTGTGCTGTGTTCTGTACCAGGAGCAGTATGGATTTTATCCCAAAGGAACAGCAGAAATGAACCCTTCAGCTCAGAGAGCACTGCAGTTGTAAAGCCCTTAGAGCAGCAAAGGTTTCAGTTTCTTTAAGAGAACATTCACAGTTTTAATTGTTTAGCAATATAGGTGGTAACTGCATATCATGTATGGGGAAAATTAATTACTGAACAATTCTTGTGTAATCCATGTGATATCTCACATAATTCAGTCAGCTGAATATAGTGACCTGGTTTTAATAAAATAAATACAGGCTATTCAATATGTAAATTAGCTAGTTAAAAATATACACTAATGGATCATTAACCTCTCTTGAACTTTTGTTCTTAGTGAAACACACATTAAGTGAATATAGGATTATGGCAATGCAGACCTGTTAAGGAAGAATCCCAGTAAGCACACTGAGCTGGGAGATGCCCCAGCAGAGGAGCCAGGTGGGACATGTAGCACACATCAAAGCTCTTTAGACTGTGGAAAACTGGGATGCAGCTCCGTATGGGCAGAGAGCTGTGGGGATGGTCAGTGACAGGGACAAGCACCTACAGTGAAATAATGCTCATTTCCTCCATCTCCACTTCCATTCTATGCTGAAAAGGTGGCTTTGATAAACACAAAAAGTTTCTCCTTTTCTCTGTACCATTCCTGCTCTGCAGCCTCTAGAAGGGCTGTTCTCAGCTCCTGAAAGATGGAAGGGCCAAGAAGCTGGGTTTCTAAAAATCCCACGGACAGGTGTATTTGGCCTTCAGCCAGCCTACCAAGCATAAACCATTTATCACTTTCACCTGGGTGAGAGCTCCGTGTGCCCCTCTGCAGGAGCCAACACCCATCCCAAAATCCAGCTGGCTTTACCCTCCCCAAAGAGAACCAAAGCTCCATGGGGAACTGAACAATCAGAGCCAACGCAGGAGTGTTGGGCTGTGAGGTGTTTGCGTGGCACCTGCCCACACGCCAGCTCCAGCCATTCTTATCTGCCTCTCAATTTCACAAGCACAGGATTTTACTCCTAAAAATAGCTGCAAGGGAGCCGTGCAGAGCCACAGCAAATAGGACTTCTTCAGATGGCTTTGATCGCTATCTGCACTTGCGTGGGTTTAGAAGTTACAAAGTAGATTTTGGTATCAAACACACCTTCGGCTTTGGTAAGTGTCTCTGGAAGGAAACTGCCACGTGCCAAGAGGAGAGGATGCTAAACCTGGGCCACATTGCCAGCTGTATGCCAGTCCTTTGCAGCTAAGACATAACTGAATTCAAAATCATCTGGGTAAGGCATCCAAAATGTAGTTATTTTTAACTAGAGCAGTGCATTGTAAAACTGTAGCCCACTCTGCATTTAATTTTTCATATTTTTAAATACCCAATTCTTTTTATAATTTCCCCCTCTCTTTTAAAAGCAGAGCTTGAGATGGAATAGTGCCCCCTCAGCCATTTAGAACTGAAGCAGTGGGGACCACTAACTGTGGCTGGCTTTGCAGCTTTAACTGGCCTTTATTACCATAGCCATAAATAGCAAACCGCCCCAAATATTACAGGAGTTTTGTTGGCTTTAACCAATGAAGTAGAACAAGACCTCTGAATACCCCATTAGTTCCAGTGCTGTGCTTTGACGACTTTGCATTGGCAGCTCTTTTTCTATACAAGTCACTGGCCTCACCCGTGTCTCTTAACAAATACCGTTGACAGGCACCATTGCAATTTTTCTGCATGTTCTGACAGTTTAATTCAGTACCTCCTGGCTAAGCAGCCAGAGCCTGAGGGGGTAATTCAGCACCTTGGCATCACACTGCTGCAATTAAAATAATTAAGGGAGTTGGGATGGGCTTACAGAGCTTTCCGTCTTCTGCAGCCTTGTACAGAGAGTGCACTTTCCTATTCCCTCATGGAATGAATACAGGAGCTTCCTTTACAATATGCTGCAGTGATTTTTTTTTTTTTTTTTTAAAAAGATGTTTTTTTCCCTCCTCTTTTNNNNGCCTCTATTTGCAAAGCTGTTTGCGTTTATGCCTAACAACTTTTCTTTCTCTTCTTGTATACAACCCAATTTCCTTCCCCCCACCCCCCTTAAATACAAAGGGACAAATACTTTATATTCCAGCTGTGTTTTCTTTTGATTAAGAGAGGTGCATAACCCCCTGGCTGCATAATCTTAGTCAAATCATTCACTTTGGTGCTTAGTAAGGACAACTAAGCATAGCTGTCTAAATTGGTAGGTCTCATTTCTCTTACTGAGAAGGAAGGAGGAATGGGAAAAATGAAAGCTGTTTTGCTCTGCCTTTAGTNTATGTGTATGCATAAAGAAAAGGGTTTGTTGTTTTCCTTTGTTCATGTATCTCATACAAAGTGCATTTATACTACTTGCACATATAAGAGTCCTGCAGAACCACGTTTTGCTGAGCTGTGTATCCCCTATCTCTCTAAACCAGGTGATATCCTGGTTTTACTGAATGGAAACCTCCCCTGACACATCTGGGCCCTCGTTCCACCTGGGAGTTCACCTTGTTCATGCTATAAGTGAACTCCAAAGGATGGAGATAAGCATTTGAAAGGAGCTGTGATAAATATCAGCTGTGTGAAGTGAGCAGAAGTACTCCGTGTCATGTTCAGCTCATCTGGTGCACGCAGGTATATCACACGCTGATCTGAGCCCCCTTATCTGCTCCTACTGTGTGTGTGCCTGCTGCAGCCTTTCCCTGGATAACTGATATCAAGCTCAAAAAGTGCTGCCCCTGTATTTTGTCAGACCCTGAAACATTAATCATGAGGAGGAAAAAATAGTCTCAGTCAACAGTACTGTGAGAGATTTGTTCTGTGGGTTCAGGTCACGGGTTTTCCACAGCTTGGGAGATCTGTGTGGTGTGAACAGAGCAAAACCTGAGGGGTAACCTGTTCACATCAGGGCTGCTGAGCAGAGCCAGGCTCTGGCTTTGAGGCTTACCACCCTTAGTCATCCCTAAACCCACCCCTCAGGGACATGGGCTGTCATAGGTGTCCATTGCAAATCCCCTCTACTCACCCTTTTCTCAGTGCCTCTTTTTTTCTGTTGGTTCCTGAGGCCAGGAAAACAAGTGTGGTGGACATCAACTCCAGCTGTCGGGGAGGGAGAAGGGCTATTTCCATTGACCATCTGGGAATTTGGCCAACCAAAGCCTAGATGCCACATAAATGTCCCTCACAGGTTCCTGAGATGAGGAAGGGTAGCAGATTATGGATGCATCAGGAGGTGCCCTCTTGTCTGGTGACCATGCAAGAAAAGTCTTTTTGTAATGCTCTTGCTTGGGTAGAGGGGAGCAAACTGACAGTTCCTCCTGTGGGGCTTTTGTGTTTCAGCTCATAGAATCATAGAATGCTTTGGGTTGGAGGGAACTTTAGAGATTACCTTGTTTCACCCCTCTGCCATGGGCAGGGACATCTTTCACTGGTCCAGGTTGCCCAGAGCTCCATCTAGCCTGGCCTTGAACGCTTCCAGGGATGGGGCATCCACGGTTTCTCTGGGCAACCTGTGCCAGGGCCTCATCACGCTCAGGTGTAGGCTTGTATTTAGTATTGTTCTGCCTTAGACAACACTGCTTTTCTGTTTTTGAAATGTGCTTATTCCACTCTGGGGGTGACCTGATGGCTGCAGGCTCTTTGGACAGGCAGTGGAGCTCCTGTGTGTGCTGTAGGTGCAGCCACGTGGCTTTGGCTGTGCTCCATAATCCCTGCTCCCTCTGTGCAGCACTGCTATAATGACAATAAGGGATTGGTGTCTTCAAAAGCGCCTAAACTCCTTCAAGCAATAAATAAAAAAAAACCCTGAGCACTTAATATAAATTTCTACGCCTGTTAAAGATTTTCTTTGGGTGGCTCACAGGACGATCTGACCCTTGCAGAGCAGTCTGGTACCAAAAATAAACCCTGGCAGAAATTTCTCTTTTCGTTGTTTGTATTGAACTAGCAGATATTTCAATTTAAAATGTTCTTTTGGAAGACAAGATGTACCTCGTTGTGCATTGGTGTGGGCCTGTTCTCCCAGCTGCAGCTGAGCAGCACCGTCCTCTCTCGACACTCCCTGAGCATTCAGGTGGGACTGATGGGTTTCGCTTTCAGCGTTTCACATCTGTCGTGCAAATCTTTCAGGAATGGGGGCGAAGGAAGTGGGTTTTCAAGTTGGTATTTGCGAGGAAGTTCCTGATTACATGTACAAATGGGTTGTGCATTTCTGCCAAAGCCTCTTAAGTTGTTTGGGATAATGAGTACCAGTACAACGCCCCGGCTGATTTACAGCCCTGTGGGGATGTTACTTGTTTTGCCCTCAGCTGATGCTTAAGGATATTAAAGCTGCTGTGAAAGGGGGACTTCCTGATCCCAGAGCATCTGCTCCACCCGCAGCACATCCTTCCTGCTACCCAGTCCAGTGAAACGTGTAGCCACTTCAGTTAGACTTTCCTTTTATCTTGCCAGAGGTGTGCTTAGGAAGTGATACCTCTATGCCTCACCTATTTTACTAGTAAGATCTTTCGCCCGTTTCCTGCATACTGAGAAGCCTCCCTGATGTCAGCTGGTGATGCAGTGGAAAAAGCAAGAGTCATCTTCCCATGTTCAGGCTGGGCCTTTCCTGTGCACGCTCTCTCTCACTTCCAGGAAGGCTGCTGTAACTTTAAAACACATTTTGCAAAGCCTCTACCTCCAGTAGCTCAGCTGAAATAAGAGTGTCTCATGAGTTTAATGGATCAAACAGCGGTGATGGGTTTTATGGCTCTTTTTCACTTTAGGGCTAAGGGAAGAGAGAGCAGGGCAGGTTGGTTTTAAATTCAAGGATTTATGTTGTTAATCCTCCTGGCTAATTATAATTTATGGGATCCTGATAAATTAATATGCAGTTGCTATTAAAACACAGAGAATGGTGTAAGGCAGGCATAAACAAGTCTTGTTCATTCTTAATTTATTTTCACCAATGGAGAATGTTAAATAAAATGAACACTGGGGCATTTCATGGGAAGTTTCATTTTCATTATTCATCTTCAGATTTATGGACTTCATATAACCATTTTCCAAACATTTTGCCCTCTAATGAAAATCATGTTGAGAGTTTGAAGGTACTGAACACCCTGCAGAAGCAATAGTTGTGGTGTTCTTTTTTAACACAGATTTCAGGCTCACTCTGAGAGTGGGGATGGCAAAGAAAACCCCTTGATTGGTTATTTTTAATGCTGTGAATTTAAGCATGTATTAAACTGAGAGGCTGACATCAATAGCATTGTGTGCATTTCTCTTTGAAGCTCTTGAGTATGTTTAAGCCCTGCTTGGCACTTTACCAGCCCCGGGCTCTCTCTGGCAGAAATTGCGACAATCATGAAGAGGGTGAGTGTTTGTAAAATTATTTTTGTAGAGTGAGAAAATCATGGAGTTATGAGAGGGTTCTGGAGCACACATTAGCAGACATCCAGGAACGTGAGCATTGCACAAAATGTGTCTTAATCATCAACGGCATCTGTACTTTCTGTAGTTACAAGGTCAGACGAAGTAAGTAGAATCTAAAACACTGACGAATACCTCAGATTGGATAAATAACATTTATTGTATGAGGGGAAAATTGTGATGAATCAGCATCTTCCCTTTAGGATACAGAGAGAAACACCTGAGTCAGGACTGAGCTCGGGCTCCTCACAGCTCCTGCTCTCCGCGCTGCTGTGCCCCATCCAGTGCAGGCACAGGGCTTTTGGGAGATCGAGGGCTTGCTGCAAAGGTGTTAACAAATGAATAACACCCAGGGCACGGGGCTCTGCCACTGATTTTAAACCAGAAGTTAAATCTTCACACAGTCAGTCATGTCCAGCCTTTTTTTTTTTTGCTTTTGTTGCTTCCATAAACCTGGCTTGAAGCAGTGTCTTCATTAACACTGAGTAAATCCATGACTGGTCCCAGAATAAATGTGTTTTCCCACCAAGAGTGACTCTGTCTTCTGCCAAATAGAAAATGGAGACTGCCGGACTATTAATAGAATTGTTGTGACTTTTAAGTAATAAAAAAAATGTAATAAACACCTTGGAGATTAGACTGGAAACTGTGGAAAAATTGTGGTTTGGCATTTTGAAATCTTTGACTTCTCTTAGGTGTTGTGTAGCTCACTTGGTCCTGTCGGATCTTCCCTGGAGGGAAACAAATAATATGTGTATTCCTGGATCTTCTTGGGATTTTAAAAGCATTTTATTAAGCAATTTGCATTCATCTTGCTCTTTGGTAAAACATCTTAAAGCACAAAAATAACTTCTTTTCAAGTGTGACTTAGGCTAAATATTAGGCTGTTCTGCTGCAATAATTTATGGGTCTAGCACTTTTGCTTTAGATACAGTGTCTAATGATTAAAAAAAAGAGCTTCAAGGAGTTACTTAACTCATACAAGCATTTTTCCCCAGGATGTTTATACATATTGGGAGTTTTGATTGCAGAGATATGTCGAAAGGATGATGTCCAACCACAATTTTGTTACACTGACATAAATTCCTAGTGGAGAGCTATTTTAAGGCCTTGAGGACCGGGGTCCTTATTTTTAGTAGCAAGATATAGGCTCCTACAAGACTTTAGTACTTTTGAAAACATTGCTTCTCTTGTAATCTATTCCTAGAGTTCTGAGATATAGTTTTACTTCTCAACTTACCCTCTAATTACTTCTCAATTTTCCATCTAATTACTGCTCTCTGAAAAAAAAAAAAAAAAAGAAAATGTTTTCTGAATTCATAACCTGACTTCCAGCTTGGCAAATTTACCAGTTCCCAAGATCTCTGCAATTTTATTTTCCATAGGGAAAAGCTGGCAGTGCAGCAAATAGTGTTTTGCAATTAGTCTGCTTCATCCAACATTTTTCAGGCAGCAAAGGCTTCTGTCCAAGTATTAGATGACCATATAATGGCATCAGAGGCTTCTGGTTTACAAACGTCTTGGTAATCAGTTCTAATTTTACATTTCCTGGGTATGTTTGGCATTGCCAGATTCAGCATCTCTTGAGGGTTTTGATTAGAGTCATAGAAAAATTTTGACTGGAGGGGACCTCTGGAGGTCACCTCGTCCCCCCTCCTGCTCAGAGCAGGGCCAGCTCCCTCCCTGTGCATCCAAATGGCAGCAAGGGAAGTATTTAAAGTAGAAAACCAAACAACCACACCTACCCATTACATCTCAGAATCTGGGGAAAAGAGGAATGCTGTGTTTGTGCTTCTGTTCACCCCTTGTCCCCAGGCATCAGTACTTAAAATTACTCTCAACCTGTCCCAACCTCTGCCCATCAGTTTTTGTTTCCTGCTAGCAGAGGGGGAATTACCTCTTAGGACAAGCAGTGTCCTTTGGCTCCAAAACCAAAATTGTGCAACTGTGCATTTGCTTTACTGATTTAATTGAGTCTCCTCTTCCTTTTTTCTCCACTAGCTTGGCTTGTGTGGCCAACAATACCTGCATTTGTTTCCATTTTTGCTAAGCCTGTGCTGCAGGTTCACTGTGAGGTGTGGGTTTGCCCATTGCATAAATCAGCCTGATTATGATTTCTCAGTGAGTTAGATAGTGGCATATGAACTTGTTCAGCTCCATTAAAATCAGGGTGACAGGAGCTAACTGAGGCTCAAATTAACACACATCTGTCATGCCCTCGCAATAAAACCCCCTTAGGATAGTAAAAAAAAAAAACAATTAAATTTAAAAACATATATTCAACACCTACGTTAAAAAGGATAAGTCCCAACAAAAGGTGCTGTGGGATCCTGAGCAGCTGAGTGGATTTTTCCTGGGGGCTGTTCCCGAGGTGAGGGGGAGTGAGAAATTCAGTGAGTCAGGAAGACTGCTCTGCCAGCATGGGCTGGAGCAACAAGATTTGCCTTTTCCCCCTCTTCCCTGTTAAAATATGTAATGTGCATAATATTCAGGCAGAGTATGGTAATTCTCAAAATAGGTGTTTTATTTAATGTATTTAATTAAGTACTGAGGTTTTTTAGGCTACGGTCGCTACAAATATATTGTGAACTATGACAGAAATAGAAAAATCTGCTTGGAAGAACAACTAAGCTAAGGTGGTAAAGATATTGAGCACAGAAAGCCAAAAATGCAATTAGTCTTGTGCTGCAGTCTGTCTGCATCAGGAGGAAGGTACCCAACGCAGATAAATGGGACCAGGAGGCTGCTGAGGTTCACAGTTACAAGAAAAATTAGCCCAAGAGTGGCTGTGACCAATATGGCTTTGGCTTCAGAGCCATTTTGCTGCTGAGCAATTCCAGCTCAGTAAAACAAGGTTAAGCAATTGAATTATGAGATACAAATGGACTGTGTTTGAGATATTACTGGGAAAATTATTCCTAAGGCAAAACGCACCAGTTTTGGATGCTGTACTTATTCGCTTAATTTTCAGGCTAAGTGTTCAAATTAAGTAAATATGCATTGAGAAATCTGGGATAGTATTTACCCAAAGGTTTAAGGGAATAAATATTTCTGTTCCAGTTCTTGGATAAATGGTATATTACAAGACAAAAACCTGTCATGCTCACCGCATCTCTAACCGAGGTTTAACACTATGTCTTTTTGGCTCTATAGAATAATGCAGAAAGTATTAGCAGTGTATTTTTCTATTGCTTATGGGTTGGTCCATCAGATTTTGGGATAAATTGTTGATTCAGAGACACTCTTAAAACTAAATTCTAGTGCACTCCAAAATGTCAGCAGTGGTGGCAGGTCTTTGTGGCTTTACCTCAGAAGTGTTCACTCAGGTGTCTGACTTTTGGGAAATGTCTGCGTTTTAATGAATTAATACCAGAGCTGATTTCCCTCCTCCTCTTTGCAGCTTTCCTCTCTAGTCCCCACCATCATAATGAGCAGGACTCACGTTGCTGAATTCCATTATAAGTTACACAAAATGGGTAAATCTAATATGATTCCTCCCCTGTAGAATTAACATGAAAATCTATCGTAAATGGTTAATGTGGCATAACTCATGCATGAATAGAGTTCTGTGCCGTCTGAACTCTGTAAGCAAATACTGCTGTTGGAATTGAATGACATTTAAATAATATC
>VWZT01007960.1:2034555-2141179 GCA_013397055.1 Pachycephala philippinensis | reverse complement strand
ATGAATAGTGTACACTGAGAAAACGGTGATGGGGGAGGAACTACGGGGGCTTATTTCCAGCAAATGTTGGAACTGTAAGGTAGAGTTCAGTGGGGAAAAGTAGGTTAAAGCTTGAGAAAGCCAGTTACTCACCAAAGCAGCGCTCGACTTTAATAATAAATAATATTGAATGTTGGGATATTAAAACAATTCATTCTTGGCAAAAGCGCAGGGAGGTTTTATTCCCCCCAGTAACTCTGGCTTGAACAAAATACTACTTATAAGCTGCAGATTTTAATATAGCATCATGTTCCTACAGGTATAATAAAATAAAAACGTTAAGAGTATTAATTCCTTTAAAAGGGGTGATTAATCCCAGATGTGGAGCGTGCGGGGAGCAGGGGCGGGAGCGGAGCGGGTGCAGGTGCTGACGGGGCTGCTGCACATGTTCCCGGAACACAGCTGTTCTGCAAATCCTCTGCCAGTTGCTCCAAACCCTCTCTGAAGTTGTACTGCCTCTGGGCACAATTAAAAGCTGTATACTACATTTCATAAGGTGGTGTTAGAAATTTAGGCCGAGCCAAAAAGGAGAGGGAGGGCGAGGGAAAAAAGGGGGAGAGCCCCTTGTTAAAGAGGAATTAACCTCTTTAGCTTTGCTATTGAAACAATAAAGCTTCTAAATGACACATAAAACTGCAGTATTAAGATAAAAGATGCCACTTGAAGCTACAGAACAAATACTATTTTTATTTGATATTGATTTTCAGTAATTCATTAACTAATACTAATATTTAATATTGGGGTAAAATCTGCCCAGCCTCCTCCCCCCTCTGTTTTTTGTGTTTTCTTCTAAAACATATTTGCTGGTGTATGTGAAAAATAGCTCTGACACAGGGCTACGCATGTTTTAAAAAATGCTAAAAGTGCAAAATATTCTGCAGCTAAAATATATGGTTAAATAGTTTGAATTTCTGCTGCCTTTCTCCTTATTAGAGCCTCATAAGAAAGACCAGTTGGGTGTGTGAACCAGGAGTGTCCTGAAAATGTTTAATTTTTTTTAGATTTGGGAACAAAATACTAGTAATTGCTCAAACAATTGTACAGAGCCCATCTCGGGGAATCCTTTTGGCATTAGTCTGATGGATGCTGGCACACAGTTCTCCCACACTGCAGGTTTGGAAAGGACTTGTGGCTCAAGGGACAGCACCCCTGCCTGTCTCACTTCTGGTGTCTCCTGCTTGGTGCACAGCAAGTTCTGAGCTTGGATTTAGGATACAGAGCAGACTCTGGCTTAGCTCACTGCAGTACTCCAGAGATTATCACTGAATATCAGAAAGAAGGGGAGAAACTATTTTAAGAAGTGTGTTTTCATGTCTTACAACTGTATCTAAACATGCCTCAGTCAGCAAGAACTTCTCCAGTAGTTTCTGTATGATGTGTGTCAACCCCAGTGTGCATGAGTGTCCTTCTGAAGTGAACTGATGTCATTACAGGAAAATAAAGGATATTCTGTAATGAAGAGAATTAAGGGAAAAAAAATCTCCCTCTGTCTAGACAAACTTAATGGCAGTTGTAAAGGTTTTCTGATCCTGCAGCATAGTACTTGTTAGGTAGGGTAATAAAACATAAAATGAATGTTGTGATATATAACTATAGGCTATTGACAAGATAAAGCACTGGGAAAGTCTGGAGCAGAAGTGAAGCAATAACATGATCTGCCACCCTTTGCTGTGGGTGATGGGCACAAAGGATTTGTGCAAAGGGAAGTGACAAGATTTCACTGAAAGAACTTTAAATAGTTGAAGTGACATTGGGGATTTGGCATCATTTAGTGTATATGTCCTTGGGCTCTGGTTCAGGAGTGTGCTTACCTTTAATCCATCCAGAACCTAAACTTGTATTTAAATCCCACAGAAATCAATGGGTCTTGATAGGATTTTTTTCATTTTGATGGCTAGGGATGGCTTACTTCCATACCCATGGTTGAACTTGACTGAATCACAGCTTTATTGGCATGGCAAGAGCTTAGAACGTTACTATTTATTGTGTTATGTGTTTATTATCCCTTTAAATTACTGTACTATGATTTTTCAGTGAATAATATTAGCCAGTTGGATTAGAAATCAGAGCTATGAGGGAATATAAATGCTTCACAGTTAAAATAATGCATATGCATTTAGTTTGTTGGGTTCCTGTAAAATCTATATCCATTTGTCCAGTCCAAAGAATTCAGATATTCTTTGATTAGGGAAGTAAGTAAAGTGCAATTGATATAGTGCCACACAAGTAATGAACCAAGCACTCTGAAAGTGTTTGATTAAACTAATGTAAATGTTGCATCAAATTGTGAAAATATGTATGCCATAAATTATAGGGAGCTGTGACTCTGAAAAGCAGAAGTGAATAAACTCTTGTAGCTGAGATTGTCTTGTTAGATTACTTATCTGTCACTTAATTTCACATTTAATGTCTTACAGTTATGATATGCTTCACTCTCAGCTTGATTTTATAAACTTTGGCTAGAAAACTAAGTAGGGCAGTTTTGTAGCCTGTAGGACACCCACATTTCTGGTTTCTCGACTATTGTGTATCAAAACCTTTAACCAGAATTATACCAGAAAAAAAAAAAACCCAAAATATCACAATAAATTTGTTACTCGGTTGTTAGAATACATCCCTTCCCAGGAGAGGTCAGAAAGGAAAGAAACTAAGAACAGACAGCTGACTTCTGTTTCCACCTGCTCAATAAAATGTTAACTTTAAAAAGCTACAGCAGTCCTTGTTTCAATTCCAGTCTATTCTGAGTTTGTTGAAAGTTATGGCAAAGTCATTTTTTAAAGATAATTATGCTTTGTAAATACTAACTTGATTTCGTAGCAGTAAACACACCTTCTGGTTATGCAGGAAACAAATTAGGAACATATGTCATCCACCAAAAGCCAGCTCAGCTGCGTGTGGCGGCAGCATTGATTACAGATAGCTGCTGCACGTACTGAAAGGTCTGGGAAAAGCCTGTTTCTGCCTGCTTGTGTGCAGTAAGACATGTATGAAGTCCTCCCTCCTGCTTTTTGTGGATATCAGCTCTGAAATGTCTGTTACAGCCTGGCTGGATGGGAGGGATCTGTCACTGTACCTTCAGCAATAACTCTGCTGTTCTGGGTAGAAGTTGTAGTACCGGCTCTCCTCTCCACGGCCCCTGGCAATTTTCATGGCAATCTGGGACATTTTTGGTACTTTGCAACTACTTTTTGATATCTTTGGAGAAAGGTCTTATTAAAATACAATTATATGTTTGTTGTTTATTAGTCTTTTGCTAGTTTTGGGGGAAAACTCACTCCTCTAATCATATTATTGTCAGATCTGATCATCTCAGTGGTCAAGGTTGGATGGGGCCCTGAGCCACCAGATCCAGTGAGTGGCATCCCTGGTTTGGAACAAGATGGTCTTTAAGGTCCATTCCAACCCAAACCATTCCATGATTCTGTCTCCATTCTTTCTCTCCCCAGTTGTTATTTATATCAGAAACCAGCGATAGAAGTTGATTTGGGGAATATGGGCTTTTCCTTAAAGCCTTAGCTATAGTTATAAAAATGAAAAAGTGTGTCTGTGGACATACACTTGCCCTTGGCCTGTAAACCCCAGATAACCATTGACTTTTGCAAAGTGCTTCTGGTGTCAGTTGTGTCTGACCAGAACACGGTCTCGGGTCTCACTAATTGCCTTGTTGATGTCAAACACCGTAATAAAACTTTAAAATGTTTCAAGACCTTTAATAATGTCATACAAAGGCTTGTATATAAGGGCATTTATGGGTTACAGTGCAGCCAGTCAGTTCTTCCAGCATGTTTTGAAATGAACGAGTCTTCTGCAAGCTGAAAGACCAATACCCAGGGAAAAGCTACATCTTTGATGCTGTTTTTTATATTTGTACATGATCCAGGACTTATGACATTAGATTTGTACAACATTATAGCCAGAGCATCAAATGCGTGAACTGTTAGTGAGCTTCCTCATAATCAGTCTGACAATATTTCTTCTTTGCAGTTGGAAAGTCAAAAGATGAGCTTTGAAGGAAAAAAAAAATCAATATGTGGCAAGTGTATATTGAATGCAAAGGCTGGAACAAATTCTCCAATGGCAACTATATACAGGGGGAGGTCGTGATTCTTCAGAAGTCATAGTTTCACAGTGGAGCAAAGATGTAGCTGCCTGTCTTGCTTTTGGTTCAGGAGTTTATTTTGTGAACAGAATTTTTTATTTTTTGCCTGAAGATGACTGGTTACACATCCTGTGGCATTTTATATATTCAAGTGACTGATCTTTCTTCATGCAGTCCCCAAGCCGAATGTGTTGACCAGATGCAGAAATACAAGTGTGGAAGATACCAGGCTCTAGTTAGAGCTGGTTAGAGCTGCATTCACTCACAGCTCGCAGAAGTGCTTTGTTATTCTGAACTACACGAAACAAGCAGCCCAGTGCTTTGCCGTTATCAAAGCAGCATTAAGAGCGCTGGAATAGGACTGTCTGTGAGAGAGGTTAAAACTTCCCTACAGTAAAACTCTAAAACTGCTTGGAATTCAATAGGGTTAAGTCCTAGGCAAATACTTGCATAGCAAGCTGAGATAGAATAAATGGCTGTTATCAGTCATTGCCTGTGTGCTTTGCTGGGAAAACCAAATGTACACAGTTTCTTCTGGCATTAGGAGCCAAGCATAGACTTGAATTTAAACTTGAGTTCTTTCCCTTGACTGATGTTCATTAAACTGGTTAATTACTTATAAATGTAATTCCTTTTCCCGCCTCACAGTTGCAGATATAAATATCAAGCACATGCAACATAAGGACTGACCTAGCATAATGTTGATTTAGATTTGCCTGCAAGTCCAGAGAAGGAATGCTATTTATAGTTTTATGTAATTAAAAAATAATCTTACTGAAGTTGTGTGTCCTACCTGAGCCCATTTGAAGAGCCGTGATAGGAAACTCAGTGGTTACACTTAGAAGCCAGCACATGGAAAAACAGAATGCTATTAAGAGACTGTCGAATTGAAGCTAAGGGAGGAGTAGCAATGTTCTGTTTTCATAGCAGGCTATAAGGAAGTATTAACTGAAAAGACGAGATTAATTTATATTTTTTGTTTAAAACCATCTGTTACACAGTCAGGCTTAGTTCTCCCACAATAAACAACGGTTTTGACTGTTGTGATTTTGCATTCATTTGAACCTGAAGTTCAAAGTGAGCTTGTGGGGTCGAGGTGTGAAACCACATGGGACTGAAACTGAAAGGAGTCGTTCCCAGAACCCCCCAAAGCCATCGTGGCCAGGCTGAGCACTGCTTGCCAAGGCGCCTACCCGAGCTGCCCCGATGAGCACACACCGAGCCGCGGGTGCCACTCCTGGGCAAACAAGTAATGCCCCGGGGGGGGGAAAAAGAGAAAAAAAAAGAGAAAAAAAAAGTGATTGTGTGCTCAGATTTACAGCTTGGGCCCTAGAATGCTCGAGCTGCTGTGTTTTCTATTGATTTAATTGGATCATAGGTTTTCAGCTCATTTCAGGAACAGATCTGTATTCAATCTGCTCTTGCATGTTGCCATCTTTGTCATGTTATGGCCTGTGCAGTTCAGAGCCACTGCTTCAGCTGTTTGTAAATGCCTGTTAAATGCCCATCAGGCCTTCACCTGCAATCAATAAAGGTTAGAAAATTACTATTCTATATCTTTTTTTCAGATGTTAGAAGGTTTTTTAACCCATGCTTTCTGTAGTTTGAATGTGGGCACAGAAATATTTAGGATGTTAAGTATGGCTGGTTTTTCCTGCATGGAGCACAAAAAGGCAATTCGGTGAAACCTTTAAAAGCTATATCCTTCACTTTGTGTCAGCAGAACAAGCATTTTTTTTCTGGAGTTTTCCTCCCTGTGTTTGTAGTCTAAAGAAATCTCTGAGAAGTGAGTGATAATGAGGATCAGTTAACAGAGAGAAGCAGCAATGAGAAAGTTCTGGCATTTTATGTATTTTGTTTTAGAATGCAAACTGGATAAGCCAGAAAGGATGAAGGTTATTATTAAATTGCCGGAGCAGTAAATCCTGACTCCCATGGCCTTACACGGGCTGCACAAAGCAGCATTGTTGTGCTGCATGGGGAGAGCTGAGGTTCCACACAGAGGTCAGAGTGACTCTGCTGGATGGGGAATGGTGTTCTGCATTCACAGATAAACAAGGTTAAGCATCTCACCGGCCTGACAGAGGAACCCTCACGTGTGTTACACCATGGGGCTGCGAGTGAGGGTCCCACAGTTGTGAAGCACTGGTGCTATTTCGTGTTTTACAGTGGCTGTTATCCCAAAATTTAACCTTCTGAAGTGGCAAGAAGATTGTTGGTAGAACTAATGAGAATAAAGCAAGGATTGTTGTTTTGCTGTTGTTCTGACTTGCACTTGTAGTATGAGGTTCTCTTGAATACAAACTGTACAAGTGGTGAGGAGAGTGTGGGATCTACAATGAGAAAGCTTGTTGTTAAACCTCTGAGCTCTGGTACTCATATAAATATGCTTTGCATGCATTCATTAAAATAAGAAAGTAGTGCCACTTAGTAAACTCAGCTTTCTTTGAGTGTAGGAGTTGAAGAGAGGGAGAATGGTATTAAGAGGAGAATATTTTAGTCTACGCCAGCTCAGGGATATTGCCACTAGCAGAAATCCACAAGGGGTAGAGTTGTAATGATGCAAAGCTGCTGCTATTTTCATTTTCCTGTGTCTTGCTGATTCAGAGCATCCCAACATGAATTACTATTAATATGGTCTTCTCAGTGCCTTAAGGGCAACCATTAGCAAAAGTAGGTATTGCTACGTGGTGTGGTGTGGTATGGGGCAGCAAACCTTACTTTTTGGTGGGTACCTGTGTGAGCCTGGGCTTGTGCTGCCTCAGGGGTGCTCAAAGACAGAAGCCAGGGTTGGTCAGGACAGGTAAAGGTGGGGTTGAACACTGTGGAGGAGATCTGCACACCCACGTCATGCTGAGAGAGGTGTGGCCCTTTTGTCCTGTCACACTGCTGTGGTCCCCCTGTAGGCGGGAGAGGATCTGGTGTGACTTCCCTGGAAGAGCCTTCCTGGCTCAGGACACATTGGCCCAAACCACTGCTCATGGTGAAACAGAGCCAGATGACACTGCAAAAGTGAAACCCTACTGTACTGTCAGTCTAAAAAGTGAAGGTTTTCAAGGTTTTCATATTTTTTTTCCTGCTTTCCTTTTATTTGGACAAAAAATTCCCAATTCTGTGTAAGGTTGACCCTAATAAATCAGGCTGAAATTGTTTCCAGATCTAACTGTTTGCATATTCAGCCACTGCTGCACAAACCCAAGAGAGCTGCTTCTTTATTATTTGGGCTACATGACCTTGAAAATTAAAAATGTTGGCATCATGGACATCTCCTTTCCTATCCAAAGCTGATGACACATTAGAATGTTTTCTGGGGAAAAAAGAAAATAAAGAAAGAAACAAAGAGAAATAAGTGTGGTTTTGTGTGAGGATCTATATGCAGACTGAAATAGCAATCAGGGGAACCTTTCAAAACATTCTCTCAATTGGAAACATCACTAATCCTCAGTTTTTAGGGATGTCGCATCACTTCATCACAAACTTAGTGAATTCTGAGGGGAGCTTACTGATGGGGTGAGCACATGATGCTATTGAAGAGAAATGCTATTTCACTGTCACAAGATAGTGATAGTTTGGTGAACAAATATTAAGTTAAAATGGCAAAAGCTACTTTTTTTTTTTTTTTTTTTGGTATTTAAACCCAAAATAGAGATTGGGGAAATAGATAAGCAAAACACACATCTGTAGAGAACTTATGAAGATAAATAATTTGAACTCATTTTACTGGGCACTGTGGAGATTTTCTACTTGAGAAATTTTAAGGATTTGTTTCCAGTGTTGTCCAAGCAAATTGTAAAGTATGGAGAAGGAGAGCCCCACCCCCTCCTCCAAGGGCATGGATCAATTCTTCAGTGAGGGTGTATTAAATGATAACCTTGCCACGTGTAATGTCACGGCAGAAGGAGCTGCAGAGGCACTGTTCCTTCCAGCCCTGTCTGTGCAGGTGAATTAACCAAGAGAATATGGATCTGAACTTTCATACAGCTAGTGAGAGTCATCCTGCAAAACATGGCACTGTCACGTTTTTCTCTGCTGCTGTCTCCTGAGACATCACCACCCCAAGTTAAGGCATAATTTTGCCCCTAGATTTCGTCATCCCTGCTGATGTAGTTTGAGTAAATGATAGCTTTTTCAGTCACTTGGTTTGGGAATGCACTTTCTTTATAAATGGAATAATGCAGTCTTTTGTGAGGAAGTAGTTTCTTCGCTTCAGTAAAATAGTCCATGCTACAGTGCTCTTTTTGAGATCATTTTAAATCAAACTTTCTCTGACTTCTGTGAGAACAGGATTGATCCCTGTAAGGCTTATATTTCCTTGAGAAACCTGGCTCTGAGAAAAGCTGCTGTTAAGCTCCGAAAGAGTTAAGCAAATTCAAGGCTCTGTGAGCCAAAATTCACTTTTCAATGCGCTTGTTGTACTTAAACGTCAATCTATTTGAAAAGGAGAGTGTCCCAATTATTTAGATGGCCAAAAGAAACAGCTTCAATTCTTTATCACATAAATACACTTAAAAGCATGATTTAAAACAGATGAAGAGAGAACTGAATTAGTGTTTTGGTTACTCAGCAGAGCCAAGCGTAGGCCTCCTTGGCACCGGCTGCGCCTGCTCCAGAGCCCGGGTCCCGGAGCAGCACCGAGTTCTTTGAAGGCAGTGAAGAGCCCTGGCAGCCGTTCAGCTCCTGGCTCTTCCCTGCACGCTGCCCTTGGAGAAGGTTCCGAGCAGGGCTGGAGCCGTGTGCGCTGCCGGGGAGCGGCTCAGGGCTGCTGCACCCTGCCACAGCCGGCGCTAATCCGGGATGGCAAGCGCTGAAGCTCCTTTCCAGCTAATTTGTCCGTGTAATTAAGTTAGCGAAATCATATGTTTTATTAATTTAATAAAATGCATTTCATGGTTTAGGCTGTCTTTAATCCTTTGACCTTTGAAGTCACTCTTTATAGTCTTCAGATTGCAGTAATTTATTTTGGTTGTTTCTGTTGGGAAAACAGTTTAACAATCTGCTTTCGTTCCAGTTTTACATTTTTTTCCCTTAAAGGTAAATGGGATTAGTAAACATCTGCTTCTTTTGAATATTTACAAACTTCACAATCAAGATTTAACAATGCCAACAACATTAGTAGTTTAAATGCTTATAAATATTCACAGACAAATAAATATAGCATTGAGGCACACTGGGCAGGTGTTTCTAATTTCCAAGAGTTTAAGAGCTAGCTGTTAGAACATGGCACATCTTTTATGCAACTCAGAATATATTTGGTGACATGCTACACGTGCTTTTCACATTGTAAGTAACTCAGTTAACCTACTCTGCCTCCCAGGGCACTTTCAAGGGGAAAACATTTGCCCAATTGTATTAAATGCTACAGAGAATTTTGCCTGTCAGTATAATTTAACTAAAACACACTAGCTCGCTAACTCTGTGTGTAATTAAACATATGGAGTTAAAGATGAAGTGATGTGAGTTTATATTTGCCTGGCTTTTGACAAAGGTTTAGTCCAACGTCAGGCCTGGGAAAGCAGGAGTCAAGGCAGGAGCCTGTTACTTGCTTAAATGCTTTTCAGCCCCTTAAGACCACTGGATAATACTAGTGCAGTTGTTTCCAGTATTCCTTGTCCCACTGGTCAGTGTTAAACACAAGGGGATTTGCTCCTGATACCCTTCAAAGATTTTACTTTTAAAGTGTCTTTTTTTTTTTTTTTTTTTTTTTGCTAACCCAGTGTAAAACGCCTCAGTGCTCAGGCTGTCCTCAGGAACAGCAGCTTTTCTCAAAATCTAAATCCTGATTTTAGATGGAATACAAAACTGCACTGCTCCAAGAAATGGGAATAGATGACAACTCACCAGAGTAGTCATTTGGCCCCTGTTTCCCTGTCCTCAGCACGAGCTTCACCTCCCACCAAAACAGGTGGCTTTGCTTTGTTAGGAGAGACCTCAGCCCCCTCTGCAAATCCTTCTTGTTCTGTTCCCACTACTCCTCATGCACACACGGGAAGGAAACACCTCCCTCTGCAATACTTTGCACTCATGTTGGGTGCCCAGACAAGGTGCTATGTGTTGACAGGGTTATGCGCTGCAAAGAGGGGAAATTCACAAAAATGAATGGAGTTTCATAGGGCAGATCATTTGTGTGTGTGAAGCAGCAAAGAAAATGTTCTCTTCCTCTCTTAATTTTCAGAGTCTTTGTAAGACTTCAGGAATGAAATCCCTTTGCATTTCACATTTATTTATACTTCCAGGGCACAGCCATATCAGTCGCAGCCTTGATTTGTCTTTTTGCCTTGCAACGAGTTTTGCTCTGGTTCATCCTTTATCACTGTTTCACAGTGCTTCCAACAGTGGCTGCATATGGTCTTAGCCCTGAAACTTGTGCCTTTAACAATCAGTTCTTCAAGTTATAATAATAATGAAATCATGCTTAAGAGGCAAACGTTCCTCTCTCACCCCGTTCAGCCATCTGGTTTTGCTGGGGAAGAATTACTCCCAGCAAATCTTCCCTGTTACCAGGCTTAAGATACAGGATTCATTTATCCTTTTCTTCATGTTGTTTAAACTGAAAAAGGTGTTTCCCCAACAAGCTTAAGCCCTGCAAAGCTCCCAGTGATGGGTGGGATGGTGAGGATCCATGAAATCCCTGCAGCCAGGCAGAGGGCAGAGCCTGTGGGGCCTCAGTGTTTTCGGAAGAAAAACAGCAAAACCACGTTTAGCTTTGCACCTGGACAAACAAAGTTTATCACAGCCTCCCCCACCTGCCTCCGAGTGCCAGAAGTCTGTCACTGTTTAGCTGGAAGTGACCCGGCAGCAGTGCCCAGACAGACACCTAGAGCCCAGACTTGTTTTTTATCCCGTATTTGCTGTTTTGGGGGTGCTCCCCTGGCAGCGCTGGCACCACACGGAGCAGAGGTCGGAGCCTGGGGAGGAGAATGAGGATGGACAGGCTCTACCCACAGGGAGAGGGAGACAAACCCCTCCAACCCTCCCGTGGGGGAAAACCACGAGCTGGGGTGTTTGTGACACTGTTCACAGCTCTGGGGTGAATACAAGAGGATGCAAAACCAACCCTTGTTTTCCTGTGTGTGACATTATGTGGTGCCCTTCAACCAGTTTGATCCAAACTTCTCCAAATATTTTCTTCACCCGCAGTGACAAGGATGGTCTCCCACCTCAGTTAAATGCTTGGGTTTAGTTTCATGTGCATGAGTTGCAGGTTAGTTGAGGATTTTTTCACGTGCTATGACAGGACCAGCCCAGCCCTTTGGGGATCTATTCAGACCTGTTTTAAGAGGAAACAAAGGGCTGCTTGCTCTGTGAATGGAGAAATCAGTATTTTATGCTAAAAAAAGGAATCAAGTTGTTCATATAAAAACCACACGTTAGTCAAACGTGGCAGAAGTGCTGTGGTGCTTCTCGTTAAAAGCAGTATGATTTCCAAAAAAAGATGCTGTCTTGCAAGTACTGAAGTTGAGCTCAGCAGCCATCTCTTCTTTTCTTTCCTTTACTACATAGTGTTGGGGTACTATGCCTGGCTTAAAGCAAGATACACTGAATAAGAAAGGCAAATTTTGTAGACTTATGTATGTAAGCTAGAAAGAGTGAACAAAGCATTTTGTGGCAAAGCCAATGTAAAGAGAAAAAAAAAAAAGAATAGTTAGAAAACTAACACTTCTGAAGTGAAATTGTTGTGTTTTGCCTTTTCAGTTATCTACTTATCACACAAAAATAGCAACAATTTTAGCTCCCATTCTGTTTTCTCAAGACAGCCTGCCCACAGATTTTCTAGAAAATGTGGTTACCAGCTGGTATGGCAGTTCACAGTGCAATTTCTGTTTTACTTCCAACAATCTGGCATCTCATATCTATATCAAGTCACAATTTACCAGGAAATATATATATATGTAGGTATATATATATGTATGTAAAAAGGAGTTCTAAATCATAGTAGCATTTTTGGTTTTAAAAAAGAAATCCAAACAAGCCATGGACTTGAGCCTGGGTTTCAAGAGAATGACAGTATGGAGGAATAAATAATTGATATTATTTCAACTTCAAATAAAGATTTTTGAGTGAACACGATCAAGAAAAGGAAAAATATTCCTGTGCATTTTAAAGTTAAATATCTGCATACTTAAACATACCTAAAATCTTTCAGTTCTTTGGGAACTTTCTGATTCTTTATGAGGTTTCTGTCTTTATCTCAGCCTGACATAATTGGCCTCTGACCCTACCCTGGAACAGTACTGCAGAGTTCTTTATAATGTGTTTGTTTGCAGTCTGAATTCTTATTTTGAACACCTCTGGCTCAAGGTTACCCTAATAGAAACAGGGTGTCAACATTGAGAAGGGGGAGGATGGAGTCTTCCACACCCCTCCTTGCCAGAAGATTTGAAGTTCAGGTCCTAATGGCTTCCAGGTGTACCTCTATGTTGCACATTTTTGGCTGTAATCCTGTAGAGACTGGAGTTTGTGCCTTTAAAAATACAGCAGAAAACAAACTTTGAAGTTTTGAAGATTAAAATGGTAAAAATAAACTTTAAATAAGTTGGCTCTTCTTGCGTTCCAAGAAGGGGAAATGGTTTCGGCAGGCTGTTTCTGTGGACTCTGTATTAGTGTTGGAAAAGTGTGAGTGCCACTAAATATTCTGCTGGAAAACCGAAGGCACATATTTCTCTCAACCTGATAAATTTTGCAGCAAGAAACACAACTGGAGTGAATTCCTTAGGAGCACTACAAGCATCTTCAGATATTCCAGAATTGTTTTTCTTGGATGCCTCACATTTTAAAAGCCTTAGGTTGCTTTCAAAAAGTCAGTTAAAGTCTATAAAATTTGATTGCATAATGACTGGGGGCTCTATTCATAACATGGGACCTGTGAGCTGCAAGGTATGTCTCTCACGTTTTACAAGCCTACAAAGGTTTTCTGATTGCTCCTGAGCCCCACCTTTCCAACTCATGAGGGGATTTTTCTCACCCTGTGATTATAAGCCCCAAAATGAATAAGGACATGAATTAGTGCTTTGGAGGGGAAGGAGGGTGGATGGCAATTGATCTGATTTTCTCCCACTCAGTGAGTTCCTACACTGTGGCTGTAAGTGGGCGATGTCTTGGGTAGATCTGAATTAGAAATAGGTAATGACTTCTTAATGTGGTGTTACAGTTAATAAAATATTGTCTGAAAGCTGTAAAACAGCACAGATGTACAGGAAAGACAAATTATCACTGAATCACAAAACACCTTAGGCTGGAGGGTTGTGGAGAGGCTAGCTGAGGGCTCATTTGCCTTTTTGGGTCTCTGCATGTGTTCCCTAATGGCTCTGCTGCCTTTTCCTGGTCATAAGCTGCACTGATGACCTGCAGCCTCACACACACAGGCTCCTGCATCCCCTTGACCTCCTCGTGTTAGAAGTGTGACCACTAAGACAACATTTCCAAGGAATGTCTTGTATGTCTTCTAATCTTCCCCTGATCGGGTGGATATTGTGTTCCTAAGTTTATGTCTCTTTGCTGTAACTCCTGTCTCATGTTTCTGCTTGCTGTCTTTGACAATAGCATGAGGACACAAGGGTCCAGATTAGTGCACCTGATCTGCTTTGCACCACTCTGCTGGCAGAAAAGAGGTGTAAATCCACCTCAGCTGGCTATTTGCACTGGTTCTTGTCTTCAGAGCAGTGCAGAAAGGCTGTGGTGTGTTGATACGGCCACTCTGAGAAGGGGTTTTGTGAGCAGCAGAGCTGGGTGCTGCTGCAAGCAGCTGGGTGCAGCCTGGTTTGGTGGAGGACCAAAGCTCCTGTCGGGCCCAGCCTTGCTGCCACACTGCCAGTGCCAGTGGGACAAGACAGGATTCCCTGGTATCCTATCACTCTTCCAATGCCAAATCCCTACCCAAATAGTGTTGCTTGTTCCTTGATTGAGGCGTGAGAGCCAGGTTTCTACGTTTACCTCTTGCATGTTCATTTTGAGGATGCCAAAGTGACTTTGTCTTTCCCTTGCTGTCCCACTCATGGCCCTGCTCTGGTTAATCTCAGATTACCAGCTCCTGTACTAGTGTAAAGCAAATTAAGAAGGCTCACTCTAATGACAGGATGAAAAAACCTTATGTATTCATTAACAGAAGTTAGAACTATCTGTATTTCCATGTTTTGATCAAAAATCACCACGGTTGGCATCACAGCTGGGGACACCTCTTTTGTTCCTGAGGAACTGCAGTCTGAAGATGACACAGGAGAGAAGGCAAGAGGGTCAAATAGCAAATGATGAGCCAAAGGGAAAGTTTCTGGCAGAGGCAGAGCTGTGAGTGCCACTGCAATGGGGAGCACCCAACAGTCAGGAGGGAGGTAAAGCCAGTGGACAGTTTCACTGCTGCATGATGAGCACTGAGTTTTCCTCTTTACTTCCCCCAATTAAAAATTTGTGGCCAGCTTTTAACGCCGAGTGGAACCGCCGGGGATTTTATTTGCTTCCAATCAGTCAACATCAGGCTTGCTTCTTTATACTTCTCAATGGGAGAAAAAAAAAAACCTACTTGGTTTCCAATTGCAGCTTTTTATTATCACAGGCCAAGAGGGGAAATGAAAAATCATCTTAATTAAAAAACAGTAAAGTCTCATGAAATACATGGTTCTTGTTTTTGAACTGCTTTGTCAGGAACTGTCCACAGCCATTATTTTTAATTAGCTTATCTTTTAAATTAAAAATGGGTTATTTGCATTTTTTTAATGGGGAGTTGCTAGATCATTCAGTTCCCCTGTATTTTCATGTTCTAAGACAGCAAGTTATGTAAAAAAAGAATCCAGGCAATTTGATTAAAAATACATGGTATCTTTTTATTCTTTTTTACTTCTTTATAAAAATTACGCAAACTTATACAGCTTTAATTCTCCAAAAGAGTCTCTAAGTATTTTACAGACACTGAGAGAAGACAGGAAAAAAAAAAAATAGGTCCTTTAAGTAATATGGTCATTTAAAAAATAGCTTCTCTTCCAAATCATAATTAGAGGTCAAAAGGCTAGAACAGAAGAAAAAAATCTAAAAGCTTGAAATTGAAAAATTTTGAAAGACCCTTATTTTCACTCCAAGCTATATAAAGTAATACCCTTTCTCAGTAACAAAATCAATATTTCTTACAGAAAATGAGTATTAAAGTCAAAATTTGAAAAATTAATATTTTCTAAAACGATAATTAAAAAAGGGGTTGACTTTCGCTAAACTGTACTTTGTAATAGAGAAATCTTCCTCTTTATTTCAAGAAGTTCCCTTAAATGGTTTTGTGTTCAGAGGTGCCGAACCCCAGAAAACCCCACTGGCTTCAGCCTGGGCTCTGTAAAATTGAGTCAGCACCATGAGAGCCCAAACTCCCTGTGAATGCCCTGGGATAAAGTCACTCTCACCAACAATGAAAAACATCCACATTTGCCCTGAAAAGAGTCAGTTAACAGTGCATAATAGCTCTCCCAAGCTTTTGAAACGTGGTGGGAGCAGAACCGTGTGCAGTGGAAACATCCAGACCTAGGGGGGTTTCTGAGCTGGACTTTCCCCAGGACAAAAGTGTTTGCACCCTTTTGCTTAAGAAATTTACCTTGAGACTCTTAACAACCACCAGGGATTATTACTCACTGTTTGTCTTGAGTTGATGGGTACTTCCAGCTGTACCTTGCTTCTTGGAACGGGTGGCTTATCAAATTCTTCTTTCTTTTCTGAATTCTGCATGATTATTTACACTAAGTAAGAAAATGTTACTATTCCAAGTTACTACAGTGTGTTCTGAGGTCTGACTTGAACACCAGAGTAAAGCCATAATGTGAAGGTAGATAATAGCATTTATTTACAGTGTCTTGGCATTTCTTTCCTTTTTATAATAGCACACGATCATGCCAACAGCTCTTTGTGGATTTGCAGCCTTTCTGCCATGTCTTCTTATAATCATGTTATTGAAATTTAGTTCATAATTCATTGCATCTATGTACTCTGTTTACAGTGAACTCAGTTTGGGTTAAATGAAAACCCTCACATCTTTCTCAACTATGATCCTTCAGTTAGAAATCTACAAATGACAGAAAACACTTCTTGGATTCTGCTTATGTTAGTGCAGTTAAGAGGAGTTAGGAATATCATTTGAATTAAAGGCTGTAAAGAAGACACTGTGAACAAGTATAGAAATATGTAACAAATATTGTCAAATGCTGTGTTGCATTCCAGTAGTTCCAGTCTGTGTCTGCACAGCTTCATGATGGCAATGCCAGGGCTCAACTCAAAGGGACACTGAGATCAAATTCAGGCTCCTAATTACATTGTTTGGGGGAGAATGATTTAGGGGAAAAAAGAAAAAAAAGGTGAATATACATAACACAAGTATTTTATAGTTGTTTTAAGTGATAAAAAAAATGCTCAAACAAGCTTTAGCTCCATAATAGCCTTGAGCCAACCTTCCTGCCTCTTCCTTTTTGCTGACAAGTTGCATCGCGAGGTAACATGTCATGAACTCACCATTCATTATTGTTTTTGGAGAGACAGAGACCGGAGCTGTGGTTGTGGCAGGAGGAGAAGTACATCATTGAAATCACTTACAGTAAAACCCCAGTTCTGAATATCATTTCACTTCCTAAACAGGAAGTGTCCTATGAAAAACAACAACAAAAGAAAACGCAAGTGGAAGACGATCTCAACCCATCAACTTTTGAATAAGGGCCACTGCAGAGAACTAGATGTGGTTTCTACACGAGATTGCTTTTCAGCCTGAATTGTGAAGACCTATTTAAACTTCTTTTCAGCAGCTTTATAAGGGTGTCTCCTACTTAGCTATCAATGGAATATCAGCTGCATTCAGCAGCTCTTCACTTGTTCCTGCCTTGGCAATAAAAACCCTCCAGTCCTGAGCATGTCTCATGACTTTGAACTCAATTTTCTAGCGTGAAGTTAATCAGTTCCTGCCTTTTCACCCTTCATACATAAGTCTTTGTGGCCATCTAACTATTTCTATTCAGGATTCTGATAGTAATTTTGGTAATTATATTATTGATGATTTTTCAAATGTAGTGTCAGCCCATAATCTGACCAGCAACTTCCCACATTGCAGTGATCCAGATTCAATTCTAACTAACTGCTGGAGTATTGTAATTTGTAACTCAGAATGGATTAAGCCTACAGGGTTAGGCAAACATCCCAAAGATTCAAATCTCATCTTGATGACTAAGAATAACCAGCTTCTGGCTCTTAGAAGGTTTTACATATCAACAAAGCTGTGCATTTGCATTAACGGCTATCACACCACAGGGGCCTGCTCGTGTTTATCTTGGGAACAACCAGAAGCTGAACATTTAGTTTAAATTTGTTTAAATGTGACTCCTGTTGAAATCAGTGGCAAGCTGTGTGCACATATGCGAGCTAGAACGGTGCCTAAGGACTGCATTTCCACCAGTTTTTCATATCAAAAGCTATGTCTTAGAGAAATATCACATGATAGATCAGAAAATTGCACATATTAGTATCAAAAATTCAGTTGGAACATACATTTGCTGGGTCTCTGCTATCTAGTATGAGTGACAGGCACAGTTACCATTTTGCTGTCAACTTCTGGCTGTGTCTAGAGGCTGCTTTCCAATAGAAATTGGTGGCCTAAAAAGTATGCTTGTGAGGAGAACAGTCCTTTTTGCCCTTTTTACAACCCACAACTCAAATCTGAGGAATTGGTTGAGTAGGAATGTCTCAGATTTCGAAATGGTCAAAATGGTTTAGACTTTAATATCTAAGTTTTTAATTTAGTTTTTGCTGCATTCTTATGTTGGGAGATTCTCTTTTGGCTTCACCTTAATTTTTACATTTGCATTCCATGGGTGAACAAGTTGCCAGTTACATTTGAAAAACAAATTTCTCTTAACAAGCTGAAAAGCAAAGTTGTTAAGAGATAGAATTACCACAATTGTAGGGCTTCCAAAAGAAGTTTCTTCTTAAAACAGTTTTTGGGAGTGCAATAGCATATTGGACCAGCTGCACCAAAACCAGGTCATCCATTTACCTTCTCCTGTATCTGGGGTTCAATATTTTCTGCCCAAGAAGTTATTCTGTAAAATCACAGCCCTCCTTTTCATTACCACCGATCACTACCATGAGTCTTTTGAGGGAGACGGGGGGGATGACTTTAAACTAAAAGAGAATAAGTTTAGGTTAGATATTAGAAAGAAATTCTTTACTGTGAGGGTGGTTAGGCCCTGGCACAGGGTGCCCAGAGAAGCTGTGGCTGCCCCATCCCTGGAAGTGTCCAAGGCCAGGTTGGACAGGGCTTGGAGCAGTCTGGGATAGTGGAAGGTGTCCCTGCCATTGCAGGGGTTGGAATGAGATGATCTTTACAGTCCCTTCCAACCCAAACCATTCAGTGACTCCTGCAAACACGTCACTCACTGTAATATGTGATGCACAATGTTTATCTTGTGTTTATTGTGCTCAGTTTCTCTTTGATGCAAAGGAATTTCCACATCTTACCTTCTGTTTACAGAAATGATGATGAATCCCGCAAGCAAAAACATACAAGTGAATGTGTATATTTTTCCACTATGTTAGTAACTGGAGGAAGTGGGAAGGTGTTTTGAATTTGCTCTAAATACCTGGTTTAGTTTTTCAATAAAAACATTGTACATGTGACTACCTTGACAACTAAAGCAGAAACAATCTTTGCTTCATTTGTTTGTGAGTCTTGCGATTTCTTCTGTTCAGACTTTCAAAATATTGAGAGTTCATTGTTCCAAAGATAAATAAGAAATATTGCGTATGAAAATACATTTAGCTTAGCCATTCTGGTACTGAAACTTCTCTGAATGCCTTTATTTTGAAGAGTACTGTTATTATAAGTACAAAAGCCTGTTTTGGCCAACTTTCTTTTGAGTTGCCTCCAGATCTATTTGAAAATCCTGCTCCGGACACACAGACCAAGCCCAAGAGTTTGGCCTGTCTTCTTTAGCCTTCATGTATTTCTTACCTCACCCCTTATACCTCAGGCATCAATATATTTTATTGTTTTGCCTCAGCAAGTGGAGGAATCAGCTCCTCCTGTGGAGCTGGCAGCTTTGGTCCCGTGTGTCTGCAGTCCCCTTTTGTCTGTTTGGGCTGTGCCTCCACTTGCCTTTGTTGTTTTTCTTTAACTATGAAATATGGAGATAAAATGACTGAATCAAGGCAGGAGTCTTTAAGGGCAAAACCCAATAAAATGTCTACATTATGGGAAAGCACTTGAAGGACCTGACAACTTATTAATCATAAAGGGGAAGACTCGGAGTGCAGCTTCTCCTCATTTACGGAGGTTTGCTCTCTAATAGCATTTAGAAGTTTGTTTTACCCTGTCTCGGTGAGAAGAAAAGGCAGCTTTAACAATTCTGTCTCCCTCAGCAGTGCATTTGAATTTTTGTTGCCTCCCTTCGGCGCTCTGGTCAGAGGTCAGGGAGAGCAGGATTAGTTGACCTGTGTTGACAGAGCGGGTGATGGATGAGCAGAGCACAATGCACAGCCTGTTTGCACCACAGTGGCAGCAATGCACACGCAGGCTTTACACCTGCGCTGAGCCGAGGGAGAGCATCTCCTGCCGTCCTGCTTTGCTAAACCACCACTGCCTTGCTAAAGACTTGCACATTGCATTCCCTCCCATGGCCCTGCGCTTGTTCCAGAGAGTGAGTAAGAGACTGGCCATTTGCTTTTTATTAACAGGATTTGGGAAACACCGAGGCTTAATGTAGTAAGGTCAGCTGGTTCAAATTCTGAGTAATTGCAGAGGATCGCACTAAACAATGCTAAAGCTGTATTAAGGAGCACATCTTGTGTGAAGAATTGGACTTTACACCCGCCAAAACTCACACCCTTTATTATTTCTCTCCTGCTTATAATGATTTCCTTAATGCTGGTGACACTTTATTCAGGGGTAGCAGAGGGAGCCCTGCTGATCCACTTCTGTGACTGATGACGTAAATACACCATCCTGTACACAGTTTCTTTTCAACTGCAAAAAAATCCCAAAAAATCAGTTTGATGCTTAAAAGGGACACAGAGGCAGAGTCAGGCTTTGTGAAAGCCCATGTTTTGGAGAGCCTACGTGACCACTAATCCATCTCCAGTTCAGCCCTCTTTTCAAGTGGATAGGCGCCGGCTGTGCTGTCAGTCAGGACAGGCTTTTGGAAGGGAACCAACACACACTCAGTTTCTCTTTCTCTTCCTCATTAGCAGTGAAAATCATCCATCATAACCAGGAGCATGGAACCAGAGGTGGTGGCAGATCTCATGGGAGCATCTGCATGCTCTGAGTGGTGCAGCCAGGTTACACACTGAGGCAAGGGGTGGGCTGAGCTTGAGCCAGTAGAAGCATCCAGTGCAGAAATGTGGGTTTATGCAGGTCCACTGGCCAGAGACCACTGTGTTGGGGCTTCCCAGCAGCTGCAGCCTTGATTAGAGCCCGTTAGTGAGAGCAGAGTCATAACCCTGAAAGATTTGTCAGGCTGGGGTGAAGTCAGTCCAGGCAGAGCTCAGTGCATCAGGCTTGCTCGGTTGATCCCAGTGGCTACAAGACAGGGATTTGACACTGATGGCACCAAAATTAATTTGGGAATCAATATTCCAATTAAAATTAAACAACCTCAGAAATTAAGGCAGCTAAAGCCACGTGACTGTGAGCTATGAGATTTGCCGGGGTTCCCCAAACATGGTTTGTTTCTTTACTTCTAATAGCATTACTCATACCACATATCCAACAGTTTTCCTGAGGCAGCCATTCCTGATGCACTCGAGTGCACTCTTTGGGGAAGGGGGAAGTAACAGTGAGACCTACCTTGAAAGAGTGAGCCTGGCATTCACTTTATGGACACACAAAAATAGCAGTGTGTAAAAATATCCTGCAACATGTCTTCATGTACGGTAGGGCCAGGACGTCAAGACTGCTCTTGTGATTGAGTGAGAATCAGTTCAGCCACCACATGGATTCCTCCTAGAACTTTGGGAATGTCCAGAGACAGCAGCAGACGGCCAAGCAAAGCTGCCAATCTGCTGTGCACACCAGCAACTAACTCAGGACCATATTTAGGGCTGCTTTCTGCTTATCATAGTTGTGTCTGTTGTATTGACTTTTGCTAAATATGTCCTGTATTCAACAGCCAGAATGTCAGATCATGTTCATCATGTATCTGACATCTCTGAGCTGCTAAATCATCGCTAGAAATGAAACTCGAGGTTTTCAATCCAACTGCTGACAATACTTTTCCTTTGCCACCTCTTGGTAACTGAGATATCACCAAGCTTTTTTGAGTGTGAAAAATAACAGCTGCTTTGTCACTACCAGTTAAATACTGATGGGGATGGAGGAATACATGGATTACTTTTCAAAAGTACCGTTTCTGCTTCCATATACATATTATTTCGTGTGAGAACATGGAATTAAATTAGAAGATGATGTTGTTAGGAAACAGGAAAAGCGTTGTGGTGGGGTCTGTGGGAAGGGAACACTGGCCTGGCTAGTAACTGGGGAAGAGCATTTCCAAACTCCAACACAATTTACACAGCTATTTTTCCAAGGGTCTATAATCAAAACTTCCTTGAGGGTGTTACACTGTATAATTTAGACAACAACTCTACATGTCTAATATAGATGCAATTCAGGAGACCAAAGTGAGTTTAAGTCAGGTTAATCCACCTTGTTGTGGGTTTAGTTGCTTTTTCTGAGTGTTGTCCTCAATCAGTTCCATCAGCCAAAGCTCGAAAAGAGATGATTATTTTCTTTTACATGTCACAGTAACAGGGCTGCTGCCCTGAGAGAGTCTGCACGTGGTGGGACTGGGTGGCTCATCTGGAGTCAAGACAGCAGATGTGCAAAGCTGTCCTACAGCCATGAAACCTTTGTAGCAATTGATCTGTTACTGACAATGGAGAATTAATGTGGCTTTAACAGTTTTCAGAAGAAAATTATTTCCCACTAATACTTTTGATCTTGTCCTGGGAACCTGATATGACTTTGACCCCCATAATTCTTGCCCCTGGTGATGACAGAGTCTTATCACTATGGATGTATATTTGGATATATAATGATTGTAAGAAAAGTGGTTGCCATCCAGCTCATATGTAGACCTTTCATACCCCATTTGAATATTTTGAAGGCTCCATTTTCTACTTGGCAATAAGTAATATGTAATCCTAGGCTGCAGAGCCTTGGTTGTATGTACAGCTGCACATTTGGTAACCTTAATCGTAGCTTCACACAAGCAAATTCATATTGCCTTTACTGAAACCCAGATTTCACCTTTTATAGGAGGTAATTAAAACCAAGGGCTACTTACTGAAACACAAGCTTGACCTTACACGGTTTCCCAGTGCGAATGATGGGAAACAATGACCACAGTTCCACTTCAGTGCACATTATTAGAGCTCCCAAGGGTAGCCTTGGAGGTGTGTTTAAGTTAAGACTGGATATGGTTGCCAACTTTAATGGATGCAAAACTGGACACTGCATAAGTAGAAGTGGACAAAAGTACTCATATTTAAAAGATCACAGTGCTTGTTCTAATAATGACTTTTCACTCCTGAAGATTTAGTACTGTTTTATCCTCAAAAGATCTAACTTTTTTACCAGAAATGAAAAAAAAAAATTGTTAAAATAATAAATCAATCAATCTACTCAAATTTGCTAACTTTTTTCCATAAACCCAATTTCTTATTAATTGGAGTTCTGCCAGCCTTTTTGTTAAGTCTTATCTATTTCTTGGAATAGGTTGTTTGTTGCTTTTTTTTATAGGTTACCTCTCTTTTAATAAAATCTGTAGTGGATTTCATCTGAAGGAATATGATTCATGATTTAGGGAGACACTAGAAGACATAAGTTCCTAGAAAAATTGAATGGGTTTTCCTGCTTCTCACAGTTGTGAGTGGATAATGGCTATTTAAATTCTGCCTTGTCTGTAGTTGCCAGCATAAATAATCTCTGTTTCCAAGAAGTAAATTTCACATTACACTTTTGTCTTTAGCAAGACCAGTGTACAAGTAGCATTTTTTAGAGGCAGAGCTCCTGCTGTCCATATATCATTGTTTTTAGAGAAAACAGTATTCCCTCTGACATTTGTAAGATATCATTGTGTCATGTCATCAGCTCATCAGCTTCGTATATTATCTTCCCTGGCAAAAATAATGTATCCATCCAAATGCCAGTGACCACTCCCATAAGAAAAATAAATAGAAATAAATGCCAGAACTGACCATTCCTGGGAAAGTCTGGAGTATAAGAACCAGTTTTCAAGGGACTTCCTAAGTCAAAGCTGCTAAATCTGTGAATACACTGAATATCATGCATTTGTCACGGGGACATTTTAGCAGCTTTACATCCTACACAAAGTTCAAGAGGAAGCTTAGTTCTGGAGGCCTCAGAGTGGATTTATTATTTTTCAGTACTTGTCAAGAACTTGCATCTTAGTGGCAGGACTTTTTTCACAAAATCACTGGGTTTTGCTTTTGCTTGTAGTCTGAGGAGAGATGGTGGCACTTCTGTACCACAGCTTATCTCACCTTGGGGTAAATGGCTAATTTAGATCAGATGAAGGATTCTCAGAAAGTGCCTTTTTCTTCACTGGTGGTAAAGGAAGTCTAGGAATTAAGATGAGTTATAGATACCCAAATAAGTCTCATCTGATAATAGGGAAGTTGATGCTTACCCCACATTACTGGTCCCTCAGGACCATGAGCATGGCTTTTGCTGCCCTGAGGGTCAGAAAATAGCTCCACTTTTTTGGGTAGAAATGGGGTCCCTCTGAGGCCAGGTGGATTTTAGCCACTGAGTCCAAATAATGGGATTTATTCCAACACATCAAGACATTTGATGTTCGTCTGCATCCTGTTGATGATTCTTTGCATCTGTGGTGGTGGTATGGTTTGGAAATCCAGCAATAATTTTCCCTTCCAATTATCACAGTAAATAGCTGTTATAACTATCACCTATAATTTGTTTGGCCTTTTTTTTGCCTTCAAGATGAAATTGTTGCTGTGGTTGCTATATTTAATGCATTTGCTGATAATAATTTGTTTCTCCCACATGTTGGGCCCATCTGTATCGGAATTTTATTTTACCAGAGTGAGTGAGCAGAACCCTGACTTCCTGATGTCAGATCCCATTTCCAGTGCATTGTTTCACTTCAGCCAGCACGGATTTTATATCCACATTGTATGGACAGTCTATCAAATCCTTTATCCCTTTCCTGAGTGATCAGGACTTCAGGAAAAAGTCAACCCTGTTTTGAATTATTTTCAAACATAGTTTCTGAAATGATGTACTGTGTGATTCAGAGAGGAATCACTTTTCAGTAATGATGGGCATTTTAATTCCTTTATTTTCTACATTATAAACACACAGCTGTTCAAAAAGGAAACACATTAAACATCCCTCCTAACATTAGACATATCGATTGAAAATTTGTTCTGAGTTGGCTGAAGTGTCAGTAATCTTGACAAGTTTTCCAAGAACTGATAAAATGAGTCCTTGTACTGCTGAAATGAATTTTGTGTGGATAGATGTTTATGCTTTTAACGTTAAGATAGCTGCAAAGCGTGCCTGGAGACAAAGGTTATTTCTTGCAGGGATTTTGATTTTATTTGGCTATTGGAACTACCTGAGCATTAACCTTCTGACCTGTGCTGGCTACCTGAAGACACAGTGTCCATAATTGTTATACTGAAAAGATACTGTAGGAATTAATCACAACAAAATTGTGGATTGTTTACCTTTCTTTGATGCAATGTACCAAATTGGGGCATGCCACACATCAGCAGCAACCTCTAACTCTGACCATGAGCTGGGTGAAACCAGAGCTGTCACTCCCCTCAGGGTCCCCTCCTGCTCCTCGGAAGCTGAGGCTAAGCCCTGATCACACAGACAGATAATTACACAGCAAATTGTGATGCTTCAGATAAAAACGGGGTCATTTTGTCTAAAGTTGTGTGTGAGGATGAATGAACAGAAAGTGGGGGGATTTGTATAACATAAATGTAGCCCCTGTTCACAGCTGACTAGAGCCACAGCATCCTGATTGTTCAGCTGACTGTGCTGGAACAGAGAGATTCACCATTGAACTCCAACTCCCGAGGTAGTTTCCAGATAAAGCTACAGTGAACGTGTACAAATACATAGGTATATTGAGGTTATGGCTTTTTTTGTACACACCAACCCCCCTACTCCAATCCCATCGTCACCATGCTGAATGTATTTGAGTTTGCAGCATTTTGGGGTGTTATTTTTGGTTTTGGTAATAACGGGAGTTTGTTTCAGAGGGTGCTGTGGTGGTACTCAGCTGCCAAATTAAAGCAGGAATGCATAAAAGGGTGCAAAATAAGGATAAAAGAACAAAAAGAGAATGAATGCTTCTTAGCTTGGTATTTCTTTAATTTCATGTAAATTTCACTAAGTAAATATGCCTTAAAAGTGAATAAAATTTTATTTCACTTTAACAAGAGAGTATAAAAGTTAAAAAGGTCACTGTAGTAATAGACTAATCTCAATTACCAGGGCAGCCGGTGAAACCCACAACTCCCACCTAATCTCATTCGGTGCACACGCAGTGCACCGTTTGATTTCCAACACGGCTAAATGAAATTATAAAGCAGTGTTAAATTTATTAATCATTTAATTAGCTAAATGTTCCTGCAACTACTCGTGAGATGAATGGCATGTCATTTTCTAATGCAATTTGCCTCTCAGCCAGGCAGGGTCAGGAGGGAAGCTACTGGCATCTTAAATGATCTTTTTTATATTGCACCTTCTATTAAGGGACAGTGTGATATCACTGATTATATTTGAGTCTTGTACACAAGGCCAGGGAGTTTTCTTGTTATAATAACAGGTTATATTTAAACCAAAATAAAAGTGGTGAGATCCGAGGAGCGAACAATTAACCCATCTGTGACTGTGTTTCTCACTGTGGCTTTGCAAGGCAAATCTTTTTCATATTTAACAAGCCAGTGAACAGTGTGGGAAACTACACCAGCAGGTATTAAAGCAATGCTCAATCTAGTTTTATTTCTTTAAATTTACTCAGTTGTGAAGGAATTTGTGGACTGAAAATTCTCCCAATGCCAGGTTAGTGTAAGCCGTCTCATTGACTCAGAATTTATTTGCACTTTCCCTATTATTGTGGGAGAATCAAAGCCTTTCCTGGTCTGTGCATTCAACAATTGCTCATTTTTGTGAGTTGCTCAGCTGGGATTTTTGGCATGTTTATGTGTGCATGTCACACCAGGTTGATAGGATTATATTTTTTTTTCCTGATGTTTTGTTCCATAATTATTTTTCCACTGCAAAAATTAGTGACAAGTAGGATTCAGCAAATCTGTTTGGATTGACACCAGGAGGTGAACCATGCTGCTTGGAGGGAAGTATTCCTCAGGAACCTGCAAGTGGGTAGTGCTGGTGTGAAGCTGAAGATGCCCAGTTAAAACACATAGAAAGCAATGATGTTTCAAGGTACTTATTTCCCCAGGTTTATAATAGAATATAAATACATTTTCTTTATGCTAAATTAGGGGTTTAATTTCAGATCCTGGAGCATGTCCTCTGCATAGTAAGCATCTGTGGTGAGCTCCAAGCCAACGAGAAGATGCACTCAGCTCTGTACATGCTGAGATCAAAATGCCAGCAATGTGTCAAAATATTTGCCTCTACCACGGTTAAATGACACAGCCAAAAATAAAGCAAGAGGACCTAAAGCAGGAAGCAGCGGGAGATAATCTTAGCATAAGTGGTAAAAAAAGGCTGTCAGTTATTATTTATAGTACAGAAACATGTGTAGACCTCTTGGAAGCCAGGCCCTGTTGGCTTTGTGCTGCATGTGCAGCTGATAAATAACTGTCCAAACCCAGATCCACACTGCTTAATTGCAGCTTCTAAAATACAAATTGTCACTCTGGGCGCTGTACACAAACCCTGTGCAGTGGCTACAACCAAATGGGTTGTTCTCAATTTCCAGCTCAGCCTCTGAAAGTGCTGGCTGACCCCACTGACAAAAGGAGGACAAGAGCAACCACATTAACTCAAAGGTTGTGTTTTAGGTGCCTGACGCTGGATGGGGTAACCCTGATGTGTGTTGTTAGAAATTTAGGTGTGTATGAGATGAAGAGGTGAATCAGGAGGAAATGTTTAATTTTTGGTGGGAAGTGCTGATCTCACATTGAAAACAGAAAATGAGTGAGATATTTAATGTTTTATTAATAGAAATAGAGATTTTTTTAATATGAAGTCACATAGCACCACCCAGCATGTTGGGAAAACTTGAGTGGACTCTTGGCCTTTTTCAGAGCCCTATGTACTTTTCTTCTGCTGGCTTTGGGAATAGTGATTCATTTGTCCATTACTTGGGAGATACAAAGTGCACCCCCTTGCAGAGAAGGAGCAAAACACCAAATGTTGAGGCACAACCTGGGCAGGAGAACGTGCTGGAGAGTTTCTCTGCACAGCATTTCCCCTGGTACCCTGCACCTGCTCTTCATTAGTGCTAATGAATCCAGAAAGTAAAACATTTTGTACTAGTGAGTCATATTGTTCTCTCTTGGCTGTGACTTCACTGTGGATCAAATTAAGGGAAAAAAAACATTTTTACTAAAGCTTTAATTTCTTTTCCTGGGACACTTTGTGTCTTGGGATAGGTCACTTAGCACCTATGGGATGCAGGATGGTATCCCATTAACTTCTCTCTCATTAGCAAGTCTTCTTTTGATTTAAGCTGGGAGATGTGGGGCTTCCCTGAGAGCTTTAATTCCCAGCCCACATGCGATTTATGTGTTTTTCACTTCCCCATTTGTAGAAGATGTATAATCATACTGGGGAAAATCTTGTGTAGCTAAATCTCCAGTGCTTTTGTAGCACCATAGGAACCCAGGGAAGGAATAGAGCTTGTAAGTCAAAGTTGTTATTAACATTACCTAGAAATTAGAATTGTTGTCACACAGAAACAAGAAGATTTGGAATACGTATAGGATATTTTTTGCTTGCTTTTCTTTTTCTGCTGATGTAGGTCAACTGCATTCTTGCTCACAAGTTTTTGGGCCGTCCGTGGCAAACTTGTATCTGTTTTCTCACAGCTGCACTACAAAAATCAAAAGTTTTGAAAGTGGGAATCTGCAGCTCTGAAGATTTAATTGAGAGGTAGCCACATAGTTTAAAACAGTCTTTGTTTGAAGGCAAGGTTCCTTATGGGCAGCACTTTAGTACAAGGGTTGTTTCGTGTGCTGTATGTGTGTGTGAGAGAGAGCTGTGAATGCACACAGCAGCTTTGCATTTGAGCATCTCAGAAGGCACCTCTGATCCATACACTGCGGGTTGCAGTATGTGGACATTGCCTATTATACACTATGTGTTTAAAAAGGGTTTTATTTTCTAAATATTTGGCGAAAAGATCTGGTTAGAGAATTTGCTGGCAGAAAAACACAAAGCAATATTCCTCTCCTTGTCTGAGTTCAGTGCAGATAAATACAGACTGCTGGGGCTTCACCCACTGGGTTTCCATTCACATTTTTTAACATGTTAAATATTTCTGGTTAACCAGTTAAAACGGTGAGATGAACATGATTGCTTTTAGATTGCAGCTATAACATCGAGTGAATTTTATAATAAGAAGCCATTTCTTTTTTTTCCCCTGCCGAGCTGCCCTTGTGGCTGCCAGCCTGACTTTGAGGTCCTCATTATTGTGGGTTTAAATGAAGGATGTTCATCCAGGCAGGGCGGGGGAGGCCAATAGACATCGGTGCCGTTATCTGGTCCTTCTATCAGGCCAAGTGACAGGCTTCTCAGGGAAGAATGCAAAGCTCATGGTGGAGACCTCAGCCTGACACAGAAGGTGACTCCCCTGACTCTAACCTTGAAAGGAAAAAGTTCCCACTTTATTAAAATGAATTTCGAAAGGGCCGCTCTGACAGCTGCATAATTAAATATTGGAGTGTCAGCGATAATTTATTCTGCTCGCATTTGGTGGTCAGAGCCTGCTCACTGTAGGGTCAGCAAGCACAGTGACAGAGCCAAGGATACACTGGATTACGGGGCCCTTTAGGCGTGCGAGTGAAAGGAGAGGCTGCAATTTTTATTTAAATAGAGAAAACAAAGCAGCCAGGAGGTGAGCGGGCTGCGAAGTGCTCTCAGTAGCTGCCTGACAAAAATTGTTAGGGATAATGTTGGAACTTGTACCCAAACTGCTTTGTCTGGCTCCAGGCACTGTGATTTTTTCCAGCCTTGCCTCTTTTGGGATCCAGCTCGCCTGCTAGGACCAGTTCCATGCTAGGAATTAACCCAGCAACAGTCAATACAATGCACATCCCCACTCATAAACAGTTTTCTGTAAAATTATGTAAATGGCCTTGAGTGTGTATGAAACAAGTTGGAGATAGACAGTGTAGAGAGTTCAAATTGATCCTGTTAGCATTCCAAGTGAAACACCAGCCATGAATATTCTTTTCAGAGGGCAGTGGCTGCTGGAAATCAACATCTAACAAGCAGTTTTCCCAGAAGAAGTTTAAGTAAAATGGCTATGTGCCCTTATGCCCAGTCAGAAAGCAGGAAAGGTCACGCTGGGAGCAGGGCTTTCGGCTGATGGGCATCTCCTTTGGAGGAGGCTGTTGGGACAAGGCTGTCGCTTTTCACTCTTAGATTGCTGGTAATTGAAGCTGACATACCAAAAATATACCCTTTTTGCACACACCAGTCTTTCAGCAAAAGCACACTGCTCACACAAAAAAAATAATTTGCAAAGGCATTTTGTTTTTCTCTTTCTTGCCTCAGCTATGAAACACGTATTTTCCACATTTTCTTTGGAGCCTGCTTGAGTGGATATGTTACTAGAGCTCAGGTTTGCTAGTTTTCATCTTAATATCATGTAGCTTTTACAGAAGAATTTACTGAATTCCTTCAGCACCTTCATAGTTACTGAACGAAAAGCTGATCTTATTATGAAGGATGAATTCTGGTTTTGTGGCTCAGACACTGGATGTGAACACAGTGTCCTCAGCTCAGTTTTTAAACCACCTTTAAACTATGAGCCAGAAGGTCTCTCTGTGACTCAGTTCCTCATTTGTAAAATGGGAATAACAGTGCATTTCATGGGATTGCTGTGAGAATAAATACTTCGGTGTTTATACTCAGTTTTTATCTTGCTGAGCATAAAAGAAAATCCCTACTTGTGTTTCTGCCTTCTTGCTTGAAGAAAGACCATGAAAGCATCTTTGTCTGCTTGATGTCAAGATACAGACTCTTAAAATGACACTTGAGCATCTTTAATGTAATTCTTTGGACTCCAGACAGGCATGTTTCCCTTGCTTAGATCTCCATACCCACCTATACCTCCTCTGGTTACATTTGCTGGGTGTTTGTAAAGCAGAATGTTCTCTCTCCACATGGGAAAGATGTGTTGGTTGTATCACATTTTTCTCCTATTAAGCAGGCATGTTCAAATATGTTCTGAAGTGTTTTTTTTTTTAAATTTGATGGTCAGGTGGAGAGGGAAAAGGAACACTTAATATTCATATTTAGAAGCATCAAACAAATATCCATGCTGGCCCGCAAGGACACACATATAAGCATGCCTGGTGTTAGATTTCTGTTTTCCTGTTTTTTGCAAGCCTGGTTTGTCTGGAAATCTCTAACTCTGCCATAGTGGCTGCAGTGCATGCTGCAATTGCACAGAGCTTGTTTTGTAAAACCAGATATTCAAAATTTTCTCCTTTTTTTAAGTAATTGCTGCTGTGCAGGGTTTTGCACCAATACAGCTGCAGCCATTTAGGGATGGGTGTCAGAGTGCCCAGTTGGCCCACCTGTGGGGGAACGGGGTGTAACTGGTCCCAGCATGGGGAAGAGCTGTGGCGGGGATGAGAAATCAGCCTGCGAGGCCTGACAACCACGTTGGGCATATGTCATTGTCAGTCGAGTCAGGCTGGGGACAGGGCTGTGGTTTAAAAATGATAACCAAGCTTCATAAATCAGAATGCTCCCGCTGCAGTCAAACTTCCTTGGAAAGTCTTTGAATTTGGGTAGTGCATACTAATAAATGAGCGCTGGCTGCCTGCTCCGGCACAGCTCCCTCAAGGATGGATGAGTAGCTTCCATCGGCAGCAGGGACGCGGTGACGATGACTAAAACAAGCTGTCCCTCCAGAAAGGGAAAAGGCAGAGTGATTATAAGTTGACCTGATATTTTTTGGCTTTCAAGATAAACTTTATGGGCCTGATTATGCAGAAAGTATTAGGCCGTGGCACAGAGCCTAAGCCGGGGGTGAAGTCCCGGTGCAGCTGGAGCCAGTGGCAAAACTCCCATCAGTTCAGCAGGATGAGGATTCCATCCAAAGTTCACGGTGGGATAATTAGTGTCAGCTCAGTACTGGTAAAACACAAGTAAATCTGTCTTGCTTGTGGCTTGCAAACTTTTACAAACAGCTAAACTCTTAGCTGGAGTTGTTTCTGTTTTACTTTGCGATATAAACCCTCAACAGCAGAATTTTAAAATGAAAGCCTGTTATTACTTTCATACCATGCTCATTGCTCTGAGAGTGGGAAATTTCCTCTGGATACACTGACCTTCAAAACAACAGGAGGAATGATATTAAAAATGTGGTGCTAAAGATGGTAACTGTGAATTAACATCCCAAACTCCATTTCAGCGTTGCTGTTTTGAGCTTTGTGTCGCAGGCAGGCGGCTGCTCGGCTCACACAATATCCCAGGGATTTCACTGGGACTCTGCATGTCAACAGTAATCTGTCTTCATGCTACATGATTCAGGATCAGGTCATTAGTTTATACTTAGAATTAAATATTCAGTTTGATTTTAGCTCTGTGAAATGAGAGCCGAATATATAACACCTGATTTCAGAGAGCCTTGTAGTTTTGCAAGTCTCTAAAATCCATGGACACACAGAAACTGCTTTTATTCCTCTGCCCCTGAAATGATTATAGTTGGAATGTTATTGAGATTACAGTTTTCTTTAGATGTCTTGGATTATTTTCTAAATCCATTTCTAACCCCATTTCTCTGTGGCACTTAAATAAATGAGAAGAAATGAAAGATTTTTAATTTCTAAGAGAAAATGCAAAATTATTTCCTAAGCGCCTCCTTTCATCCTCTCAGATTTCCTCAGAAAAAGAATATGATGACATCCTGATAGCTATGAAACCAAAAGAGAGCTGATTTTACTTTGTAGGGAAATATGGCCTGAAATTACATGTCTAATGTGTGGCAATTTTTAACTGAATATCTCTGCCTGGTTTCCTAGTAAAGCAGACTTTGCGTTGGACACACACAGACCGAACTGAGTAATTTTAATTTAATTGAATCTTTTATGTAGGCATTTTCCTTCTAGGGAACCTTGGCTAGTTATTCGTTTGTGAAACTTGCAATAAAATAGCAAGAGAGCTCGTCAGGGATGGAAGGAAAGGGGTAATATTTAAATTATGCTGACTTTGAAGACATTGCTTTTGATCCATTCCTTGATTTAAAAAAATATATGTATTTTGGTATTTAGTCTAAAGATTCCTTTCTGTGACTACTTTTTTTTTCTCAAAACACTTATTCTATAGATGCCTGTTAGATTATTATGTCTCATCCAGGTTTACTGGTAGGCACAAGAATGCAAAGTGTAGCATTTAAAATTGTATTTCCTTGTATTTCCTTCTTTGTCTAATTTGTTTAATTGCTCTGGATGCCTTTTTTTTTCCCTGTGAAGGGAGGCCACCTAAAATATCTTTAAATAATCACAGTTAATCTAGTGCAAGAAAGGCAATCACAGCACTTGTGCATTCAGGCCTTTAGCTGAATCAGTTCCTCAACAAATAAAGCCCCATTCTGCGAGACAAACCTTGACTTTTTAAAGCCTTTCTGGAATTGTCACAGGGTGGAAATACGATGAGTTAAAAAGCAACACCAGAACCGTGCGCTTGGGTGAGTAGGTAAATCAAGATAGGTTTTGTCCAGAGTTCAATTCAAAGAGATGCAGATTCTCTGCTCTGAAACTGGAAAGTTTCCATTCTTAAAGTTTTTGGGGTTTTTTAAATTGCTTTTAATTTTCCTAATTTTTGAAGAAACCTTTAACAGAAAGTGTCTGCCAGCAGAAAATTACCATATTGAGCTGAGGGAAGCACACAGTTCATCATCCCTCGCCTGACCCTGCTCTGTTTACTCTGCTGGGGTAGGAGCAGTGGCCGGCCAAGCTCTGCTAGGCAGAGTGTATTACCCTGTCAGGGAGAGGCCAGGCTGCTGGATTCACCCTGAACAAATTACATACCTCACTACATCTCCCAGCAAGGTAGCAGGGTTATAACTCAGTCTAAGCACCATTCACTCTTCTATTACCTTCATAACCAAGGTCATACTAATCAACTCAATTACCAGTCCTCTTGGACATTTTCATAATGTTTTCTGCTAGTTGCTCTCCTGTGAAAATCTCCCGGTCTAAGCAAATTAATGCCATTTTTATAACTATCTGCATTTCAGGTACAGTGATCATCTTTCAAAAGGCTGCTTCATGGCAACAAATACCAGCCAAACGTTAGAACAACAAGGATGGTCGGCTATATTGTTATCTTGACCTCCTTTATTGTGAAAACAAGTTTAAATATACCTTAAACAAAGACATATGTGTCCGAAATGAAGGATGTATGCTACTGTAGCTTTTAAGAATCTTCAGGTCGTATAGGAAGGCTGATCAGGAAGCCTGGTTTAATGTGTAGCTTAATTTTTGGAAAATCCTTTAAATGTCACATTCCATGTTTCAAAAAAGGCAATTTTAGACAATCTTTCTTTAAAAGTTTTCTCAAAGTAAGTCTATCTCCCTAATTTTTATGTTCCTCTGGATGCTATTCTCTAAACTTCTCCCTATACAGGATTTTAGTATAAATACTAATGCCTAAGTATTTAATTTGGAAATTTCTAACTGCACAGCCACATCTTTTAAAATCTCCACAAAGTATTATGACACTAGGCAAAACAATCAGAGGGCACTAATTTCTTGTTAATTTATATTTCTTTAGGGCTAAATTGTTCCCTTAGGCAGATTTTCCCACTGGAGAAATTAATTTGGTCCCTCTTTGGGACTTTAGTGTTCAGTGGAATAAACAAGACACTTTTTATTCCTCCTAATTCTCTGTGGGAGCTATTGAGACACAGCTCTGAAGTCTTGCCCTTGTGTGATTCCTTTGGGTACAGACATTTCATTTCCATAGACCCAAGTCTCCTGTAACCCCTCACAAAAAATGCTTTCAGTTGAGTTTAGTTCCTGCTAACTTGTTTTAAAACAGGCTCAGTGCATTTACAGGTGGTGTATGTTATTTCTAGCCATGCCCTGTCCTGCTTGCACCACCTCAGAAGCACCTATGATCCCCTGGGCTTCCTTGGTGCATCCTGGGGTAAGAAAGAGGGTAAACATGACCCAGCTGATGGCCCTGACCATGCACTTGGAAAGGGCCTTGTCCCCCTTTGTCAGGCTCAACCCCTTTTTTTTGTAAAGTGGTTTGGCTGTTTCCTGCACCCTGAAAGTTCAAGGCAGGAAACTAACTTTGCTCTGCTCCATCATCTCAAAAATTTGTCGCCTCTATAAAACGAGACCTGCCTTAAAAATGAAAGTGTTTAAAATCGACGTTTCTGAGCCCCTACTGAAAGCAGCCCTTCTGCAGAAGCATGAAAAAATGCATCATTTTTGCAATAAGGACAAGGTGAGAGACTGCCAGGCAGTTTGTGTAATGTGGCTACCCTGGCCCAACAGCCAGGAGAGTTTTAGCTACTTAAAGTTTTAGTATATATATGTGGTGCCCTATACAGTGAGCTATGAAGCCCAGCGGTTCCTGGAATATTAAATTGATATTGTAGCAGCTTGAAAACTGACCTGCAGTAAATATGTTGTTGTCCTGCATTGGTGCTGTTGCTGTCAGCATTTAGCAAGGTGACTGGCTCCAGGAAAATGGAAAACTTCTTTCCTGGAAAGCGGTGTGGAACTAGAAGTGTTGTCAAGAAGTGTTTAAAAGATGAACTCCTAGATGCCTGAATTAATCAAGGCTCCTCTGTACATAGGTAACTTTTGAGCACCTGGTTCTGGATGCTCAAGGGTTTGCTGGATGCTTTGTTGAAGAGGCTGGGCCTGGGTCTGGGGTTTACTGGGTGCTTTACTGAAAGTTTTGTACAAAGAAATAACATTGAACCAAAACTTCTTCCTCAAGCTAGGTCTTGAGGTGTGATAATCATATGGACAAAAATAAGGATGTTTCAAACCCCTGATTTACTCTTTCACGTATTAGTAACGTATTTGTCCCTCCTAAATGGATTCTGTTTTTCTGCCTTACTTTTTTGTCTCTGTTCAGCAGCCTCCGTGCTTTAATTCAAATGTGAACTTTCATTACTATCTGTGCCCCAAAGGAGGTGTTCGCTGTTGTTAATAATGCAGAAGATTTTAATTTATGCTGCATCCAATGTAAAAATCACAGTACCCCTGCTGCTAAGAGCACATTTCCATCCCCTTATACAAACTGGTTGTTCTGTGTTTAATACTGCTAATACTCTGCCAGCTTTTCTTAGTATTTTGATAAAGTTGACCAGAAGTCATTTTACCTTTATAGCCATTATACTGAAGTATAATTCTCTTTTATTGATCAGTCCTCAACATATGACTATAATCATTTTGAGTGCAATAAACAATGTTATGAAGGATTTTGCTTCTTCATCCTGTTTGTTTGAAGTCTCAACTGTAGGGCCAATTTTCACATTCCTTAAAGAAGGAATTGCTAAAATAAATTCAATCACAGAAGCTTTTAAAATTTGAAATCCCAGGAAGCTAATTAGCATTTCCTTTTAAGACTGCTTCCTGCTTTTTTATGTACATATAGATTTGGACCTCAGATGGGCTTGGCACCTTTCCAACATCAAGATCAGGTGATTTTTTAAGATTTTTTTTTTATTTTGCCCTGCAGAGCATTAAGTTTTTGCAGAGCATTATGTCAATTAAAAAAAAAAAGGCAGAAAGTCCATCATTGTTGCCTTTTTTGCCCCTAGTACACAGCGATCATTTATTAACATGGTACTGTAGAATTTGTGTTTGTGTTGTTTTGCTTCACAGTCAGGTGATAAAGCCATACAAAAGTACAGTGATATTGTGCAATCTTCCTGTTTTCCAGCAATAAATGCAGCATTTGGAAATGAAATACTTTTATAATCCATGCATTTTATAGTGCAGCAAGCTGCTCGTTTGTTCATGGGCTGGCTGGCAAACATTGCAGTTGTGTGAGATACAGCATAAAATGCTGGATACAACAGCTACACGACTAAATCTGCACAGGAGCAGTATGATCTCTTAATAAATCATTGCACATCACATCCACTTTATAACCTTAAAGAGGTGCCAAGTAAAATGGAGACTTTGGTCATATAAATAATGAGAGATCCACGTTTCCTTCTCAAATCTGTATACTCAAACAAAGGCATAGGTGGAATGTTAATACCAGATTCTGCTTTTTTTTGTCACACACTCCCAGTGTAAAGTCAGTTTGCACAGTGGTTTTTTCTTCCTTTAGGGTATGATCCACATTAGGCTCTGCATCAAGCTTTTGCACCCGTGTGCACATTTTTATTTTTCAAGGAAGCATAGAGGCCTGTGAGCTGATGCAGAGCAGGGGGGGATAAGGGAATAATGATGCAGGTTTTAATAAAGAAATCCTTCCCATGAGGGAGGAGAGGAGAGGACTGTGGCTTTAATAAAAGAGAGAAAAAAAATCTGCCAGCATCAAGAAAATAAAAAGAAATAATTTGAAGTTCAACATGTACACTTGAGATGCTTCCAAAGAGAAGCGTTTACAGCCTTTGAAGAAAATTGGGCCTCCATTTGGTAGGATTCCCTGGAGTTGCTCTGTGGGACAGGAACATAAAACAGCAAGTTCCTGTGTTGTGTCAAAATCCAAAGTTTAAATAGGATAAACTTCAATACCAGCAGCGGGGCAGAGGATCTATGCTGCACACGATTCACAGTTATTTTTTAGAGTATCTATGACAGGATGCTGATAAATATCTGTATTATTAATGAGTCATGGTTCATGTTAGCCAGATCTTTAGTGATATTTTCGCTTCATAGATATTCAAGCACTGGTGGGAAAATAGCTGATGATTGTCAGGTTTAGGTACACTTTCCATTTGCTTCGCTGCTCTAAATCATTAGTCAAGTAGTATTTATAAACCTGTGCTCAGCAATTATAGCACTTTTCTTGAGATGGAACTTTCATCTGATACTCCCCAAGTCAGGGCACTCTCCTGAATCTGTGTTTTGTCATTTCTCACTCTTGCTGAAGGCAGGTCAAAATAACCTGGTTGATATAAAACCTGTAGCACCGAGTTACCAATATCTCCATATGTGAACATTACCCAGCTCAGAGAAAATTCCTGTGGTGGATTCACATGTGTGATGCCATAACAGTAAATCACACTGTGGCTACGTTAGAGAGGAGGAATTATTTTAAGGATTTAAACATTTTTAATCTCAACCCATTTTTCCTTTCAATAGCAAGTTGTGGTAGCTGGGATCCATGTCAGTACCTAAGTTGAGGTCACTGCTGGATGTGACTGATACTAATGCTTCTTTTTCTGCCTTCACCCAAAGGAAAATAAAGTACCTGTAACAAAAGCCTGACATTGCTCTGCCATCCCAGAAAAGATGTTTCATTCTACTCTTCCACAACTGGAAAAACAACATCTCTGATAGGCTTCACCAAACTTGTACCTGACTCAGGGCTCTGTAGGAGAGCAAAGAAATGCACGTTTTAATATCTTTTTGACCTTCTTTTTCCCTATGTCCTTTTCTTTTCCTTTTTATTTTCACTCTTAATGGGTTTTCACAATATTTTTCACATGAATGTAGAGAGTTGTGGCAGGATGCTAACCCTGCACTGAAATTTTGGGTGCTGTAGATGCTCTGTAACTGGTCACTTTGACTCTGTTTCCCTAGTTTTAAGATTTTTAAGAACTGCAAAAATTCCTTCTGCAGATGTGGCATTTTTGTTTGCAGTTTATCTTTCTGCCACGACTGTGTTTTCAGGTAGAGCCTTGCACAGGGGCTGTCTTCTGACATTGCTTGTTTGGCAAGGGAAAAAAGAGGGACATTCTGAATGATGTTTTTCACGTGCAGTATCTCCCTTTGGCACTCCTGGCCACGTGGGGCTGATCTAGGTTGGACCCCTCTACAACTATTGTTTGCTGTGTAGATCAGGTTTTTTAGGTGACACATTATCAGTTATGCATGAAGTGATGGATTCCTGCTTAATTCTGGTGGCTCCCAGCAGCAGAGTCCCTTGGTGCCCTTCATTTGCCTCAACGAGGGGAGTCACTGCGGTCATATGCAAATCTTGCCATAATTACCCACCACTTTCTTCCTTCCACGCTGACTGGCTGCTCCAGAGCTTCCACTCCATGTCTGCCAGGAAACTTCACCCATGAGCTTATCCCCGACCCAGAAGTGTTCCCTTTGCTCTCCAGAATTAGCACTGATTTTGTTCCTAAGCAGGTCTAAGCCCTGGTTTGGTTTGACAGCATGAAATCTTCACTTTGCAAACTACAGGCCAGCCCAGCTGGTTTTCTAGAGCTGATAATTTTATTTTCAACAACGCAAGTCTAGAGAAACTCAGGTTGTTGGCCACCAGGACAATGGCACATCTCTACCTAAAGCAGAGGAGTTAATTTGTGATGGGGTAACCTTTATGTCTTGGTGGAGGGGTGAGTGTGTGAGGTTTGTGTCAGACTGGGAATATGCCTGCAAATAGACATTTCTGATGGGTAATAAAGTCACTTAAACCTACACTCACCCAAACTGGACACCATAAGTCAAAAGTTATGCTGTTTTAATGAGAGCTTTATAATTAAGTTGTTCATTTGCTGGGTGAAATTGTCATTAGTAATAGAAGGTTTTATTAATTCACCTTTTCATATAAAGAATATAATGAATCACTAATATTCTTATAGATACAGACCACAATTATTTCTGCTTCCTGCCTTGCAAACATCTTGTTTCAAATTAGGTTTATCTGCTGTCTAAAACTAAATACAATGAATAGATGTATAATAAAATCTTTTAATTGTCTTAGCATATGTTGCTTTTATTAGGTGAGAATAATTGCATTCATGGGATCACCTACAAAGTCCTTTAGAATATAAAATTGAAATGGCTTCACACTGAGTGCACAAGTCCTTCTGAGCCGTGCCATTTTCCCCTTCACTGCCTCTTGTCCCCCTTTCGCTGTAAAGTTCACATTGAAGTGTGACAAGAGACACTTGACAACTGACACATGCTGGATCTTATCAGCAGTGAGTGCAGTCATGGGCCCTGACTGAAGAGCGATTGTCATTTCTACACCATTTATTCCTCTCCTAGCCTCATTGCTTGCTTCCTTTCTGAGGAAATTTTCCCTGTTAAAGTACTGTACTTGTCGTTCTTTTTTGGTGCGTGTCTGTGGGGGTTTTTACTTTTTTTTTCCCCTCACGAAAGGATTTTGTTATGCATTCATCCCATAGGCAAGCCTCTAACAGACTTCCTCTAACCTCTTAGTGTCAGGACTGCTCTAAGCTGATTCAGGCTAATAAAAGCAACCCAACAAAGCTTTGATGGTGTCATTACATCTTCCTTAAATCCCTTTCCTTGCTAACATCCAATAATTCTATTACCTCTAATCAATTCACAGGCTATTTTATTTGAAAGGAAGAGAAATCAACTTCAAACCATGCCGGTGCAGTTTGCCCAGCATTCACAGAAGGTGATGATGTTTCTGCCATGGCTTCAATTGACTCTTTAAGTGAGTTCTGGGCTATTGAGCAGTCTGAACTTTTATCTGTGCTCTGCCAGCCCAAGCCAACAACACCAGAAAATAGACTGTTGTAGCCTCTTGGAAGTTCTTCCACTCCTACATAACACTGTGTGTCATTTCTGTAGTTTAGATAGTATAAGCAATAGTTAATTTGAGTATTGAGGATAAAGCAAGGAGTTCCCAAATGCAGGACTTTGACCATTCTATTTTAAATTAATTGTTCCTGCAATGCTTTGTATTGGAGCTCTCTTATTTTTCCTTTTTTTGAACAAGAATTATTCTCCTATTGTTTTAACTTACTAGAGCTTTCACGCGTGCTCAATCCCACCAGGGTGATTGTTGGATTTTGTCATTAATACTGCAGAGACATCTGAGCAGGCTCTAAGGCTATGTTCATGCATCGTTGTCTGACGGGGCTTGTGTCTGCCAAAAATCTTATTGCCCCCGGCTCACGTCAAGCGGCGCGTCACGATGGCTCTGACAGAACTGCTGCCACCGCTGCCCTAACACAGCTCTGGCAAAATAAGCTGGGTATCTTCAGCAGCTTAAATAATAGCTCTCTGCTAAGGCAGCCTCCAACTGAATCATCTGAATGATCAGGGGAGCAGCTGGGGCTGCAGGTAGTGCAGGGTGGTACCTGCTGCAGGCAGGGGGTGATGAGCAGCAAGGTGTGGGGCAGAGGTTCTGACGTCTCGGGCTGATGTGGAAGGAGCCAGTAAAGGACTTCAGAACATCCTCTACATCACCAAGCTTGGCTCCCCAAAGAAATTTCAGTCACATCATCTATCCACAGAAATGTACCTTTCTTAGCTGGTAATTATTCCTGGTTCTGTGGCAGCATGAAACACAGAAGTACATTAGGCATCAAGGAGCTTGACACTGAGCAGATGGATGACACCCAGGCCCTTACCCCAGTGAAACTAGGGTGTAGTTAGGAGACTACACTCTCCATAACTTGCTGCTGAGAAGAGTCTTCCTGTTCAGAACTAGCTAAATTTTATCTGGGTTAAGGCTCTGTCTTGTTTCAAATAGATTTTTTAAGAGTCTGTTGCTATTGTCCCTTTTCTTAATGAAAAACATGCATCATCACGCATTGGTTTCCTCCTTTATCTCTTCTGCTATACGAAAGGCAGCGTGGTGGGCATCCTGTTTTCTCCCACGCTGTCGTAGTTGTTGCTTTCAGAATAAGTTGAGTTTAAGCTCTGAACTGAGGAGGAATTCATTGCTGCCCTCGTGTTGGTTAGCAGTTACTCACGCAGAGCCCCTGGGATGACTCAGCGGAGCGTGGGTGGCAAACCAACACAAGGCAGGATTGCCTGCCCTCTCTACCCAGCAACTATTCTGCTTGTTAAACCACGGCCTGGACTGTTTGGAAATGCGAGGACTTTGTTTTCTACCGTGTATGTTCATATCCTAAGAATAAAGCCCATCTTTTCTGTAAACATCTGTCAATCAGATAAAAATTACAGAAGCTTCTCAGAGCGTGGCTTGGCGGTGCTGCTTGTAATTTCAGTTGTCACGGGCAGTACACCTTGTACAGCAGGATTTCATTGCTCTCAATTGCCAAGGGAGATTTCTAAGTGTACGTGACATGTAAATGACACTGGTGTCACTGCACATAAGCCTGTGGTTGCGCTTGTGTCTGTTCCCACGTGTGCTACCTCTGAACCTGCACGTCGCAGGCTCCCCCTGCCCCATCTGGGGCCCTGGTCATGGGAGCAGAAGCTGAGTGATTCCCCTGCAGCAGTGTCTGATGGAGGGGTGCTGGCACAGCCCGTGGCAGCGGTGTCCCCAGCTGATGTTCCTTCCCCAGTGCTGAGCGAGAGGCCAGGGATGGGAAGTGGAATAATTGATTCTGATTGAAGTGGAATTAAAATTTAGAACCTGGGTAGCAGTGGTGATTTACGGCACTGTAACTGAACTATAGGTTTTAATAATGTATTTCAGCTCCTACAAAGATGGAAGAAATGTACCAACTTCTCTTAGCCTAAAAAAGAGAGGAAGCTTTGCATGGAGGTGCTTGTTCCAAAAGGTGAAGTTCATCTGAATTTCTTTGTCTGATCATCTCAGGAAACAAGAAAGGTTTAAATGTACTTTTTGTGCATGTGAATGACCATCCTGTCTCTGGTCATGAGAATCTAAGTTCAATTTTTCACATTACCATTTTTTTAACTCCTCCAGTACACCAGCAGGCAAAAAGTACCCGAGAAGGTATTCAAAGTCATTCAGAATATAAATTTTTAGTCTGTTGGATTAAACTCTTTGTATCAGAATCCCTGAACTTCCAGTCAAATATTCTTTTTATATTGTGATTTATGACCTGAGTCATAACAAAATTCTGCCCTATAATTTCAATACTCAAGGACAGAAGAGGTAGACAGGTAATTTACAGGTTAATATTTTCTTTAGGTCTATGTACCACTTGTTTATTTAGAGATAATTTGATTGAACAGGCAAAGATCATGTGAGAGGGGTTTTTGTTTGTAGTGTGTTTCTAGATCAATCATAGTTTGATTACAGGAAGTCCATCCTGTTATCAAATATATTTCTCATCAAATATTAATTAGACATGTGGACAATACTATGGAGCTTCATCACTTTGTCACAATGTTCATCAAGCAAATGTTATTTTCTTTGCTTTTTAACATAGATTTTTGGTTTATTGAATTAAGTGTTGGAGTTTGCTTTCTTTAAAATAAATTTTAATAGTTTTTCTAGTAGCAAGACCTTGAAAACAGAACCCAGCTTCTCCATTTCATAGTCAAAAGCTGAAGAAATACATGTCATAAATCTGGTTCTGGAGTTAGGCTTGATGGGTTAATGGGAGAGAGGAAACGTAGGAAAATTGTAGAAAAAATGGAAACAGAAAGAAAAATTATGAGGGAAGCTTGACAAAGTGTATTTCTTAATTAATTAAATCACCTATGGGATCAGAAACTGGAGCTGCCCATGGCCTGCAGTCAATAAAGGGGTTCTCTCACCTTTCTCAGTCTCTGATGTCAACACTGGGTATAACAGAGAGAAACATTTTGCTATAAGATTCAAAAATCCTGCCTAGCAGGATGAAGTGGATTTAAACCACCATGGTAATTCCTAAATCAATTTGATTTCCAGATTCTTTGTGTTGTTGTATCAGGGAATCCCAAGCAGACAAGTGGTTGGTTTGGAACAGATGAACTGGAAGGAAAGGAGATATAAGCAAGGGAATGCATAGGAAGAGGAAAAGAGTGAAGATCAGGAGGAAAGAGTTATGAGAAACTTCTGTATTAAGATGTAAGAAGGATGATAATTTATTTTGTTCCTGGCACAATGAAACTGCTTAGAGGGAGAAGTTATTAGCTCTCCTTGATCATTAAACCAAATGGAGAATTTGGAATGCAGACAGCAGGGAAAACAGAGGTTTTGAGGAAGAAGATGACTTAGTCTTTTATTAGAACTATCTGCACCCAACGTAATTGCCATCTCAGTTCTGGAATAGCAAGTTATGGCTTTTCAGAAGCGAGGGATGTAAAATGGTTAGCTGGCCTTCGGAGTGGTGAGGTGTAAGTGCAAAAGCAGCAGTTGTGGTTGTGCTTGCTGGGGAGCATTGAGGAGGATGTCGTGCAGACTGACACCGACGGCGTGGCAGTTTCAAGGGGCAGGTTTGACACTGCCGTGGCAATCACTGCTAGAATTGCTTGGGGTCTGGTTGCTCACCAGGAAAGGCAGAAGAAAAAACTTGTCGCTGTTTTGGGAAATGTTGAGGACAGATTGCTTTGACATTCAGTAAATCAGGATAAAACCCTGTGCCCATCATCAGCCTCCTGTTTTGCCTGTTATTTCTTTGCAAAATGATAGAAAACATTCATCTGAGACACATGTCTAAGCATTAATCAGGCCAAACCCATCAATTCAACAGTGATGCTCTGTTTTATCCAAACTGTACTCTGTAGCAAGAAGCCACATTATTTCTGCATAAATTCTTCTCCCTTTTCCTGTATATTTTTGCCTTTCCGCCTTCTGACTGGTATTTGTTGAAGATATCTATGCACAAAGAGCCTTTTTCTCTTGTGCCCTTCCTGCCCACGTATTACAATTGAGCCCGAGTAACACGACAAGCGGTTGCTGTAGAAGTTACTGAGATATAAACAGAGAGACACAGCCTTTGTTATCTAGACATGAAGGAGGAAATGGAGAGTGGGGAGGGGTGGGGAGATTTTTTATTAACTTGCAGTTAGAATGGATTCAAGCTGCAACATCAGTGGAAAGGTATATATTTACCTTTAAGTGCCTCGCTTGGTTCTGTGTGTTCATACGAGCTCCCTTTTACGGTGTGCAATTCCTCTCACAGATTCCAGAACCCCCCTCTTCGATGGACTCTTGCAAGCCAGCAGAGCTAGGCCATCTTAGCAGAGAAAATTACAAATTACTAATTTAAGTGCTTCTTAGAATAATTTTCTTTTTGTTTTGTATAATTTCCACACTTATAAAATCAAACTCTCAGTTAAATGTTTATACAGTAATTCAGCCGGCTTAAGCCATCTGCTAGCGTGGCATCTGCAGAGCTGTTTTGTTGCATCCTCGGTATTGTTTCCTTCACGCATCTTGTAGCCTGGTATTTTGGTTGCAAAAGGATCATTTTATTTTTCAACACAAAAGAAGTGCTGTTTATATCTCTGGATCTAATTGTCAGCTTTATTTCCAAACTCTACCTCAAATCAAGTTCTTATGCCTCTAAAAACCTTATTCTGATTGACATTTACTTTTCAAAACCTATATTCAGTCTTATCTTGCTCTTTTATTATACCTGCCTCTATATCAGTATTCGAAGAAATCCTTATCATTTGTGAAGAGTATAGGTGGGCTCGGAGCATTAGTATTCATACTTGCATGTTAACAACTGTTATAACGTGTACCAGAGGGAAAATATTATTTCTTGTAAATGCTCAATAATTACAGTCTTTATTGCATCAAAACCTGTGTTTTGACAGATAGTGGAAAGCTTTCAAAGTTTGTGTGGGATGGATGACAGATAGCTGCAGGTGGAAAATATTTTTTTAGATATTGGGTTTTCTAACCCTGATACTGTAAATATTCTTCCAAAATAACATTAACCTTCCACACAGGGTTGGTGGTGTTCAATGATAATACGTGTATTAGCAAAAGATACCTGGGAAATAATTCTTAATGATTCCATCTAATTAATCTATGGCTGGGACATTAACGTCTCTTTTCATTAAGTTGGGAAGTATGAAAGACTAGAAAATTACTGCTGTGCTGGATTTAGCGCTTTAGGTATAATTTGAATGGATGTGCTAAATTCTTGGTCGTAACTTGCACTAACACCTAGTCTAAGACAAATTAAAAGGGAAGCTTATCTGCTATTGCACTTTCCAAGAATACCTGGATGCTTTTAAGCCATTTGCAGTGTACGCCTTTGTGAAGGGATTTTTTTTTTTTTTTAATACATCGTATGAGACATTCTCCAGTAATTTCCAGCACATGTGATATCTCGGGCTGTGTAAACACCAACACACAAGATGAGGCTGGATGGTCATTTTTTCTGTTTTGCTTTTCTTTTGGTGTATTTTTTAAGTGTGCTGTCTTACTGGGTAAACATTTGCATTTGCAATGAAGTCGTATCAACCCAGCAGCCCACTCCACTGCAAGTGAGGTCATGAGAAGTCTGAGAAAGTTCATCTGAACTTTCAATTCTTTTGTTTGGGTTGAAGATGTTCTGATCAAGTTTGTGCTACAGTCAACTGGACCTAACACCATGATTTGTGCTGAAAGCTTCACTCATGTGTTTTAAGAGTTTAACGAGCACAATAGCGATGCTGCCTCCTCATTTGGACACATCCCAGGTTTTGTGTGAAATGCCTGAGCCTCTGGAGTTTCAAGTGTCTCTTGAGTGTCAAGATACCTCGATAACCTAATAGGGTTTTAAGTTTTCAATGAGTTTGAGAGTTATCCAGTTGTGTTTATTCCATCTTGAACACTATGTTTGTAGTGTTTGGTCTATTGAAGTCAATGACAAGGCTCCCACTGACTTTAATGGGATCAGAATTGCCAACCTAGAGAGAAAAGGCAGCGGGATGTAAGATTTCTGTCAACTGCCTTTAATATTGCATCTAAATTGAGAAGGCCACTTCTCTTACTTGGAGCTTGTGAGGATGCTAAAGTGTACTTGACAGATGTCTTGCCAAGGGTTCAAGCTGATTGCTGAGAAGTAGCTCTCAGCAGCCTCTCACAGATGGATAGTGAATGCAAGTTGGGCTTGAGCATCACTCCATTCAGAGTGATTAAACAAGGCAGAGACAAACTATCTGACATCAAGTGCTGCCACGTTTTATTAGCCCCTTGCATCACACAGAAGGCCAGAAGGCACCAGCCAGATATGTGGGCAGATAGAAGATGTTCAGATTCCAGCTATGCCTAACTGATAATACTCCTGAAAAACAAATTAACTGTGTCTGGCTGCTGCAAGGGTTCAAATTTGACCTTTTATCCTTTTTCTCAATGATTAGATGGACCAGCCAAAACTGTAGACTACAGCACCATTTCAGATCATCAGTAACTTTCTGAGAAAGAATTCTTTTGCAAGAATACATCCAAGGAGCTGAGACAAAGGGTTTGATTTTGTACCTGAACTGCTTGTTTCACAGATGGGACTCCCTATGGAATGTCATTCCTTGAGAAGTCAGCAGGGGTCACTTAAGTTCATTATTTTGCAGCAAATTCACTTTTGTACTTGTCAGAAAGTAAGCGCTAAATATCCTTTAGGTATTTATCATTTATGCCGTTGAGTGATTTTCCCTTCTGTAATCTAACTGGGCTGAAAAAAAAAGTGTTCAAAAGTATGTAAGGAGAGTTAGATAGCACAGTTCCAATACAGCAGCTGGACAGAACACATATTTCACATGTTGCCAACTGAAAAAGATTGTGCCACTTAAGAGCATATTGCACTTTAATAGAAATTTATTGTCAAAAGAGTATCCTCCTAGCAGGATATGGCACTGTGGTAAAACAGGGGATAGAGATCTTTTTAAAAACCATCATTTTTACTTGTATGAAGCAAATGGAAAAATACTGAGATAGAGTCAACCAACTGGCACCAACGGGAAAGGATTTCTGCTTGTTTGCTGGGAAGCCAGACACATTTCCATTCCTCCTGTTGAGGAAAGGAGAGGTATGTATCCCACCAGAAGAAAGCATTTCTCTCTTTGAGTGACAGCACACATGCACACTCACTCTGTCGAGGGTCCTGCTTCCCATCTCAGGGGCTCCCCAGGCTCAGGGAATTTTCCCCCTTCCCCCCAACCATTACGGTGCTCAGCCCCCTCCTCTGCCCTGGCGTCTGAATGGAGCATCCTAGGTCTTCCATCAGCAAAACTTTGGCTCCATTTTTGGAAAGAGATACAGATCCAAATACTGCAAAAGCTAAATTACCAATGTTGGTTGCTTCTTAAAAGGTCAGTTTAAGGAGATCATTTTAAAGGAAGGCCTCTGAAATCCATATGAACTCCAGCAGAAATCCTGGAGTTTTCTGTACATTTGGTTTGTATTTCAAAATTTTTTATGTAGACCAAACAATTTATTGAAGTTGCAGTGGAATTCCCCAGTTTTCAAGATGGGCTCATCAGAGTCCACCTTGAACATCAACCAGAGGAGCAGCTCAAAAAAACCTGTCTTTCACCTTTGTGGTGAGCAGGATGTTTCCTTGTTTGTGAGAACATCATGCTGTTGTCAAGACAAATGAGAATGTAAAAAAGCTGGGATGGGAAGAGCCTCAAATTTTTTTTGAAGCATTGAGGGTCATGTGTGGGCTTGGAGCCGGAGCTCCTTTAATCCTGAGTTGGTGCCAGCCAAAACTGACTGGTTTATAAATATCATGCAGAAATCAGAATTGCTTGGTGCATGATCCAGAAGGCCTCTGCATGCATCTCTTTTGTACCCAGAGCAGTTTGGAGTTATTTTAACTACCTGCCTAACTCGATCAGGACACGCTGTTTTCTTGGTGAGCCTTGGCATTGCAGGTTCCTGCTTTTCTGTTAGTGCCAGGACATGGAGCAGCAGGGCTCTCTGAGCTCCCATTCCTCAGCCTCCTCTTCCCTTGCACTGCAGTTTTTGTGGCTAGATTGAGTGAGAGCTACAACAAAAGGAAGCTAATGGTTCTCCCAAATTAGGCTGTCTTTTGCCAGAGGAGTTTAAGAGGTGCATGGCTCAGTATAGCAGCCTTGGCATCGTTAGTACTGCAGCAGAGAAGGCTGTCCAAGAAGCCTGGCTGAGGCTGGAAGGAGGTGCTGCAGACAGATGAAGAGGACACCATAAAGCCTCTAATCCTCCCAGAGATAAAGCACTGAGGGAGCTAATCAGGGACACAGAAATTATCAGTATAGCAGATGTAAGAAAGCACATTGCACAGAGAGCAAAATAGAGTTCAGTGGAACGTGGGTCTGACCAGATGTGCAAACACACACCTAAGTTGATAGAAATAGGAACAAGGAATGTGCAGTCTTCAGCAAAATTTAGGATGTCCCAGTAATGTCGTTCCTGACCTTACCTCTACTGTGGAACTTAGACCTGACTTTCTTCACTCTCTTTGTTCTCCTATTTATTAACCTGGGTATGAATGTTCTCTTTTTACGTTTCCTTTTTCTTTGCCACTTGGTTTGTTGAAGTTTATTCATTGTGTGATTGTCTTAAAAGAGCAAAGGGACTTCAACATGGCAACTGAAAGCACAGAGATGCGAAGGTGCTTGATGGTCTGACAAGGTCAAGAAGTATCAATAGCTCAATGCACAAAACTCTGCTACTAAATGTGAATATGATGTATGTGTGAGGATGTCCACAAGCAATACCAAACAATTGCAGGAAAAGTGGCTGTAGGAGCTCAGATACTTTATTAGTGTTCATTTGACATTTTAAATGAGCAATTTATAATATAAGTATGTAAATATACACATGCACTTTTGAATTTCAGTATTGGAGAAAGATAACCTGCTGCTGGGCAATATCAGTTCCTGCATCAGTAGAATTGCTGTTGGACATGTACTGATTTCCTAATAATAGTCAAAGTGGTCATTCAACCTACATTTAGCATGCCAGGATTTAAAATGCAAAACAGCAACATACTTCATGCAAATGTCAACTCTGCCTATGTTCTAGGGTGCATGTCCAGAGGAAGAAACAATAAGTTTATTCTTCTCCCCAATTAGACTTTTGTGAAAGGCTCAGTTATGTCTCCAACTATCACATTGAACATGCACTAAAGCAGCACATTAATGTGCCTTTTAATGCTTCTTAGGAGTAGATCAAAAGAAATGTCAGGTGCACTTTACATTCCTCCCGTGATGTGTCTGAGGCTGTTAGTGCATCACCTCTGCAAGGGCCCTTGTTCCCAGCCTGCCGTGCTCGGGCTGCGGGCGCTCTGCTGGGACACTGCCCTCCAAAAATGCTCAGGGATTTACCTCCATCCTGCTACACCTTGTGTCTTGGCTCCACAGCTGGAGGAAGTCAGCACAGTCATGCTGCTGTCACCAAAAGCAGGGTTTGGCCTTTGCTTTCCAGTGGGAGAAAGAGCTGTTGAAATCAGTCCTGGAGAAAACATCTTAAAACTCAAGATGCCGGAAAATGGAACTTAATTAATGGGAGCAAACTTGCAAACCTCCACAGCAAACTGTTATTATTTTGCTTGCTTGCTTGAGGGAATATGTCAGAGCAGTGTTTACCTTTTCTTAGTGCAAGCTTGGCTGTTCTACCCATCATTTACTTTTACGTGATTAGCAGGTGAACTTGTAGCTCTGTCACTCTAAACACAGGGTGCTTAAAATGTGCAAGAGACAACTTTCCTTGACCAGGACAGCATTGTCATTCCACTGGCCCTGGGTCCCTTGGCTCCACAACGGAGTGGTGACTGAGGCAGCTCATTGTTAGCATGTGGCTCTTGTTGGGGTATGGGGCTAATATTGGCCAAAAGATTGCAGAGTGTGTTTGGCATGGGACACACAGCCAGGATATCACAGGCACCCTCTGCTGTACTAGACACTGAGAATAGAGCTGGGCCTCTGAGGTTTGCAGAGCTGAGCAGAGCTTAAAACCAGAAGATAAACAGCAAAGAAAATGTACCCAGTGTCAGCTATAGGGGCAAAACTGCAAAGAAGTAGACAAGGCTAAGGAAAGTATGTGAGGAGCAAGAAAACAGAAACGCTGCAGTGTGCAGGGTGACATGGATGAGGACAAGAAGCTGGAATTAATGCAGAAGTGGGGAAGCAGTGAGAAGGGTTCAAGTTTTGTAACAAAGTTCATTTCTATATGTTTTCCTCTTTCAAATGGATGCTTTGAATAAATAGTACTTTCATTTCCCGTGAGGCAGAGGTGAATAATAAGTACCTCATCTGGGGATGCCGATCTCCCAACATCAGTCATCTGCTTGCAGCCTTACACTCCGGCAGCGCTTTGGCTGAGCAAATTAGCCTGAAGTGTTGTGCCCTTGGCTGGCAAATCCTTTCAACCCGGTTGAACGGACAAAATGAATACCCAGATTGTTCCTACGTCTGTTATTCTCTCGTGTTTATCTGGCTGAGCTGTCAGTCAGGCCATTATAACTGTGGTGCACACTCAAATGACTTGTCCACTCACAAAAGCAGAGTCTGTTGATGATAAGCTAAACAAAACTGGAGAGCGACTGTTGACAGAGTTGGGGATCTTGCAAATGTCTCAGGTAAAACCAGAAATGCAATTTGGGAAGGTACAGACGGAGCTTTCCTTAGGCGTGTGTAGTTTTTAAGTGTTCACTGGGATTTGTCGGCAGACGATAAACGAGCGCTTGTAATGAATTGGGCTCCTCTCTACTTTAAACAAATTAAGCGGCACGACGAAGATTTCTGAAACTTGAATGTGAGGGTATATTGCACTTCCAAGAATTAATTAGCCTGAAAAGACGTAATTTACTCCAGCAGGCTTTGCCAGGGCAGAGCGTTGCTGCCCCAGCCATGTGCCGGGAGGAGCGACAAACACCCACAGTGCATCGGGTGGGCTGCGGGGCTGCGGGGAGCGCGGCCAAGCCTTCCCAAAGGGCTCTGCACAGCCAGCCCTGGGCTTTATCTGCCCTCTCTCTGCCTTGCAGGACCTGAGGGTGTGAATGTGGCTGTTGCTCGCTCCTTCCTAGGCAGGGAGGATGTTTGCATGATGGGAGCTTATCAGTTTTACTCATAAAAAGAATGGGGCTTCTTAAATATCCAGCAAAGCAGTGAATGGCACAAGTGGAGTGTTGTATGCAGATTTATTTTATAAGTTTTTCTATGGAGACCCTGACTTAGAAGTAGGACTCTGAGCCACTCCTGAAACCAATTTGACTGCATGATATTAAATAATGCAGTGCCTTTCTGCTGCATGTGACTATAGCCAAAGCTGCCTCGGTCCTTTAGTCTGATGTTTGTGGCAAAAATTAACAAGTTAAAGTTTTCAGACTGTGAATGTGAACAGTCTCAGGTGTTTGAGCAGTGCTGAGCTGTGTAACAGACATTGTCTCCTTCAGCTCCTGCTCAGACAGAGAAACCCAGCATCTTACATTCCGCAGTGGAGAGAAAAGACAGAACTGAGTCAGACTGAAATGGTTTAAATCCTCATAAATGTCATGAAGAGGCAGAGGAAAACTTGAGTAAAGAAGGTCCTGTCTCTTGCTGAGAGTTTGTTAAGATGCACAGTTAGGGAGGGAGATGCTGCTGAGAGTGTGGCACAGCACGGCAACAACTCTTTTATCAGCAGCTGGTGCCTTCAAAATCCCAACCCCAGTAGCCTTGTTGGCGGTGATGATAACTGTAACGGATGGAACAGCTATTTTTCATCAAATGCTTGTTAGTCAATTTATTAGACTCCTAATATCCTAATGCACTCATTTGGCAGGCATCTCAGCAAACGAGGCTCGCAGTGGAGTGTACTCACTCAAAGTCACGGTAACTCGCAGGTTGCTGATTTCTCATCAGCACTCAGAAGATAATTTGCAAATGTGCCATTTATCATTATGCGCTTTGTAGAAGCAGATCTCATGAATGGGATAAACAGATAAGAGAGTCTAATAATGAACATTTCCTTCCCAAACAACTCTGCCAGCTTCTAGACTATTATGTTTTATATACCTTGCACATGCTGCACCTCTGTGTGTGCCTGAGTTTGCCTGTGATAGTGAAATAGCTGGGCACACAGTTTTTTTCAGGATGGCTGCTAATGCACTTATCCATTTCTCTTCTCAAGGAACACAGAGTTGAACCAGGTTAGACAATGTCTGCTGGAAGACATAAGATTTCTATTTGTTGCAGTTTAAAAGCAATGGGCATGTGTAGACTTAACCATGAAAAACCACCACTTACCTTGCAGCTTTGCTTTTCTCACTGGAAACACAAGCATCTGTAAAAAAACACAGTTGAAGCCAGCAAAAAGATTATTCAGAGGCGGGATGGTGAGGATTGTATGGCGGGGGTTGCTGAAGGAGCACTTTTTTCCACACCAAAGACAACAGGCTTTATGGATGCTCTGACCTGCACTGCTGTTCACCGCTGTGTTTGACTTTGCACCGCTGGCTGCTTTTTATTTGCTTGTTCACTTTTTACTGGGAAGAAGTCGAAAGCAACGGAAGCCCAGTGATCGGTCTGCATATGTGATTCCCATCTCCCTCTGTGATATTCAGGGTGGAAGCCCTGCATACAAATCATTACTACTTATTTTTGCTTCTGCAGATGTGATTTTATTAAATGAAAGGTGTAACAAGAAGCCCAGCACAGGCAAGAGCTCTTTTGCCAAATGGCTCTGTGTGTTTAGCTCTGTGACTGCTCTCCAGCAGAGCTGGGAAACCATGCAAAGATATTGATAATTGATTCCATTTTATATAAGTTAAAAACTAGCTTTTCCCTCCTAGTGTGAAGGTAATGGGTTTTGTCTGTAGAAAGATAATAATTCTATGAACCATTTCTACGCCCTCTACTAAAGAATAGTACAGCTTGCACTTGAACGTAATGCCCGTGTCAGCTCAGCTTTTTAAACATTCATCTTAAAAGAGTCTTCAAGGACTGGAAAGAGATCTTCCCTAGACGCTGAGCTAAGTTTGAGGAACTTAAAAAGTCATGAAGATCCTGTCAATTAATGTGTTTATTTTCATACATCTACTCTGGAAAAAAACATCTTCAGACATGAAAGCTGTTTTCTTTCAATTAAAAAGTTGTCATTGCATTTAGTTTTCATAATAATGGAGAGGGGATTTTTTTTTCTCCCCTTTACTGTACTGGGGGATAAATGCATCTTTTTTTACTTCTTACCTTTTTCCTCAGAGTAATCTTCATTTATTGCATGAACAAAAAAGAAGAAGGAAGACGAGAGCTAAATTGAAACCTTGCCTCCAAATCTGTATGCAGGAGGTGACTTGATTTAGAAGCTTTCAGTAATTTCTTTTTTGTTCACACTCCTTCAGTTGAAAGGCTTCCACAAGCAGTGTTACAGCACGGAAGGGAGATGGAGAAATTTATCAAGCTATTTATCAAATTATTTTCACAGTCTGTCAAAGTCATAAGCATGCTGGAAAAGAAACATAAAGAGTGTGTTCAAACAGAGGAGCATGTCTGAGTGAGCAGCCAGACTGCAGCACAACCAGAGACCTGGGCACTGCTCTTGACTGTGGCTGGATCTGCCCCCAAACCCAGCCCCGGCACTTGTGGTATTAAATCCTGGCTTGACAGATTATGGACTGAGAAAATGAGATAGAAAACATCAAAACTGGCCAAGTGGAATGTGTCCCTGCCCATGGCAGGGCGTTGGAGTTAGAGGATCTTTAAGGTCCCTTCCAAAACAAACCATTCTACGGTTCTGTGACTCTGTGATCATTAAATAGAGGGAGAGGTCAGAGAGAAGGGGATAAGCATCCCGTCTCTGAGTCTCTGCTGAGATTTACAGCTGGTGATGATGCTGAATCTAAATGGTGCCCATCCTGGGGTGGGGAGCGAATCATATCCTGAGATGGGACTCTGCACTTTGGAGAAAACAGCCTTGGAATGTGCATCCTTGGTGGTGGGTCTGGGGAGACAGCACTGGCAAAGCAGCGGAAAAAAACAAAAAAACAACTGAGAGTGAAGGAACCAGTCTAGTAAGAAATCTTTAATTTCTAATGAGCTTTAAAGGATTTGAGAGAGTTGATTTTTTTTTTTAAACAAACCAGTTCAAGTACATGCCTTCAGATTATAAAAGTACCTGAAATTGCCTAGAATATCAGCATGCATAGCTTGTTAATATTTACATATATTTACATGGGAAAACAAGAGAAAGATCTACAGTTATTTACAGTCTACATAGGAGAAGAGAAAGGCAGCATAATTGTATTTCCTAAAATACAGTAGTTGAATAGTCAGCACATGCATATTAAGATATATTTGCATGATAGAACGCAAATGTTTTAAGACATACCTTTTTAACTCCCTATGCTAAGGTATAGCATAATAAAGGTAATTTTTTTGTGTTTTGTTTCTAGTCTATTTGCATCAAGTGCTTTAAAATGTTCACTAACACAGCGGCGGCATTATTTACCCTGGCAATTAAAGCAACAGTACACACGATAATTTCCTACTAACTAGCAACAAGCTGCTGGTGAATGAAATATCTATTGTTTCTCATTATCCATCGACCAACATACAGGGATCTCTCCTTGTAAAGGCAGTGCCTAAGCTATCACCATTAATTATAGAAGTAATATAAATGAGACTCTACAGTATGTACTAAATGAAATATTAACAAGACCAGTGTCTTTGAGCCTGAAAGATGCACTAACAGGGCACACTTTACAGCAGGCTATCTATGAAAATCACACATACATAATACAGGAGTGCCTGGCTTACAGCTCTAAGCCTAGACTTTAGAGGCCTGTTTGCTAGATCTGTATTATTGCAAAATACATTCCCTTAATTAGTTTCTGGAAGACAGAGTTAGTAGTTACTTTCTTACCATGATACTTCCCCCTCATAACACCCTGTGGTTTTTCAATGCATTGTGTTATTGAACTGTGTGTGTCTGTGTGTGTATGTGCATATGTGTGTGTGTATCAACAGATGAAAAACAGTCTTTATCTTTAAAACCTAAACAAACAGCTTGTTAAATATCTGTCCCAAAAGGTCACTTCCTTAAAAAGCATTGTGTTGTGTGGCTTTCTTTTCACTCATGTCTGAAATAAAATGCAGTCTAAAAAATTATCTGTGCAATGAAGGAAGAAGCCAAATGTCAGCATTGCGATGATATTCTTTGCAATACTGCATATGAAAAAGTCTAAATTTGGACTAGTAATAGTATTAAAAAGCTATATAAATATATACAGCATATACAGTACTGTATGTATACATACATTTATATAAAGTATATATATAATTAAAGTACAGCAAAAACATAAAACATTTCAATTCAGCATAAGTTAATAACAGAAGTGATTTCAATGAACTCTCATCTGTGTATGCCCAAACACCAGCCAGACCAGTTCTGATGATTTAGTTGCAGCAGTGTATCTAATCTCTCTTTTTTGGCAGGATATGTTTATTGTCAACAACCTGTTTGCTCAACTCTTTAAATTGCCCTTGCCCGGAAGAGTCCACCTTTAGCTGGCAGGTTATGTGTCTCAGGAGAATTTCCAGTCCTCCACATGATTTCCATTTTGGCCGTGGCCAGCAAGTTGTGATAGTATTTGTATTTGTGATCGTGTCTGTATAAATGTGCATCACAGAGGGTGAGCTGCCGTGGATGCTCGGGTGTGGGCAGCCCCCAGCAGTGCCCAGGGACTGTCCCTGAGTGCTCTTTGCTTCTCACTGCACTGGCCAGTGCTGGCACACAGGGCAGGGGGCAAGCAAGGGACTGCAGCATCATTTCTTCAGCCTGATCTCACCCTTACCCTCTTACACTCTAAAATGAAAATCAAAAATTTTCCTCAGGGATTTTTCCCAAGTCTAGGAATGAGTAGAAGAACCCTGCATTGCTCCACTGCGCCATACCAGCCAGTGAGAAGGAAAGATCGTAGACATTTGCATGCAGTGTTCAAAACTTCCATTTCAATGGAGCAATGATGTCTTAAAAGTGTAAATCAGGTGTGAACGGGGGTTCAGTGGGCAGGAGGAGGAATTGCAGCGCTGATGTGCCTGGAAATGTGGTGTTGATAAAGAGGCCTGTGAGGAGTGCTGCTGCTCCTGCCCTGAAATGCTGGTGGAGCAAGGTAAAGCCACAGGCTTCATTTTAGTTTTTGGAGCTTAAGGTGGCTCTGCGTCAGCCTTGAAATATATATTTCGAAGCCAGTTGTGGACTTTAATTAGATTCTGGAAAAAAAACAAATATGGTGCTGCCTGTGGGAACCAGCTCCCTTCCAGGTGCTGTGGCAAAAGCATTTAAGTTGCACAGCCTGGCGTTGTCTTAACCATTGTGTGGTTTCAGCTGAGATATCTGTGAGGAGCTGGCAGATACAATACCAGACCTATGGGAAATATGTGCCCTTCTGAAGGACAGCTGTGGAGCACGTGGGATATCCTGAGGCAGCTCAGATGTCTCAAGATCCATGTTAGGCAACTGAATCCCACCCCTGGTATGCCAGGATGGCTCTGCCTAGCATATGCAAAGGGTGGGAGAGATGAATGCATGGATCACCCTTTCAGGGATTGTTTCCCTCTAAAGCATCCATTTTTTTAATAACTCACTGTTTTTCTGGCTGGTAAGAGTTTTACCAAGTTCTCTGTGAGCTGGGCAAAAAAACTGGATGTGAGAGGGAAGACACTGGAACAGGACCCAGAGCAGCAGACAGCTTCACAGGTTAAAGAATTAAGTTTATACAATAGAGAAAAATAGGCATGATTTTAAAAGATAATTACATTTTTGTCAGCTATTTTGCCAACCTTGTTCTACATCTTCTGCACATTTTAACAATGGTTTATAATAGAACACTTTATACTTACACAGTGCTTTTCCAAATTAAGTGTGAAAGCGCTCCATAAATCTGAATGACTCCTCACAACACCCCTGTGAGGTGGGTAAATAAGAGTACTCTCCCCATTTTATAGCTGGGAAAAGTGAGGTACATGGAGTTGAAGTGACTTGTCCAAGCTCACTAGGGAAGGAAAAGTTGGAAAGAGGAAAACAACCCAGTTCTCCTGACTTGATGTCCTGTATTGTATTTTTTTTTCTCCTGTGGAATGATTGCAGACAATCTGTTTGATACTGGATGTTGGAGGTTGGAAGTTTTCAAGTGCTATCATTGCTGCAATTGAGAACATACAGGGGGTTGCATAACACAAACAACATGGTGCATTATCAAAATACATTTATTACAATGGACACGATTTCTTTCGCAAAGTTAAAACCCAGAATGTAAGTTAAATATAGCTGCATATACTGAATAGTTGAAATAATCACCAGGTCTTAATGCCTCAGCAGTTGAAAACAAATCCTCTTTCGTGAACTACTGCAGTTTCCTTACTCAAAGAACATAGCACACTTATCTCATAATGTATGTAAAGAATACTGTAAATGTGTAAGGGTCTTAATGACACTAAGAAAAGTTACAGCTTGAAACCAACTGTGCTTTCCAAGTAGAGAAGCTGATGGAGTTTTGAGTCTTTGTATTTGGGAATTAGTTGAAAAAGGAATACGTCAGAGGGAAAAAAGCAGACCTTATAGATTTTGGTTTATCCGTTGTATTATCTTCTAAGAGATGCTTTGCTGGTTTAATTGTGGTGATGGGGGAAGGGGAGGTGGTTGAGCACCTCTGGTTTAGATGTGGTTCAGTGAGACCTTTGAAAAGACTGTAAATACAGTGTCAGTTCAGGTCACGTTTTCCTGCTGGCACTTCAGTGGAAATAGGACCTGAAGTCAACTGAGCCCAGTTTGGGGTTTAGATCATATTTGGCAGCTCCAAAGTTTTATTTTTTTAGCTGCAGATATGATTTCAGCTTCGCACTCTCCCAAAATAGCAAAGGCAGGTCTCAATTTCATGTTTCCTTGCTGAAAAAGCAATCAAGGAATCCTGTTTTCTTACAGGACATTAATACATACATATTCTGAGCATTATTCATAAGATAACTGTGCATCTGGGACTGCTCTGAGTAAGAGGACTGCAGCAGGAAGGGAACAGTTCTCCTATCATCTCACAGGCAGACTTAAACTTGTTCACTGCATTGTTGGAAAAGTGACTGTTCCTCACAACTCTGAGTTATCCCAGGAGGAAAAAGGAGCAGAGTAACCCCTGACATTGAGAAGTGGCTCCCTCAGCTACAACTGGCCTCAGCCATGGGTGATATCACCAAACAGCTCTTAAGATTGCTCCTAAAAGCACTTGAGATACTGAGGAATCCTGGAGGTTGAATGAGGACATGAGGATTTTAGATGTGCTAGTGTTTTTCAGAAGAGGTCATTGTGCCCCACGTTGTTCACAAGGGCTTGATAGGAAAAAAACTACCAATTCAAATTACAGAGAAAGGAATAAGTATAGTTTGAGAAAGCTCTGCACCTCAATCCCAGCTGGGGTTTGCTAGCAATACCAGAAGGAGATAAATCCATTCTGAGGGCAGTTTTCTCCCAGCTGCCCCCAGGCAGCACAAACCCCACAGTGCCCACCCCGAGCATTAGCATCATTCTCACACCAAGCAGTGGAGCAGATCCTCAGCCGCTGCTCCAATCTGTGGAGCCTCTGAGAAGGCAGCAAACCTGTGCTGATTCCCACCAGGTGGAGATGAGGCTCGAGGAATGTAAAACTGCAGCTGTCACTTTAGGGTTTGGTTTGGATAATTTGGAACCGATCTTTGTGGAAACAGATTCTGTATAATTTTGTCTGTTATTCCAAGGAGATTTTATATTTTACATCAAATTGAGAAAATGGCCTCTGCTGAAGCCAGCTGGTGAGGATTTTTTCCCTCTAACAGAATGAACTCTTCAGGGTGCCTATCAGAGGCATAGAGAAGGTACAGGACACCCCATTGGTTTCCTATCTGGAATATGTTCATACTACCTTGGTTGCTAGGTTAGGCCAGTGGTTGGACTTGATGATCTTCCCCAACCCTAATGACTCTGATTCTACCTCACACTGCTGTGTAATGAGTAATTCGGCTGTAAGTGGTATGCTCACAGTGCCTTTGTGTGGATCTGATATTTTACTGTTAGGGATGTGTTGCCTTTGTCTAAGAGTCCAGATATGAATAACAGGAACAGCCTGAAGAGTTTTAAGGACTTGCCTTTTTATTTCACTTCAGCTGCTTGCTTTGAATCTGGCCCTTGTCACAAATACTCTCCTCTCATGTCATTCTGAATTCACCTCTTTCCACTGGCCATCTTTTAAAATGCTCTGTGCTGAACTTAACCTCAGGCTACCAAGATAACTGGCCTTTATCCTTAATTTTTCATAAGAAAATAAACCCCTCCTTTTCAAATAAGCTGATCCCATCTCCCTGGCAGATAATGTTGAGTGCTGTGTGCTCTTAACAGAGTTTAGAGTGGATCCTATTCATTCATAGTTGATAAATATACAGATAAGTTATGGCTTTGTTTCTATTATTTATATGCTTGGAATGTAAACTTGCTTCAGAACAAAAGTCTAATTTTAGAAAATAAACATGCATTTGAAGGTAGACAAATCTAAAAACTAAACATTAACTGTGTAATATGTTTTCTTATCAGGAACATAAATGGTATCTCAGAATACTAACGGATGCATTACATATATTAATGAGGGTTTTACCATGTACTGTATCTCAAGAACCCCTTTTCTTTTACTGTTAAGATATTCAATATTAATTTGCATTCAGTGCCATCAGTTACAAATTGACTGCTAGCAGTTATGAAGTAAATGCCTGTGAACTAGTAGCTACTTAGTATTTTCAACTCAACAAAGGATTTTAGAAGGATGGATAATTTAGATCTTTGAGCCTCAACTATAAATAAACAGCAACTGCTGTATAAATCCCACCCTGCTGCAGAGGAAGATTGTATTACAAAACTGACAAATGATTTGCGGAAGAGAATGATGAACCCTTATTACTAAGACACTCTTCAACTTAATCCAAAACAAGATTCCCGGGTAATTTTACGTGCGCTGGAAAGATTGATAGCGTGGTGCTTGCCCAGCAGCTTTCAAATGTTTGACTGGATCGGAAATGGCATTGAGGCATGATTAAAGATTCAGTTGGGCTTCTCACAAATTCTTTATCCTGTGTATTCATTATTGCAACCCACTGCCTTTGTTGCAGGTTAAAGAAGGCTGACCCCAGCTCTGGTGATTAGCACCCTGTACAACTGATGGACCTATGGAAAAAAATGTTTAGGTTGCCTGACGCTTTTAGCATTGTTTATCAGCTGAAATTGTTGGGAGGGGGGGCCTTAATCACAATGGATCAGGGAGAGTCTGTGACAACTGACAAGCTCATTGTTTAAGACATTTTTTAACGAAGTTGTTAACATTAATTCTTTTATATAGTACTCTAATCTTCTTCAAATTATGTTCTGACATGGCACAAACCGCTTGGCATTGAAAGTCATTCAACAGTGATTAAAGTGCTCTTTTTATTGGTTTAAGAATGTTTCATCTTGTATCAGCAGTATGGAATTGTTTACTAATTAGATTCCCTAACATCCTCTGCTGTTGTATGCTGATGATATGTGAACAGGAAAGCTGATGAGCAAAAAATTAAAACTTGTTACTAAACTGTCATAAGGCCCAGCATATAAAGATGTCATTCAGAGGATTGTGTTCATAAGGGATAAACAATATTTGCTGAGAAACAGAGCAGTTTCTGGCTAGCAGTGCAGGCAGTTTGCCTTTATCTGCAGCTCTGGCTCTTCACAGAGGTTTGTGGGATCGGAGCCATAGATGCAAAGGAGGGATTTATCCCTTGGGGACCTTCCCATTCAGCACGGCATATACGAGGCTTCCAGGCATCCCACTTTGGGCAGGAGGCTGGGCTGGAGATCTCTTGATCTCTCCCAACCCAAAGCAGGATTTGATTCCTGTGATGCTCACTCCCCTCTGTCCTTGGACAAGTCACTTAGGCAGATCCTCAAGTGTCTGAATGCAACCAGCTCACATTCACCAAAGGAAATTAGGTGCTTAAATGGCTCTGAGAATCTGGGATTTACCTTTTGTTACGTAATTCTTGCTGTCTCAAGAATTCTCCTAGGCTTGATGAGTTCATGTTTGTCCATTATTGTGAAATACTAAAACTTTACCCTCTGTCAACGAAGGGATAAACACGACTGCATTTCTCTTAAGTAATAAGAAAGGTACTTTTCTTTCAATGATAGAACCATTGAATTTCCTTCTTCCAAAACAGCCAACATGATTGAAACCTTTAGAAAGAAGTAAGGATACACACAGCCAAAAAGCAAATGGCACGTTGCTTACATCCAGTTCTCAGCAAAGCACTGGAGGCATCGCAAGATAAAGTGCTTTGGGCTTCCAGCCACATAATCTTTTATCGCTTAAAGTAAATATCCTATGCTCACACAGGGAAAACTATTCTCTTCTTCTGGAGCCTAGCTTGTGTCAATGCTCAAGGTATAAAGCACTGCTCTTGTGCTCTGGGACGTTTTTCTGCCTGCCGAGAATTTTGTTTAAACATCATCAAATTCGACTCATTTGAAAAGATAAATTATTGTTTGGGTTGGATTTTAAACTGGCTCTGATAAACTTCCATTTTATGAATTAGCTGAATTCTATTAGAGATAGCCTGAGTTTAGCTTGGCTGGACGGATGCTTTTCAGCAATAGCTTGAGGGCTCTTGCTCTGCATTGAGCAATTTAGTTTAATTTTACCTTTCTAATGAAAGTCCAGTTGAATTACTTGCAGAAAGCTAATAATACTCTTTAGGGGCTTTGAGACATTCCAAACAGCTGAATACAGTGATCATACCTGTACTGTGGAGCTTTATAGGATAGTTGAAACGAGCATAGAAATTTTATTGTTTTCTATTAATATTATTTTTAGTAAAACTCTCTTCCATTTCCACTACCACCTTTAAGATACTTTCTCTTTTTTTAAAAAAGATACTGGTTTAATAAGAGGATTACTATGTATCATACTAACTTTAAAAATATTTTGGTCTCTTGATAAATATATGCCTTTCAAAATACTTAATACAGACAGTTTTGGTTTACCTTGTGATGGGAGATCATTTCTAAGCTGTGGAGTCATCATTATCAGTTTAATCCCATCTGCTGAGGAAAATGCATGTCTTGCAAACAAATATGCACTTCTTTGCTGCTACAAAGTTGAGATGCCTCAAATAAGGAGAATTGGGGCTTTTTAAACTGCTTCCTGTCCTTGAAGGATGAGAATGCAAAGTAGAGGTCTTCTGCAGGTTGAACCCCTAGAAGCACCCTGAGTTTCCTTGGTTGTAACAATGAAAGGCCGAAAAAAAGAGGAGTGGAGGAAAATCACAAGAGGTTGAAGCCTATTCTCTTTTCCCATTAAATTATCTTAATGCGGCAACAACTAATTTCTCTTCATTTACTTTTTCAATTGCACTTGGCAGCCTCTTTATTCTGATTCCTATCAGCTCATAATTAGTTACCACAGAAAGGACTAAGATGTACATAAATAATCATAAGATGCCAGATAAACTCTATCGGTTTTAAATTAGTGTTGTGTTTTGCTAATGCGCTCTCACCTATTATTTTTAATTATAGTTTACAAAGCAAAATAGGTTCTTGCCCTCTCTCCAGCTGTTCTGGCATTGTGCTTTTAGTCTGTGCCAGGGAATAGCCCATCACCCGTGCCAGGGTGCTCGCCCCAGCCCTGTGGCCCTCCATCTGCAGGTTTCTGTTGGGAAAATTCAGAGAAACCCATTCTTCCTGTTCAGACATAAGTTCGCTTGGTATTTAAATTTAAAAAAAAAAGGGGAAAGGGAAAGGGAAAGGGAAAAAAAAGGAGAAGGCAAGAAAAATAAAAAAATCCCTTCTGATCCACAGAAACCTCTAATCTACCGACTCCATTTCTTAAAGCATTATAAGACATGAGAAATGGTTGTTACAGAACAAAACTCCACTGGAAAGCCCATCACTGCCTGCAGCAGGCAAACGCTCTCACACGGCAGCCGTGACAGCCATGGGGAGACTTGATCCAAGATCCATGGGCAGGTTTGGCACCAATCCCGACTGCACTTTACATGATAGGTCTTAATTGGAGTGCCCAGGTTAATTTTGCACAAGAGGTTTAGAAAACCCAAACAAACTAAATCCATCTATCAGGCTGGGCTGCGGGTCGGGACTGGGCAGTGGGGGTGCCTGGGCATACGGTCAGTGATTTCTGTGATGCAAAGGGAAGTTTTGAGGGGCTGCTTTTAAACCTGGCTCAGCTGTTCTGGTGTGCAACGCCACCTGGGCAGCCCCTGCCACCAATCCAGGTTTTTACCGAAAAGGGGCAAAAACCCTGAGCTTGGGGCTGTGCTTCAGGATTCTCTTTTTCTTTTCTTTAGCTCTAAGAGAGAAGAAAAAGAAAAAAAGTCCTCATTGAAGTGGTTTGTAAATAAGTGTCCAGGAGGCAGGCAGTGCCTTCAGCAGGGCTGCAGCCTCGTCACCAGGCAGGTTACCCTGTCAGCCACGGTGCTTCTCCAGCCTTGCACGAGACACAGCTCCAAAGGGCTGTGGTCAAAATTACGATGATAATAATAAACGATAAAATATCTCTATATATATTTATATAGTTTTGCTTATTTTATCTCTCTCTTTTTTTTTTTTTATTTTTTAATTCCAGCAACAAGGAGCTGCCACGAGTGTGTACTGTGCCACGGCGGCGGAGCTGGAGGGCCTGGGAGGGATGTACTTCAACAACTGCTGCCGCTGCCTGCCCTCGCAGGAGGCGCAGGGCGATGCCACGGCCGCCGCCCTCTGGGAGCTGAGCGAGAGGCTGATCCAAGAACGAATTGGCAGGCAGGCCAAATAGCAGGGAGCTCCTGGAAGGATCAAAACACACGAGCGTGTGCACGCTCGAAAACTGCCAACACTGGAACCTGTCCAATCTTATCATCTAGAGGGTTTCCATGTACCTCAGATACAGATTAACCAGCGTTAAATGAAATAATAGCAGTCACAACATAGTGAAAAATGTTAAGTACTAATGGGAGATGGGGAATACTGCGGGTTAAAGGGACAATGCGGCTTCCTGGGGCTTAGTTAGTCTCGGTTCTCTTTCTTTTGATTATAGCCTGTTCAAAGTGTAACCTAAGGAGGCATCTTTTGTCTTATTTTAGAAAAGCAATGCTGCAGATAATTTCTGTTGCTTTGATTAATGGGTAGGTGTGTAGCCCAATATGGGATTTCCTCCTTATTTTGATAATTACTGTCTGTTAGGCTTTAGGTATTGATTGGGAGATGGTAGTTGTGTTGATTCTTTTTCCCTACAAGGATTTTATTGGGTGTGGCAAATCAAAAGATTATTGGGGAAAAAAAATCTTTTCTGCCCTTGACTGTTGGCTGCAAATACATCTGCGCTGTCTAGAAAAAGCAGGTGCAGGAAGACATCTGAACAGTAATGGTAAAGTCACAGCTAATTAAATATTTCTGGTTTTTTTCTTAAAAGATTACAATAAAAGATATGTTGTAAACCATTCCCTAAGTAGTGTTGAGTTAGCAATGATGATGTCTCCTTAAGAACACACAGAGTGTAATCAGGGGTTTAAATGGTATTTCCATCCATTTCTCAGTTCACAGTTTTAAGGAGTTTTTTTTTCCTTGAAAGTTCAAAGTTTCTCAGTTCTGATACTGTATCCCATTCCAAATCTGTCTTTTCTTTTCTTTCCATTTAAATTCAATAAAACAACATGCTTGTTTGAATATTGTCACCTGAAGAGAAAGTTTGTCTCATTTCTGCAAATGTCTTAGTTCCATTTTTTTTTTTTAGAAAAGAAAACTTGAGGAAAAATAAAGAGCTTCTTGTTGATGCCAAGAAAACGCGGTTTTTTTCTCGTTTCTTTCTGAGTTCATTTTTTGTATTTTGTGCTTTGTAGCTGTCTTCATGCCAGAAGGTTGTTCTAAGCCATCCTCAGTCCAGCATCACATTTTCTGTAGAGAGAATATAAACAAATAAACAGAAGGACACATTGTTAATATAAGTTTATTTGATCCCCTTATTATTTATGCTTTCTTGTTAACAGTCTGCCTTCCATGATTTTTCCTGTCTGCAATCACAGTGCATTGGATTAGCTGTTGAACAGGAGTTAAAGTCAAGGCTTCTGCCCAAGTGCAGCCTCAGCTGCTCCCTCCTTGTCTGCTTCCTTACCTGATGCCACAGTCTTTCCTAAAGCAGCAGTAAAGAATATATGGCCTTTTTTTATCCCTGCTGTGCCACCTCTGTAGCAACAGCTTCAGGAGACAGCAAATCCTGCCCACTCATCTTCCTCAACTCTCTGCAGCCCCTTCCCCAAGGGCAGCACATCCTGCACTGAAACATTTGGTGGAATAAAGAAATAAAAGGGGCTATTCCAGAAAGAACAACCCCTCTTTTCAGCCTTTTGCAGAGTGAAAAAAAAAAAAAGGTCTTTCTTGTCTCCTAGAAGTTTTCTCCAGTCTGTGCTACACAGACCAGATGCTGCTGTAGTGCAACGTTTGAAAACTCATGGCCTGGGTTGAAGGGTTTGCAAGTTGAGGCAATGGTTACAGCCAAATTCCTTGTACTGTCTGGAGTTTATCTGGGGAGAAAAAGTGATTAACTCCTGTCACCTGTGCAACAGCCCTCACACAGGCATTATTTTTCCCTTTCACAGCCAGACAGAATTACTCTCGTATAACACAGGCAGTGTATGACCGCAGAGCTTTGCACTGGAGCTTGGCATTGCTGGGTTCAGGAGAGGCAGTAATTAAGTGATGCTGGGAGCTCTGCACTCCCCCAAAGGCCTGGGCCTTATGCTCCATTTAGGCAAACATTAATAACCGATAATGAACCCCCTGTCATTCCTTATTGCTGAAATATTGCCCGCTTTTATGAGAATTCAGTACTTAGGGATATTGCCTGCCTTCCTTCAAAGAACATCTGTGTGTTTTTCCTCTGTACCCCACTCTCTATTTCAGTGTTACAAGGCAAGAGCACTTTTAATGTTAGCATAGTTTTAGTTTTGCGCTAGGATGAAGTGAGCTAACCCCTAACTTCACTGAGTTGTTTGGGTTCCTCTGGTTCTTATTTCTCATTTTTATTTATTGACACCAGTGTATTTCCCTGTCTAGAATTTCACTGTCATAATTTTCTCCAATGCAGATAAAACTACTTGCTCCCTGTTTCTTTCTTTCTTAGTTTTAATTTCACTCAGTCATTCTCCGTTTCCCTTTTTTCCTCTCCATTTTTTTCTCTCTCCATTTTCCTTCTTCCACTCTCTGTTCTCCTCTTTGTCTCTCACTCTCCTGTGTTGAGATAGCCAGTATAAAAAAAGGCTTTTTCCAAATGAAAAAACAAGACACCAAGCTGTAGAGCCCTCGCTTCTATTAGAAACACTTGTAAAAATAATTTTTCTTGCAATCTCAGTTTGGTTTCAGCACAGGAGGGATGTGCAGGGAACATTAAAAAAGGAAAAGCAATTGAAAAGAAACAGACTCCAAACCCTCCATTTTAATATCCTAGATGTGCCTAAGTCATTGGCTTTCAAATATATTTTGGTGTAAAATTTGGCACGTTTACAGCCGGTCAGATTTATTTATTTGACTGGCTTACATTTTTCCGGTTGATTTACCTGAGGCAATGTCTGTGTGAATTACTCCACAATGCATTGACTCCAGTGTTCATTAAAGGTAGTTAAGTGATCCTGTGCCTAATATTAAAGCAAACCCCATTAACCTTAACTAGTATCATATCAGCAAAACAAAAAGAACTGAATAAAGCAAAATAGATCGGGTATTTATAGTTCTTGGAAAAGATCCAGCAAATTCACATCAAGCTCCTAATAGTCCTAATAAGCACTTGCTAGTTATCCCCATAAAAAAAGGAGGAGGCTGGGTTGGGGCTGTGTCTGATGCACGGCTCAGGCCCCTCAGGACTTTGGGAAGGGGAGGTGCTGGCAGGCAAGAGCATTTCCCACCCACACGCTGCAGGGCGTTGCTCGACCCTTTCCCCCCTGCTTCCCTTCCAAAGTCAACAGTTCCCATTTTAATGGTGATTTTTTGACCCCATATTGGTGGCCTGTATGTTCAAGTCCATGTAGGTGAGTGAGCAAACTCCCTTGCTGGGATTGAAGGGCCAGAAGCTTTTAGGGGAATGGAGGTGCCTTTTCCATCAGTGGCAGCTTCCACTGCTGCCCATTGTTCTGCCCAGACACTCACTGACTGCTGGGACCTCTACTTGCCAAATCAGGTAGAGGTGAACCAGCAGAAACCCGTGCCAAATCCTGGCTTCTTTTATTTCTCCTTCCTGCTTTTTCTTTTGACATCTGGAAGACAAATCCCAGATATTCTCAGACCAGGTAGGGCTTTTTATTGGAGAAGTCTTTCCAGCAACACTGCAATAATTTGACTTATATCAAGGTTGAATAACTCCTTGTCAGGTGTTAAGCTCATGACCTTTCAAGCCAAACACACTTATACTAACCAGTTTACCATTGGAATGATCAATATCTTGTAAGTGAGAAAGTCTAGACAGATCTTATTTTGTCCTTTGGTATCACTTGTGGCTTTGGAATTGATCATTATATGTGGCTGGGGAAAAATTGCCTATACATTTCATGCTCTGTATTTATCTTGACAAGGTTCTCTAGGATTATATTTTCATAATCTGAATGGCAGTGGAACAGCTGCTCAGACTGTGCAAGCCCTTCTTATCGGGCTGAATTTAAGCTACGGTAATTACTCTTTCTCCTTATGTATTTCTTTTTTAAACAAGCGTGTACTATACATTAAAATGTATGGTTGGGGCGGCAGGGGGCATGCTGAGAGGCTTGGAAAATGCTGCTAAAGTGTATTTCCTTCCACACAGTGGCTGATGTAGGTTTGTATTTTATTCTAAATATAAACCCATGTCTGAACATGAGTGGGCTCTGAAGCAGGGTCCCAGCCTACACAGGGAAAGTGTTGTTTTATTAACAAATCTTTTAGAGTCAAGATTCCCCGAGACTGGAGGCAGTTTAGGAAAGCTAGACTAGCCATTAGTAACACCATAGTAAACACGACTGACTGAAACCTTCAAGTGGTCCCTTTGCAAAGAGACTCCTTTGGTGAAGCCCACGCCCGGGGAAGCAGCTGAACCATCACCAGGAGCACAGAACCCAGACAGGGACCTGCACAGGCTGATTCCAGGCTTGGAAGGTGCCTGAATGGTGATGGAAGCATTGAAATACAGCAGAGAGATGGGTGGCTGTTCGCTGGTACCCTTCACTGTGGGATGGAGGAAATGGCAAAACAGAAATATATCTTGGAGAGAAAGAATGTGCTGCTTTTCTCTTGAGGTTTGTTTTTTTTTCCCTACACTGCTAACTATGTTATTTACTAGATGCCTTTTCTGGGCTGTGCTTTTCCTTCTCTCCCCCACCCCTGTTGCGTTTGCAGAGTACTTTCCAAGGGGTGTTTTGTGAATTAGCTTCATGCTTTAAGAGAGAAGATTGCTCTGGCAGAGAACAGCATAGTTGTAAAAGTGTCAAGGTGTTATGAATGTCCTGATGATAGAGCCCAGTTGTTATCTGCTGGGTAGTGAGGGAGGATAGCTAATGATGTGCAGCATGTAAACCGTTTGTTGCTCTAATCCATCTGTGTGGAGAGGAGTGAAAAAGAGGGGCGAAATCCTGGGAAAATTACTTGGACAGCTGGAGATAAAGTGTGTACTGATGGAGTCATCCAGAGGTAGCTGTCAACATGAGCTGTGTTTGCATATAATCCAAGCGATGCACAATGATTCCTTTTGGTACTTTTTTTTTATGGGGGTTCACGTGTCTGTGCACAGACCTTAATTACTATCCAGTATCTCTTACCAACTGGGCTCCAGTTTTAAGTGAGGAATGTGATTTTAATCAATTCGTGGCTGGGTGGTGGAGAGAAGTACTGCAAACAGACCAAAGCAAGACATATGGATCCCTTTGGAGGACCTGAATTAAATGAGAAGCAGTCATTTTATTAATTCTGCTGTGTTTTATAGACCTTTTATATGGAACATTACCCATACAACTTCACTAGCTAATTAAAAAGGGCTCTTATCAATTTGCTGGGCAGTTGCTTATGCAGGGGGGAGAAAAAAAAAGAGAGAGGAAGAAATAATATTTTTTTTTTTTTGAGTCCCAGAAAATCATCGATCTTAAGGGGGTACAGAACAGATCACCAAATGCCTGGTGAGACTATTTTGACTGCTTATCTTCACTCTTCTAAAAGAACTGTTGTAAAAACTGAACATTACACAACGCTTTGAGACTGATCTGCACCGTGCGTGTTGTTCATATGGAAACCTTACACAGGTCTGGTGCAGTGCCTGCAGATATGTGAGCATGGGCTAAATTGGGGGCTTTGTACACTGGATTTCTATGATCCCTCCTGGCAAAGAAGTCACCCTTTTCCTTGGGCTGGCGTTAGCCTTTTACAGCAGCAGTTTGAGCAGCTTTGTAATGTTCTTAGCCAGGATTGAGGAGCGCGTGTGATGCTGGCGGGTGTGGAACGTGTAAGCTTTTTGCAAACGGAGGAGAGAGAGAAGTGAGAGCATGGGAGCCACGCTGGTCCTGACTGATCGTCATATCAGCATGGAACTGATGGCTTTAAAACGGGCTTTGCCTTCTGCAGGCAGCCTGAGAGGAAGGGCAGGAGACACGGGGGAAGGTTATGGAAACGGGGGCTGCCTCTGTGAGTGCAGCCCTCTCTGTGTGGGATGGGACCAGGCTGAAGCCATCCCAGCACCTGAAAAGCAGCATCACAAAAAAACAAGCAGGAGGGATGGAGAAAAATCTTCTAAACCCCTCTCACCTCCATAAACCCTCACTTTACGTGGCGTATTGGGTTTTACAAGCACAGAGTCTGCTGGGAGCTGTCTGCCGAGCACACAGTTAGCAGTGATTGAACACCAGCGTTTCTAGCATTTTGACTTAAATCCAGTGTAAACTTGTAAGTGAACTGCTGGCCTGGACTGGGTCTCTGGTGGACAGCAGTCAGCCGTGCATCACAGGCCATGCAGCCACGGCACGCCTGGACAGTGGCTGCGGGTCACAGTTCAAAAGAAGCCTGAAATTTCGCTTCAATGGATCCTGAATTGCCTCTCATCCCAGGGAAAGCTTTATTTCTCTCCCTCTCTTTTCTCCCAGCACTGAGCCGGCGTGGCTGGAGAAGAGAGGAGAAAGGGAGCTGGTACTGAGACCATCTCAAATGTACCCGGACTACAAACAAACCAGTATTTTCCTTCCAGCAAAGCTGTTCCTTTAATCTTTATGAGCAGGAGAAATTCATGCATTACAGAGGCACAAAAAATGAGAAGGGAAAGGCGGGTGGGAATAGTTGCATTAGAATTAAGCCCTGTTTTTAATATGACACCTGTCAGACTTATTGTTAAAAATACGGAGAAAGGCTCCCTTCAGAAATAATAACATTGCAGCAAGGTTAGTTACACACAGTGAGTCCTGTCAACAGCCGCAATTAGAAGTTGTTTACCAGCGAGCGAAGCAGCTCGGCAGCATCGGGGCTGCGCGGACCTTCCGTGCCGCCTCAGCCGCAGCGCAGGGCTCGCAGATAATCCTCCTTCCCAGCCAGCCCGCAGCCGAGATGGGAGATTCTTCCCCGCAATCACATTACTTTCCTAATGACACTATCACCCGACCAGGGATTAAGTGCTGCTTTCCAGTCAGTGGCCGGTGTCACCGGGCTCAGGCTGCCGAACAATTAAAGGGTCAATTTACGGCGGGCGGGAGGCTGGGGGTGAAGGGCAGGGGACCGGGGATGTCTGGCGAGGAGGGCCCCTGATAAACAAGAGCTGTCAGAGAGCCCTGCCCTGCAGGGGCGACTGTTTCTGTCCGCTGGCCATTAAAAGCCATCCCTTGCCGCCGCAATTAAGCCCCTCCGCCGCGGCCACCCGGAGAAAGCCCCTCTGTGCCCGCTGCCAGCTGCGGGGCTTGCGAGGCACCGCGCCTTAAACTCAGACCGCAGAATTAATTCCATTTATGCCTTCAGCCAGATTTCAAAGTAAGGCTCTGGAGACGCAGGAGAAATTAATTTATTAAAAAGCAATAGCTTGATAATGCACATGATGATAGAATAAATGAATCTGTTCAATATCTTATAAAACAGTTGGCAATCACATAATAGAGCATTCATTGTCAATTTAGTAGCTTGTCTCATTATACTCTGCAAATAGTAGTAAAATGGTGTATTATTCATGAACCAACATGCTTTAATTACTTTTAGTGCACATTTATTTTTTCAAATGTAATATGAGTTAGATTCAGCCATAACTGTAACTCAGCTGATGAATCTTGAAGCAGTAACACAAACTGGAAGAGAAATTTTATGAGCCCAAGAATCAGTTTCTGGGAAGTTTGTAGCANTGGGTTTTTTTGGGTTTTTTTTACCTGCCATAAAGCAAACCCTTATATCTAATACATTTTATTTGTTGGCTTTACATATAGAAATTGTCTTGTTACCACTCCCTCCCTTCTTGGCTTCTCACACACACTTTTCAGCAGCTTAATTTGCTATGAAGGTCTCACACTCATGCAGCCAAGGTCAGTGAAAGTCCACTGCTCATTNCATTATACTCTGCAAATAGTAGTAAAATGGTGTATTATTCATGAACCAACATGCTTTAATTACTTTTAGTGCACATTTATTTTTTCAAATGTAATATGAGTTAGATTCAGCCATAACTGTAACTCAGCTGATGAATCTTGAAGCAGTAACACAAACTGGAAGAGAAATTTTATGAGCCCAAGAATCAGTTTCTGGGAAGTTTGTAGCATTTCTATATGCTATGAAAGCAGTCCTAAAACACCAACCTCATATGTCGTCCCAAATTTGGATCGTAGCTGATAATACTTTAATAAATATAATATTATTAATTAATAATCTAATCAGATGTAATTTCAGGTTTCATCGTTTGCTAGGGTTATTGGTTTTTTGGGTTTTTTTGGGTTTTTTTTACCTGCCATAAAGCAAACCCTTATATCTAATACATTTTATTTGTTGGCTTTACATATAGAAATTGTCTTGTTACCACTCCCTCCCTTCTTGGCTTCTCACACACACTTTTCAGCAGCTTAATTTGCTATGAAGGTCTCACACTCATGCAGCCAAGGTCAGTGAAAGTCCACTGCTCATTTCAATTAAAATGTTTGCAAGGATTTATACATAATAAACTGATCTTGCCTATAATAATAGGTTTCCTTAAGTCAGTCTTGCTGCTACTAAGTATAATGTTGCAGCACATTGTTGATTTCTATGTACATAGAAAAAAGAGCACAGTAAAATAAGATGACTTGAAAATGCAATTAAAGTGTAAATCTTTACACCCATTAACATTTAGGGTCCATTAGATTGCTTTGTCTTTTACAATATTAAATGCTAAAATGTTTTGCTTTTATTCTGTAACAGTATATTCTAGTTCTATTTATAATACAAATGCAATTTAGCTCCCAATAAATCTTGGCTTTAATTGGTTATTAAGTATGTGCTACTATGTCATAAATTTAATCCACAGAATTTCTTTTTTTTTTTTTACCCATTCATCTCCCTGGCTTTTTATTCTGGGGTTAGGAACAGGGTTTGGTGCCATCATCAATATTTAGCCCATGTGAGCATCTGCCCCGAGAACGTGAATTGGGGTCATTGCCCTCACTCTGAGCCCTTCAGGAGGTGCTGTGGGGCACTGAGATGATCGAGTACCCCAGGCTGGAGGCTGAGCTCACACAGGGGCTTCACGTGCCTCTGCCCAAAGGGAAATGCTCTTGCAAGGTATTTGCTCTCTCTGCAGGGACTCGAGGTGTGAGGCTGGCTCTGGTGTGGGGCCTGACTCTCCCAAGCAAGAGATGGAGTTGTGGCCAGTGCTGGAGCTTTGGCCCTAATAAAGGTTGTAGAGGGTATGAATCGGGGCTGGATTTCACACTTTTGCCCTTGATGTTATCTTCTGCCTTAAAAGGTGTCCAAACCATGGCTGCACAATTATGACTCTTTTCCTCAGGCCTCAGTAAGCACAATTTAGACTAGTTTTTATTGGTCACTGAGGATGAGTTTCTAAGGTTTTTTAGATTCAAGAACTGGGGTAATAGCATTGTGAGGGCATGGCCCAGTTTCCTTTGTAATCCTGATTTCAGTTCCCACTAGTAACCTGAAGCCATGACTGTTTAATCCTTAATTCCTGCCACAATTAACATCTCATATTCAGGAGTACTTCTCTGTGATTTGGAAGGAAATCTGTCCCCAGCTAGGTCAGCCCTAGCCGGTCTCTTTACTAACTGGGAAGGGATCCTTTTCAGCTCGAGTCAAACACAGTAACACCTCATTTAATGGTGCAATAGAGCAGAGAATCTGCTCGCCGGCTCCGCTCCGATGCAGGAGGAATCAACATCCTCGCAATTAGAGCTAGTGAGGAATGCAGGCACACAAACTCATAAGCTACTAATGAACTATTTGAGCGATTCTACAGGTATTTATATAAGGCTGAGACAGCATCCTCTGCTGAAAAGCTCCCTGCACCTCCCACGTATTCCCAAGGAAGCTTTAACTGGAGTGAAATTTCTTTATGTAAATACAGGCAATGCAGAGAGTCCCACGTGCTCTGCCATTGCCTCCGTGCTCGTGCCTTTGGTTTGTGCTGGTGAGCAAACAGGGCTCTTCTGCAGCCACTTTGCTGCATGTCACTGCCCACAAAGGTCAGGCTGCTTCTCCTCACCAACATTTTCACACTCGTGAATGCATCATCATACCACGGCAGATGAACCAGAGAACAGCTTTTTTTTACCCATTTTCTAGCACCTTTATACCATCCTGCCTAGTTCACACTGATCCTGGATTTCCTACCTTCATTTGCACAACCAAAGGCTGAATCCTGTCCATTCCCCTGCAGGACAATCTCAAAGAACACCTCAGCTGGGAATGTCATCCCTTTCTACAGGTCACAGCAGGCAGTTTCCAGGGCAAACCCCTCTTCACCCCGAGCCCAGGCACATCAGGCAGTGTCCACAGGTGGCTGAGGTACAGCAGCAATCCCTAAGGCAGCATTTCCTTCTCCAGGTCAGCAGAGCAAGGGGTAAGGACAAATTTGTGGGTTGCAGCACCCCTTCCCTGACCTGGTCCCCAGATGTTCTTGGGAGCAGCTCTTTATGAATTATTGCCTTATTCTCATCTGTGCCTGCTCCATACCAGGTTGGCAAAAACACCCAAAAGTTGAAACAGAGATGGTGAACTGTTTGTTGAAGTACAAAAACAGCTTAAGTGCCCAAAAACAGAGCTAAAAAATGCCATTGTACAGACTGGTGCTCACACTCAAGCCCTGAAGAACCCGTCAAAAGTACTGATCATGCTCATTCCAGAACTCCTGCACCTCTGGAATGAGTGACATGCCACAGGGAGAGCTCAGCAGGGCTTAGAACATTATATAAGTCACTACAAGAGCTTATTATTTCACTGTGTAAATTGCATATGGAGCACTTGAAATGGGCAGACTTTAACAAACAGAGAAAATAACTACAGCAATTTGTCTTCAAAATAAATGAGGGAGTAAAAAACCCATCCATGATGATCAATTGAACTGCACTTCAAACTTTTACTGGCAAATTGGTCAGTCAGTCAGCTAAATATTTGTTTTATGTCCATGAACAAGTAGAAATTACAAAAAAATTATAAGAAATCACTTTTTTTCCACAGCACGACCCAGTCTTTGCCTCACTGGTCTTATTGGCTTAGTAATCCATATATTTACTGTACTTAGAATGAAATACAACTGTTCCATCTGAATAATCCGGTTACTTTTAATTTCCTAATTTTTATATCAGTCCATGGTTTTTGAAACCTTTCTAATTTTTATATCAGTCTCCTGGTTTGGCAGTTTACAATACTCAAACATTCTCAATGGCAAATCAATTGTTCATATGGATGCCCTTACTCCTGAATGTGAAGTTAATGGCATCTTTTATATAGATTTATGTTCCCAGAGAGAGTCCATACACATACAGATATACATGTGCAAATATGTGTTTACATATATCTCTATATCTCACACATATATAAAATACAGACAAAAACTCCTATACAACACCAACCATTTGAAAAATAAATTTTCTGGGTTTGTTGATTGCCCTAAGTTAAGAATCAATGGCTTTAGTTTTCTAAATTTTGGGAATATGGATGCCTCTGCAAAAGAAAGTAGGTGAAATAAACAGGCAAAAAGCTCCATGATGTATGAAATTGCCACTATTGCTTTAAAATGTTGTCTGAACTAGCAAGAATATCTCCCAGCCCTCCTTAAAATTAGTTCTTGGCTCCTGGTATCTGTTAACATTTGATATACTTTCCCCGATGACCCTGGATGCGTCTGGAGGTCAGTGCTCCAGAGTTCCTGGCTATCTTTATTGTCCCTAACTTGCTTTCTCTCCAAGCTTCTTCCTCCTTGCCAAGAAAAATATTTCTAGTTGTTGTATCTTCAGCAGTTCTCTCTATCAATGCGTAACAGATGGATGATTTTTGTGCTGAAAAGCAGGACCAAGTGCTTTTGCTGCCTGACCACGGGCTGGGCGCGTGTGCTGAAGTGACTGCAGACCAGGAGAAACAAAAGGGCTGCAGAGAACAGGAGAGCTTCTTAAAACTGTTCGTGGCAAGGGTTTACAAGGTGTTTTAATAAAAGAACCATGCAGGTAAACATTTACACTTGAAAAACCTCTCACCCCATGGGATACTGAGAGTGTTTGGTTAGGTGAGTTTTTTGTTTGAGTTTTGCAGGCACTGCTGAGCCCCTTCCTCACCATTTCCCACCAGCAGCACTTGTTAAGCTCCAACAGAGCTTCTCTTGCACTTGCTTGTTCTTGAAATTTCACTCCTTGACATCTATGGCTGCAACCTCATTCAACTTTGCTGCTTCAAGGCCACGGTGCCACCTCTTCTCCCTGGGGAGGGGACTCTGTTTAACAGGGCAGACCCCAGGACATGCCACTGACCACCAGCTGCTTCCTTCCCTCCTCCTGTCACTGCCTCCAAAGCTGCCACTTACCTCTAAACCCCAGCATATGCCATCAATGACCCTCTCATATTCATTGATCTTCCTGAGCACATCAACCTGTCTCTCTAAATCTGCACTCTGATTTTTCAAGTAATAGAAAGAATCCCTCTGGATAACCACATAATAATCTCCTTTTGGCTCCTGGTCAGGCTGCCTCGCTCTTTCTTGCTCTCTCTCTCTCTTTTTCTGAATGAGGAAGGTGATAAAAATGCTGCCTTCCCATTTCAGTCTTCTGCAAGGCTTCCTGGGTGCCCCACCAGGCTCTCTGCTTCCAGCTCTTTGAAGATGAATGAATAATATTCCTCTGTGTTTCTATTATCTGCAAACTACCAATTAAACAGAACCAGCAACCAGAGATAAAAGTAGAGCCTTGGCAAAATCCACAGCAAAACAGACACGGAAAGCTCGGGATATTTTCACATGTGCAACCACTGGAAAGTCAGAGATGCAGAGTGGGAGGCAGCGGGCAACGCCAGGTATCACCATCACCATCAGGGCTCAGGAATAACTCTGTAATTGCTGTGGGACTACAGGCTAATTATTATATAATTATATAATTATATGTAGCTATTTATATGAGGGGAAGAGATCAAATTTAGTACATTACCATAAATTCACAAATCAGGAGCTTTATTTTGAAATCTTTGACTGCGTGGCCTTTCATCTTTGAACTGTTTGGTAACTTCAAGCATCATTACCCCATAATGTGCCAGAATGTGCAATTAAGTGCGAGTACAATTACAAACAGTCTGATATTTGTATTGTGTTTAATACAACAGGTCTGTGAATTTGTATGCTCTGAATAATAATGAAATCTAGGTTTAATTGTTGATCTTTAAAAAATTATTTTAATATCCTGATACTGATGCAGCTAAATATCAAACAGTGTAAATATAACATGAAACTGTACAGCTGTTAGGCTAAAATGTGACGTTACCCATCCATCTTTACTTTTTCCACTGCACCTACCAGAGTAGCATATAAGTGATATGACTTATTTATTTTGTTTATTTGGAGTTATGTAGTAATAAAAAAGACTCCTGCACAAGGCTCAGTAAACCCTGCCACGCCCTTAATGGAGCAGTGTGATTCCAGCCAGATTAGTCCAGTCCTTTCTACAGAAATTCAGCCAAAGAGTCACCTCTCAGAATGCCTTCCCACCCCTTGGCTGAGCAGGGAGCAGCCCTGCAGCCCTCTCCAAACCAGATGCCTTTTGCAGCAGGGCTGGGAGATGCTCAAGAGTGGGATATTCCTGCCCCAGACCCAGTCCCAACCCTTGGAGGGGGTCGCTGAGAGCCACCCCTCCTTCCCCCAACAGCAGGGACTGGGCTGGGCGCTGCTGCTCAGCACAGCAAAGGGGTCGTGGATGATCCAGAGTTCAGATCCAGCCTCCAGCTTTCAAAGGAGTGGGGTGCAGGACTGAAAAACATCTGCTGACAGTGCAGAGCAAAGTGCCTCAGCGTGTGCTTAACCATGGGCATGTGAGGGGAGGCTCTGACTGGGGTTATTCATGTGCAGAGCACGTGGGAAGATGCTTCGCCAGGTAACTGCCACATCTTCATCATGATCTCACACTGAATTTGGTGGGTAAGTGAATGCCTTTATATTTATCTCTTTGTCTAGGTAAAAAATTGTCATCAACTCTTTTTTTTTTTTTCCTTTGGTATTTTGCTGTTGTTTGTCACAGCCAGCAAGATAACTGTACAGACAACTTCTTCTTCTCAAGTGAAATGAAATGGAAATAGCATCTGTCTACAAAAATCAATTTAGAAACCACCTCTATATTTTTGGGCTCAGACAATGGGTATTTCCAAAGCCATGCCTTCTAAAACTCTTTGAGTGTAAAAAGAAGGAAAAAGAATAATCATACCTGGATGTGAGCTATCATCCATCAATCAGGAAAACTCACTCAGACTCAGATGCAAGAGCCAAAATGAACCTCAGATAGAAATGGATGGGAGACAGGCTATGTTGTCTGATTTGCTTGGGTTACTTCATTATTAATCTCTTTGCTTCCATTTATTTTAATGATCATAGCCAAGAAAGTTTCATTTATGAAGACCACTTTTTTAAGGACTACTGTACATTTTGTTGACTGTGCTCTATTTCTTCACAGGTGCCAAGAGCAGGGCTGCTTTCCTTACAGCTGCTGCAATTGTATCTAAAACGTGTTGGTGCCTTGACCTGGAGAGAGGACTGGACCTCGGCCCCACAGCATTTGCACTCAGGGTCCCCAGTCACACCCTCCTCTTCCAAGGGAGTTTCTTTCTAGCAGACAGTGAAAAACTCTGAGATGGAGAAGGGAAAAGTTAAAACACAGAGTCTGTTAGAAGAGATGCTAATGGGTCTGGCCTGCATGTCTGGGATAGAGGATGAGAGAGATTGTCTCCAAACTCGCTTTGTCTCTGGTCTCGCTGCTCCTCCAGCACAACCATCACCTTCTCCTGCTCTCCTGTCCTGTGCCCTCCCAAAACAAAACCCAGGCAACCGAGTGGGTTTTCCTAAATGAGATACACCTAATTAGTAGCTAGTTGTAGACTTGCTGATCACACAGATTTTCAGCTCTTTGTTTATAACCCAGCATATGCATCCGTAGAGCATTCTTACAAGTAAATGTACACATTTCGTTAAAAGTACCGTCTTTGCTGCTTCCACAGCTTTGTTCTATAAAAGAGTCTTGTAGGAGAGTTGTTTATTCCTTCAGTCCAAAGGAAAAAAAAAATCACTTCCATTATTATATTAATGCAATTTCAACTCATTAATGAATGATTTTCCAAATCATGGTGAGTACACATAGCAGGAGGGTGAAGCACCCTTGCAGCCCTTCGTGATCAGTGAGTGGGAACCTCCTCCTGTTTGACTTGGTGTGGGATTCCTGGTGCAAGGTGAGTGCAGAAAGTGGCACCACTGCTGTGGTAAGGAAACCTAATCCTGGGGAGCAAATGAAACCCTGTGAGTGCCTGGGGCTGGCAGGGACTCTGTGAGGGAGGGGGACAGGAGGGCTGCAGTGCCTCGGGAGGGTATTGACTCTCTGTGGGGCTGGGGCTCTGGGAATTTGCTCTGAGGGTAGCATGAAGGGATCCGGGGACTGCCAGGCAGCCATAAACTTGATGATGAAGTCCTCATCCCTGCCAGCTCACCTGGGCAGCAGGTGGATCCTGTAGTAACTCACTTTGCAGTCCCACAAGCTGAATGCCCACAGAAAGGAAAGGTAAACTTTCTGCTCAGAGTCACACCGTAATTCACTAGCACGACCAGGATCGGATCCCTGGAGTTTTTGTCCCAGTCTCTTGCCTTGAATGCCAGAAATATTTCACTGCAGCAGCAATATTTTGAGGTCTTGCAGGGCTCTGATGCATGCAGATATCTCAGTCCAACTGCAGCTCTCTTTGTCTTCAGAGTCTGCAAAAATGGGGATGCATAAACATTGCTAATGCCTCTCTGAGAGGTAGGGGGTACTTGCACTTTGTTATACCTGCCCTCAAATTTAGTAGCTCAAGTTTAGAAGTTTAGAATCTTTTCTTTCTCAAGCCTGGCAGGTCCTACTAATTTCCCTTCTGCGACTGTAAAATTTGTTCAATCCCGTAAAGATAACTGCTGAAGCAACACCTAACAAACTCCACACAGTGGCCAGGAAGAAAGACCAGACACGTGCATGGTGCAATGCAATGGCTGATCTGAATAAAGGTAATTTAATAGGAGACAGGTGACAGCCCCCACACTGCCGGGAGCAGTGATGCTGCTGCTGCCATGGCTGGAGGCATCAAACCTCTTCTTGTGAGCTCTCCTTCACCCGAGGCATCAAAAAGCCTCTTCACATAAATAGACCAGGGTATGCTTTCCCCCATGGCCTTGTACTCAGGGTGCTCTGCAACCAGAGTAAAAGGAAGGGGAAAACATTATCAGTTCAGTTCAGACTCGGTTAGGGAAAGGAAATAGCAGCAAGTTACACTTCTGTACAGTTTTATCATCTATGGTTATAAAATTCAGGATGAAATGATGCTTGTAGAGACAGAAGTGTGATTTTCTTTAAACAGCACAGCCTGGAGAAAGTGCATCAGTGTAATTCATCTCAGCATGCTCATGGTGGACATCCTGAATTATGTGGACCTGCTGCCCCTCCCTGCCAGGACAACCTGGGCAGGATTTGGGCAGCTGTGGGAGCTCCTGCTGAGGAAATCCCTGCAGTCCATGTGCTCACTGAAGCCCTCATGATGGGGACAGCCATGCCTGACCTGGGCAGGTAAGGGAATAAAAGCTTGGTTCTGGGAACAGTTGCAGTACAGGGGGAATCAGTGGGGTAGGACTTGTCAGCAATGGGACTTTTCTGCCTTTGGGGATGGAGGGCTCCGGTCATCTTGCCGGGATGAAAAGGAAGCAGCAGATTTATGGCTGGCTGTTGAAAGGCACAAAACAGCTCCTGCAGGGAGAAGCAGGACAGGAGAGGTAGTCCCGCAGCAATGGCTCACTGCGTGCAGGGCAAAGGAGATGGCCAATATATGGGTGAAACAGCTAAAGGTGAAGAACAAATGCAATTTATCACATGCTTTAGCCATTACTTTTCCAGCTGATCATGTGGCTGTTATAACTATGTGTCTGCATGTCTGCATGGGTAAAGGAGATGCTGAAGGTTTGGTCAAATTCTAAGTTAAAAAAAATCCAGACTTGGTCAGGTTTCAGTTATGGTAGATATAAACAGTTTGCTGAATGGTTTAGTTACTTTACAGACTGGTCTTTCTTTCTGNCCTTTTTTTTTTATTTTCTGGGTGTACCAAGCGTTTGGCAAAGCCTTGCAACAGAGCTTCCATGCAAGAATATCAACAGCCTGCCTAGCATACCTTACATACACTACACAGAGTCTTACAACACAAGATTTAGAAGCTCCCAGAAAGGGAGAGGCTCATTTAAGAACAGGCCATTGCACACAAACATCAGGAAAAGCTGGTGGAAGAAGAGAAATAGATTGTTTTAAGTATTGCTAAGCACTATCCATGATTATGAAGGAAGTGCCTACAAGCTGGCAGTTGAAATTGCAGCTCCACCATTTGGTGCTCAGTTTTGTAGATTTTAACTGAGCGTTAACAATCATTGTGTAATTGAACACCTCATTCAGTTCATTAGCTGATGGCTGTGCAGCGCTGTCGATGTGCAAAGTGCAAGCCAGGTGCTAAGTATTGTAATTATTTGTTTTCTCAGCATTTAAACCGATGGTGATTCCTGACGCTGGAGATGGAAGCAGTTTGCTTTGCACAGGAATGATGAGCACAGATATGACCACAAGAGGAGCACCACATGTGGCCCAGACTGTCATTCCCTACTTGCTGGCCAACATGGTTGAGGTTCTTTGCCCTCCTCTGAGAGAAAGGACTGCAACTCTTGCCTGGTACTGCTTGTCCCCATCTCCTCCTGACAGTTTTCTAGTTGGAAATCCCAGTTAACAGCACTGATTTTGCACTCTCCAGCCCACAGCTGTGTCTCCTGTGGTAGGAGCTCGTGTTTATTGCAGTATGACCTTCCTGGACCTCTCCCACTGAGTGCTTTGCAGGCTGAGACCTTGAGGAAGCTCAGAGCAGGAGGAGAAGTCCAGGAGGGTCAACTGGTGGATGGATGGTCGGGACAAGAGAAAAGTTTATCCAGCCTGGGCTGGGCCTGTCCCATGAGCAGCTGAGCATTTCACTAAACACAGAGAAGACCACATTTCCCTCCTGGAAATGCCACTGCTGCAAACTGGTGCTCTTCTTGTCCTGTCATTCCTTTCCCACACACACCTGCAAGTGCAGCAAGGAAGTGTGAAATCTGTGCCCTGCTCTCCTCCAGATCTGCTCAGTACAGATCAGAGCTTCAAAGGCTTCAGCTGTAGAAAGCTGATGTTTGAGACATTCTTGAGACCCTGATTGTCAAAGCTGGAAACTCTTCTCTGTCCAGTCCCCACTGCGTGGCTGGTGCTCACCCAGAACCTCAGAACTCCTCAGAGCAGTGCCAGGTCAGCCTTGTGCTGATGGTGTTACCCAGTGACCACTTGCCTTTGCAGGGAGCATCCAAAATATGCAGATCTTGGAGTTTTCCTCTATGTCTTTATTAAACTTAGATGCTGACCCGCGGAGTGCTAATTAGCCAGATTCAAAACCAAGCTTAAAAAATGATAATGAGTTTACTGATTATCAGGTATGAAAATAAGGTCAGTCAAAAACATATCAGTGCTTTAATTAAGCTTCACTGAGCGAGGTGGAATGACTATTAATGACTCCTGTTTTTGCTAAACTTCCCTTCTGTGGCCTGTTACTTCAAGGTAGGGACTGTCCCCGTTTGTCACACTTCCGCTCATGTAAATTGCCTGAGCGAGACAAGCACTTGCTCACCTAAAGAGCTCTGCAGGATGGAGGGAGGGAAGGTGATCTGTATGTGCCTAGTGCCTATGGACAGACCTACTTCTCATTTTAGGCAAACTACTGTCAGTCAGTAGTAGCATGTCTTTGATTTTGTAGCTTCTGCACACTGATTTACTTTGCATACACAATGTCTTGTTCCACTTGACTTATTTGTATTTTTGTCCAGGCTGCAACTAGCATTATCCAACTGATCTTTGGGCAGGCAAATTTAGCACCAGGGGAACTGCAAGAGTGGATCAGACTTATTGTTCATCCAGTTTGGTGGTTGGTTTCTGACTGGCCACGTGCAAATCCCGGGGAGGATGTGGAAGGAGGGGGGACAAGGAGCAGGGCTGGAGGGAGCAGCATTTCCTCAAAAGGAAGGGCATCACAAACACTGCAGCTAGCATCCTGAATGAATTTCATATATTCATTTTTGAATTTCTATATGCTTCTGGCTTCCATGACTGCCTGTGCCAAGGCACAGTTTAAAATGATTTCTTTTTCTTCTTTTTTTTACAGGAACACAACATATACATCAGGAATAAACCAAATGAGTGCGGGGGTTTTGTTTTGTTTTGCTTTCAGTTACTCTCCTAATAACTTTGCAGATCCAGTGAAAGATCTGGTAGCTCTTGGTTTTCCTCTAAGCTTAGAGGAAAGGGCAGGACAAGAAGGAATGAATTCAAACTGAAAGAGAGCAGGTTTAAATTAGATACTAAGAAAAAATTCTTTACTGTGAAGATGATGAAGCACTGGAACAGGCTGCCCAGAGAAGCTGTGGCTGCCGCATCCCTGGAAGTGTTCAAGGCCAGGCTGGATGAAGCTCTGAGCAACCTGGTCTAGTGAAAGGTGTATATATGAAAGTAGCCTGTGGTTGGGGGATTGGAATGAGGGGATCTTTAAGGTCCCTTCTAACTCAAACCATTCTATGATTCTGAGAAAAGGAGAGCTCCCTGGAGAATGAAGCCCTCTGCCCCGTGTTGCCACTGCACCATCCCTGGGTATTTCCAAGCATCTGACATTTGTCCTGCCTTCTGCCATTTGGTGAGAGTGTCCTTCATGATGACACACCAGCAATCTGTAATTTTCCACACTGGCAAGACCCCCATGCCCTCCCTGCAAATGGCAAGCCACGAGCAGCTGGCCGAGACCACCAACTCAGAGGTCACTGGTTGGGAACTGACTGACACATAAAGGTTGCTTCTCTATGGTTTGAGGAACCCTGCAAGCAATGTCAGGTCAACAGAGCAGGGCTATTTTGGGGGTACTGCGGCATTTTGAAGCTGTTTTCCTGCTGTGTGTGGTCATTCTCAAGAGACAATGCCCTTGTGGAGGGTGGAATCAGCCAAGCCCGGCTCCCTGGCCCTGGGGACATGAGGCAGGAGCCCGCTGGGGACACCCTGCCCTTTGCCACCTGCAAGGGCGATGCTGAGCTCTGAGAAATGACTCTGAGATGTCTCAAACTGGGCACCAAAAGTAAATGGAAACTTTTGACCTTCACTGCTCTGTGCCTCATTTCCTCATCTCTACAGGCTTCCTCCTCTTGCAGAATGTGAGATGGGTTCGGTAGCGACTGTGGCGCCCGTGTGTGATGGGGAGTGGGCAGGGCAGGAAAGGAAACGCATCTTGCAGGGAGCACTGCAGCACCTGAAGCCTTTCTATGTCAGGTCTGTGCCTACTTGTTGAGGAATAAGGATGAAAGGAAACACTGAGTGGCTACGTGTGCCCTGCATGAAATCCAGAACCTGTGACTGGTGATGATGCAAACACTGACTGATGCACACAAGAAAGACAATTTACAGTCCTGCAAGAAAGCAAAGCTGAGGCATTTAACCCCTTCAGGTTTCAACACTGATGTTCTTTTTGAAATATTTGCATTTGGGGTTTTATCAGTTCAGATATTCTATCACATATATATCGTCCAGACAGGAGACTTTGGCTTTGCAGTTCCTGCATGCAACCCACAAAGTCTTCACAACCTGTAGCTTATTTTTTTTTTTTTTTTTAAATAAGGTAGAGCCCTTGTACATTCTTTATAGGATGGGAGAGCCCATCCTTTGGTAACTTAACCCATGGGAGACTGGCTTCTTTATTAAAAGCCAGCTTCTTGTTTTTATTGTGGACTTGCCTACCTTCCTTTTGTCAGCTAAACCAAAGGGTATTAGATCTCCTGGCAGCTGTAACAGGTGAGCATGCACAGGATAACCTTTCCAGAGGATGGGACTGAGCCTATGAAGTATTAAGTGCCTTCAAGGTCCACTAAAATCAATGGGATTGAAGAATGCCATACCCTTGAAGGGCTGAGCCCCAAGGGATGGCTTCTTCTGGGATACACTGATTCTGAAGACAGGCAAAATAAAATATTTAAAGCAGCCTGACAGGCACAGGCTAAATTCTTTTCCTTTTGTGCTGAAACATAATTTTTTTAATATGCCCTGAGCATGCTGTGAAAGCAATCTTTCTGCATGTTTCCGTAGTGGGGAGTGTTTGCTTTCTGTGCTCATCAGTCACAAAATCTGTGACTGATATGGCCCCAAAGCATCAGGAAAGTTTAAGTTCTACAATATAGCATTTTTAAAAATAAGACATAATTGTTTGTGGAAGAAGAGTCTATCAAGAACCTTAGATGGGAAAGGGTTACTGCAGGGACATACATCAGCACTATGTACTTTACATTCTTAGTCCATTGGTTTCTACAGCAGTTCTTGTTCACAGTAATGTGAGGCAGTTAATATGGGATCTGAACACCACTGGACTGATAAGCCTTCATACTGACTTGCAAAAGTAATTTTCAGTAATCTTTGAGGGGAAAAATTGCATTTAGTGGGGAAAAAAAAAAGAAAAAAAAGGCTAAGCCATTCATGCATCCTATTTTATTGAGTATGCAAGTAATAGACTATGCAGAAATTGAACTTTTGATCCATTAGGCTGTGCACAGGGACAAACCACTGCTGAGTTACTGTCAGAAAGTTACGCTTCCAAATAGAAAAGTTTCACAGTATTTTTCCAGAATCTTGTTTGAAAATGAGACGCCAATATTACCCTTAAAATTCAAACTTCCAGCAGAAGAGACTGGAACAATGTTCCCAATCCAAGGCTCTGCTTTCACATATCACACTCCCACTGCCGCAATTAGTCATTCCCAAACTAACTTTTTTTGTGGCTGTTGTGCAAGGCAGTGGTAACATCCTTTCCTAAGGGTTTAATGACCAGAACTGTCTGCGTCCGTGTTGCTCCAATGATTGCCTCATACCCCGAGCCAGGCCAGGCAAAATAGATAACTTCCAAACCATTTTAATTTTCTTGACACAAAGATGGTTCAATTCCCAACCAGGCCTAATCACCACATATTTCTTCTAAATCCCCAGCCATGAGTCCAGTACAACCACGTGTGAGTATTTGTGGCTGTTAATTGCCACAGCCTTTCACCTAACAAAAGTTTCTCAGATTTGGATGAGCATCATCGTAAGGACTTTTCTTTTGCTAGAGGAAACACCATCAGGAGAGACAGGAGGGAACCTCGTTGGTTCTGTGTGTGTGCTGAAATCAGAGATTTCAGAGAGAGCTTCAGCTGCATTTCCCAAAGCACCACAGGCCCAGAGGGACAGATTGATGAGGTTAATTATATAGTTCAACACCCAGCTGGTAGGTAGCTGCCGCTCAATATATTCTCCACACTCAAGCTGATGGGCTTCATGGACTCTTCATGAGAGCAAGATCCCTGAGGAAAGAGTTGCCAGAAAACACTGAAAAGGGGCTGAAATGACCTTGCTGTGTTGTAGAAGGCTGAGAGCTTCTGTATTTTAAATAACAGCGGGGTGTGCTCTCCAGCACCCCTGCAGAGCCACCGCCCCTCCCAGGGCAGTGCCCATCCCCAGCAGAGCCCCAGGTGACCTCACTCCAACTTCACAGCTCCAAAAACCAGCCACGTGGCTCTTTTATATCTCACAGCCATGGGCCCATGGGAGGAGAGTGCTGGTGCAAAGACCTCACCCCACTTCACCTCCACCTGCTGCACAGGAGGATTCCCCCTCTTCATCTTCTCCCCACGCAGGGTCTGGAACCTCTTCTCTGAGCTGTGGCTGCAGCCCCAGGGCATCGAGGACTGCTGTTATTATTCTTGGCATTTGTGTCTAAACACTTCAGACTCATGAGCCCAGTAGTGCAACTGTAATAACAGCAATGCTTAAATCTCTTTAAAACCTGTCAAGGGGCAGGAGTTGGGGAGGATAGCGAGGGAGTGGTTGGCAGGACTGGAAGGGGCTTGGGCAGGAAGGAGGTTGTGCTTGTAAATGCCAAGGTTTAGGGCAGGAACATCCTGGAGGGGCCATGGCTCTCCAGGAGGGCAGCACCAGAGAAATACAGACAAAGCCATGGGATACAGCTGCAGAGATTGCACCCGCTGTAGCAAACACCAGCCTGAAACAGGAATGGATCTGAAACACACAGAAAGCCCTGGCTTTGCATATTTGAAATAAGTCATTATTCAGGCTTTCCAGCTCCCAATCTCTCAGAATTCTGCTCAAAGAAAAAACCTTTGCATTAATCCCCCTCCTCCATCATTATGCAATATTGCTTAGGGTAAGGGAAGTTTCCTTACTCTTTTCTAAATATAAATTTCTGTGGTTAGAAAATTAGAGAAATGCCATGGCCGACCTTCCCAAATGTGAAGAGCTTCTTTGGGGAAGCACACAAGTCAGCTGCTGCAGCAGCCTCTTATCACTTTGTGGTAGGTGATTGCAAAATGCCTCTCTTAGCCAGAGTCACATTGGGTTTAAATTGAGCTAGACAAGGGAACCACAAAAAAAGGGCTTGTGGGCAGCTGGGCTGCTAAAAGCATGGGGCCTGGCACTGGAGCACTGCTAGTTAAAACAGCAATTTGTCATGGAAAAAGGAGTGGAGTAGCCTGCAATGCCAATGTCATGTGTGGTTTTCCAAGCACGAGGCTTTGTGATGAAGATGAAGAAAACACTCGGTGACCATTTTAAACTCAGCAGCCACTCCCAGGACGGCAGGAGTTAATGCAGTGTCAGACTTTCCATTAATGCCTCTGTTTTTTGCAGGGGCTGTGGAAATATGCTCGAGGCAAAAACTTGTGATTCAGCTGCTCAGCTGAAGAGTTAACTTTTCTTTTTATACCCATTTTCAGAGTAACGATTTATAATAATTTTCATACAGATCTATATATGGTTCTGCTGGAAGAACCATAGAGGGATAGAGGGAGCTGAGGAGGGAGCTGTGCAAAGCCTTGTGCCCAGCTGCCCGGCATTTCAGTCACAGAGAGGCCGGGCAAGAGGTTTGGGGACTTCACATGGCTGGTGTAAGGAGAACTAAGCATCCTCATGGCCAAGGACACTGTTACCTAGGGACAAAGAGGCCAAACATGGGCTTCTTTTCTTCTTAAATGGCAGCCTAGGATAAAACCTGCAGGAGGAGTCAAGGCATGCTCTCCTTTTTCCCACCTGCCTACACCCAATGCCTGCTGTCAATATACATGTAGGAGAGGGACAAAACATAGCTTAAATAATTTCCCCAACTGATTTCTCTCCTGGTTTGCACCTGCCTGTTTTTTCTGTGCTTGCCATTCTCAAGTCTAGGAGGGAAACCTTCAGGCAGAGCCGTGCCAAAATTCTCCACAATAAACTTTTGGAGGTAACTGGCAAGCGTTGAAATGTGGGATCGCACAAAGGAAGAGCTCTTGGCCTTGCAATATCCAATTAACAGCAGGTCAGTCAGCCCTGCCATCCTGAGTATAACCAGTTGAGAGCCCCACAGCTCAGGTGGGACAGCGGGGCAATGGGCTTGTCACTCCTCCTGGTACCCCTTGGACTATGGAGTTCCTGCTGGGCTAAGCAGTCTCTGATGTCTGGCAAATCCCTGACTCTGCACAGCCCATCTGGGCCACAGGTAGCCCAGGACACCTCGAGCAGCTTGGTGCTGCTTAATATAGTTTCCTCTGTAAGATCATACTGTTTTTTACAACAGCTCCACTAATTACTGCAGCCAAGTGCCAGCAACCAGACAGATGTACAAGGACATACTATTGCCACTCTCCTCCCTTGTCCGTGTCTCAGAAGTTGAATCTCATGTCCTTTCCCTAAATAACACCTTAGCCCATGTTGTCCCACATTATCTGAGGTTATTTTCCCTCAAAATATTTTCCATACAAACTAAAATACAGTTATTTCTACCCATTTTCAGAAAAGGTTTCCTTTCTTCTTTGCTCTTTCAAGAAAATAGGCTCCTAGCAGGTATTTATCATGATAGCTAAATTAGCTGGTACCCTTAATACTTGCAGCACAGAAAATCACTTCATCAGCTCTACAATTTGAGTTTACTGGAGAAGACTTTGAAGAAAGAATGAGAATGAAACCTAGAATAACCATTTCTTTCCCCTTGTCCCTGCGAGGCACCAAAGTTCAAGGTGTTTTTTCCTTTCCTTGTATACCTAGAAATCCGTGATGGTGGTTAATTGAGCGCTAAAAGCCTGTGCGACTGCAGTTTCACTAAGATGCTGCATGATTATTTTTCTTCCAATCTTAAACTGCTACCAGGCAAAACAGGACAGAAGCAACTGTACTTTGGTGATGGGAAAGAGAATTCTGTACTGAAAGAAGCAGTGCTGATAGGGAAGTGGAGTGTGATCACACAGTCGGGCTCCTGTACATAACAGCTACGTGCCAAAATTATTCAGCAAGGGCTGAGGAAGAACCTACCCCGAAAGGTCATCATGAAGAGGTGCATGTTGACTTTCTTGGGTGAACATTACCAGGAGGAGGAGGAGCTGGCAGGTGCCCCTGTAGCTCCTCAGATTTTGCCTTTGGAGGAGAACACATGCAGCCCTCAGCAGGTGCTCAGACCCTCTCTGCAGCCCAGGCATGGCAGGCAGAAGGGCAGCTTCGTGAAACCACACTGATCACCAACACCAGGTCAGGCTGCCCCTGAATGTCCATCCAGGATGTGAGCCAGTCAGGGAGGGAATGCTCTAAGAAATGGTGGAGGTGACAATTGGACATGCAGCTGTGTAAGGGTCACAGGTGAATATGGCCAAGACACAGATCTCTATCCACGGCAAACCTCTCAGTGAAGCCACCAGTGAAAAACTAAAAATCTAAAGTTACCCCTCTGGTTTAAAGACAAAAAGACCGAGGTAGTGGAAAACACTCTTTGTGGAATTCCCTTGCCAAACAGTGTTTGGTTTCCATGAGAAGATGAACTTACTTGCAGCTTGAAATATTTGTTAGGATGAAAGTTGTTTCTATTTGTAAGATGCTTTTTGCTACCCTCTTCCATAGAGCCAGCATAGATATAAATTCAAATTTGTATTCAAAGTCCCCATGCACGCACTGTGCATGGTCAATCAGCTATCGGTCAAGATGGCAGGGATTAGTGAAATAATGATTAATTAGTAAATAATGAAAATATTTTCAAACCTTTTCCAATTTTTAATCTACTCTTCCTACAAATAAGTCAGTAGTTGAATGCTGTAAAAATGATTTTTTTCTTCAAGGATCTCTGATTACCTGCTTTGTGTTTTTCCTGCAGGTTGATGTAAGTGGCTGTGGCTCTAGAAGACAGCAAAGCCTTTGATCATCTCAGTTCCTTCATTACCTGAGGGAGAAATCAGGAACTCTCTCTCACGTCCAAAAATTATCTAGCCTATCTTCTTGGATTTCTTTATTCAGTGAATTAGTTTTCAGAATTATTCACATTTATCATGAAGAATCACTCCATGGTTAGGTTTCCCCCGAGCTATGTCAGCTCACAACACTGCAAGGTGTTCGAATGTTCATCTCCTGCTGTGTAACACACCAGAGAAAGGCCCTGCTGCCCCTCGCACTTGGGGAGAATCAGGCAACAACCCAAACTGGTGAAATTCAGTTCCTTGGATGATGGTCAAGCATGACTAGATAAGATATTTGGCTCCTCTATCCCTTCAACTCATCATGACCAGAAGGCTCTGGGGAGACCTTACCTAAAGGGTGTTATAAAAGATAAGGAAGAGTGACTTTTTACATGGGCAGAGAGTGATATGATAAGGGAACATTGTTATAAACTAATAGAGGAAAAATTTAGATTTGATTTTAGAATTTAATTCTTCCCTGTGAGGGTGGTGAGGCACAGGCACAGATTGGCCAGAGAAGCTGTGGATGCCCCATCCCTGGAAGTGTCCAAGGCCAGGTTGGACAGGGCTTGGAGCAACTTGGTCTCGAGGATGACATCCCTGGTCGTGGCAGGGCACTTGGAACTAGGTGATCTTTAGAGTTCCTTCCAAGCCAAGCCTTTCTATCATTCTATGACTCTGTGATTATTGATTATTGGATGTTCTAGTGCCCGTAAACTGATCCGTACTGCCCATAAACGATGGTCAAATATTTGCATGTTCTTGTTTCAAGAAAGAAGACACAAAGTATGAAATCCTTAGTTTCAGTTTAAGGTTTGGAGAACATCAAGTTCTTGCCATCCAGCTGAGCATTCACAGACTCTGTGCTGCTGCTGACACTCATCCACCCCTTCCCACTGCCGGGAGGCACGTGCTGCACCTTCAGTGTGGTTCATTTAGATACCAAGGCCTGGAGGCTTTTCACCAAAACCTTTCTCCTCAAACATTCATGTTGTCTCACTGGGTCACATCAAAACTGTGCTACTTCCCAGGTGGGCCGGTTGTACCAACACTTGTTTCTACCTGGCCTGCTGCTCTAACATCCACACCTCTTCTCTTGAGTACCTGGGTTCAAAAGTCACTTTCAACAGGGTGACACAAGAGACCCATGTTTGTTTCCCAACTCTAACAGACATCCTGTTTGCCCTTGGGTCGTGCAGCCACTCTCAGCTTCCTCCTGTTTACAGCAGCATAATACATGATTTGCTGCACTTTCCTGCTGCATTGCAACCTCTGTGTCTCTCCCTGATATCCTTCTCTCACTTTCCCTCTCTCCTTTGTAACCTGACTTCCATGCACCCAACAAACTGCAAGGATTTGGGCTTTCTGAAGCTCCTGAGATATAAATAAATAAAACGAAAAGGGACAATTGGTTTGTGCCTAAGCAAAGGCAGTTTTGCTTCTCAGCAGGTTTGTGTGAGCTGTTTCTGGTTTCAGTTCACATGGGTTATTTCACCTTATGAGTTTCTCTTTGACATTCAGGTTTCTGCCTTTTTTTTTCCACCTGAAGCCAAAGGAAGAAAAAAAGGCGCCAGGCTTGATTAAAAGCCACACCAATTGTTTTTTTAAAAGGTAAAAATCTTGTAATCCTAGAATGGGTCTTTTTCTAACTTGGCAGTTTCTTGCTTGTCAAATACTCCATATCCTGATGCTGGGCTGCTCCTATTAAAAGCAGTTATGGTCAGAGCACAAGGATGTTAGTGCAGGTACCTGCCTGCCATCAACCATCTTGGCTCATGACTAAAACCAGAACACGTATAAAAATAGAAGCACCAAAATTCATCCTCAAAATGAAACAATTACAGGGGACAGTTCATAACTTCATGCTGAGATTCCTCTAGGCCTTCCATGGAATAGATTTCATTATCCTGGTAAACAGGGAGCTGACATCACTACAGAAAACTACATTCAAGTTCAGTTTGGCACAACCGCTGTCTTTGGTGCGGTATAATTTTATTTTGACTTTTTACCAATGTTTAATGCAGCTTCTGTTGCTCTGCGCATAGTTAAGTGTAGGTACAAATTGCAAAGAATAATTAATTGCCCATTAATGAGTTTTTGCAGAGGATTGGACTCTAAATGCTAATCGGTGTCTCAGAAAGAATGCCAAATGATATCCACATTGCCTACCTGCTTCTCCCTGATTTCTGTTTAGCATGCGATTGGAAGAATTTGGCTTTAATGTTAATTAATGCTTTCAATTAGAACTCACAACATATATTAAGCCTCGGTCATTTCAATCTCATGATGAACCCAAACATAAAATTTGCTGATTCTACAGCTGGTGAGAACAATCTGCCTAAACTAAATTTCCCTTTATTTTCCGGCCCAAAATACACCTGTTCCCAGAACTGAGTCTTCTAAACCTCCACATCTACATGGCTGCTGCGTTTGTCTGTCGTCTTTTCCGATCAACAGAACAACAAAACAGCAACCCAAGGCGCCGGCGAGCAGGGCTCCGGTGAGCAGAGGTGTGAAACCGCAGGAGGAAACAGGCAGAGACACACGAGTGGGGAGAAGATGCTGGGTGTTTCTCCCTCTCCCTTTGGTGCAGTGATGGTGGAGGGACCTGCCCTTGGGGGAACAGGCAGAGCGAGGTGGCAAAGTGTGGAACTGAACAAATTCGGGCAAGGCACCTGTTATAAAAGGTGCTTTTGCCTGTTCCTCTCTGGTTGGGTGAGAGATGCTGCACAGCACCCGAGCCGTGCTGCTGATAAAGCCCTGCCTATATTACAGGGACTCTGTGCTGAGGAGGCTGTGCTCAGGGCCGAGCCAGGCACGGAAGGGAAACAAACTGGACCGAGTCCTTTGGCCAGCATCTTATTTTTTCCCAAAGGATGCTCACGCTTCCTCAGTCCCTTGCTGCCCTCGCGCTCTGCCGTGCCACCAAGATCACCTTTCCTCACCTTTTTTTGGGAGCATTTGCATGTCAGAGGCAGCATTTGCAAACCAGTCTCCGCAACCCAGGTTCTGCCCTGCTCCTGCAGCCGTGGTAGGGGTGGACCAAGCTGTGGTCTCGGTGCTTCTTTGTCAGGGCACTCTGGGCACGTTCCCAGCTGGTGCCCAGCACTGCTACCTCAGGCTCTTCTTGAAAATCATCTTCTCACTTGACACAGAGCACTGTTGGCTGGGAACTTTACAATCTGAGCATCTAGGCCTATCAGTAGAGCATTTTGCCAAATTATTTATTTTGCTTGTGTTTTGTTTGGCTCTCCTCCCCAGTGAGATCAGAGATAAAGCTTATTTACTAGTTGCTGCTTGCCCTGGACAGCTGAGGAGCTGGGCTGGAGTGAAAGCAGCTGTTCCTGGGCAACGTGCGTGGCTTGTGCTCATTCTCAATTCCCAGTGAGCAGGATCCTTCAGCGGTGATGGAGTAGCTCTGAGTTTCAGTCTATCTGTCACTGCTCGACTGTTTTACTGTGCACACAATGCACTGATGGGCGACATCACTCAACTGCAACAAGTCCAGCTACAAAAGCAAGTAGCAGCAATTTGTAGCCTCAATGCAGCCATTTAATCATTCCCAACACTTCCCTGGTTGCCACTTTGGATAAACTAACTTGAGAATTAAGAACAAATATTTGACTCTCCCCCCCTCTCCATAATTTTACGCAGCCCTGTTTAGACTGTATGGTACTTAACAGGAGACCTTTGCCCTTTAGTTAAAAGCTGTGACCAGGAAATCCCACCTCCTCTTAATGAGCTTTTTTGTTCAGCTTACAGGGAGGGATTTGCACTCCACTCTTGCACTACAAATGCTTTGTCTGCTTGGCTTTTTTATTCAGCTGATGAATAAAAAAAGCAAACGCCAAACTCTACACATGTTTCAGTCTCCATTAAGACAACAAAGAGCTCCAAAGGCACGTCCTAGCAACGGCAACAATTTTTTTAAAAGAATGAGAAGAAAGAATACATGGACATTTAAGCTGTGGTACTTTCCATAGCTTTCCTTAATGCTTTTGTCACAAAAGATATATACTTTTGACTACCAAAATACACAGTAGGTAAAAGGACAGACAGTGTTTTGGGAATCAATATTATGCTCTTTCTACTGAGAAACAATCATACCAGCAGCCCAAGCAGTGGCCTTTGTCAAACTTTTCCCTTGCTTATGTCTTTCGACCACATGCTGAGACCTCTCAAACTCCAGTGGCCTTGAAAGTGTTTTCCCCTTCTTTTTTTTCTTTCTGTGTGCTTCAGATAGCTCTTGGTTTCCTCTAATCTCTTGTTCTTTCCTTCTAATCACTACATACCCTTAATAACGATAGACTGCAGACACCAGCATCAAATCATGAACGGCCAGAAACGCGGAGGATTAAACGCAGTCACAACAAGAGAGGGTTCTGCAGGAATCTCCAGATATTTGAAGTAGATGGAACAAAACATGTTCCAGTGGGGAGAGCCTCACTTTTCAGAGAGTGAAGCTAAACCCTGTCCATGCCTCTCTGTGCACAGGAGTGGAGTGGGAATGGTTCTCCAGCCCATTGCACAGCCACGTGCTGGCTCTGCACTGTTGTCTTGTTAGGCTGGTTGAAATGAATCTGGCAGAATGGACAGGGACACTTCAATATCAGAGAACATATAAAAGAGCCTTAAGCAAAGCTCCACTGAAGAAGAAGGATAATGGACCCTTTTGATGCTGGGACTTCTTCTGGCAGTGCAGAGGTTGACAGCTTAGAGAAATCCAATGTTTGGAAAATCCCTCTTTGCAGTAATTCCCAAGCCTTTTGGACTAGTTAGTGACTAGTCAACCCTAACTGCCTCTTATGGGCCACCAAGCATCCATAGTGAATTCCTTCTCACGTGAAAGTCCCAGCAAATCACTGCCAGTTATGGAATCACAGAATATCCTGAGTTGGAAGGATGTGTTCCCACAAGGAACATTGAGGACAGATGAGCTGGAAGATCCCATGGCACCAGTGCTCAGAGTGTGTGAGGGTGGGGGATCCAAAGGAAGCCTTGTGCTAAGCCAGGCTGTCTGGGATGCAGGCAGCAGGTCGTGGGATCATCCCAGATTGCATGGAAAAACCTGTGTGGGTGAGGAATGGCAGCGTCCCCTGAGATCAATGCAACAAGCCTTGGTTCTTGCTTAAATGTGGTGAACTAGACTGTAGGAAAGGAAACTGCTTTAGGAAATTATAAGGCAGAAACAAGTTTTTTTGACTCATTATAGGCGCCAGATGTGCCTGTGTGGTAAATGTAAGCTATTCTGCAGAAGGGCTCGTTTGTGTGTTTTAGGTACCAACAGATCTTTTCCCAGATGTGTTCTCCTAAAATTATTTCAGATTCAAAATTAGTTTTTCTTGTTGCATTTCCTGCAGTGCCAAGCCACATCTTCAAATATGAATCTAACATAACTGACCTGACATCAAAATAAGCATATCCAACGGATTTTAGAATGCTCTACATCAGCATCTTTATATAAAAAAGAAAATCAAGAAATTGTTTCTTCACTATGGCAAGGAAAACCAGGATGAAAACCTACCATTTATTCTAATAAGGAATTTCTGGCTGCAGGTGTTATTTCAGGGTCCTGAACAGTATTTGCTCTGTGTATGTGATCAGAGCTGCTAAAGAAGGAAATCTTCATGGAGGATGGGTGAGAGAAGGAAATAAATATTTCAGTAGGTTTCCCCCCAACACGGTTTTCCTTGCTTCTGAACTGGTGGCTGTTTGCAGTTGCCAAAACCTTTGAACTTCCTGTGGGAGAAGCAGACCATTCCAGCAGGAGTGCTGAGGGGTGTCACGGGTGTGCTTTGCCTGTCCCTGTACTATCAGTCCCTGGGGACTCTCCTTGTCACCCTCAGGCTGCAGAAAGTCATTGACCTCAGGCTAAATAAAAAAAAAAGAAAAGAAAATGATGAAGAGGCTCAGTGCTGCACATTGTCATGTCTAGCCTTTACTCCCTGCAATCAGGGGCTGGAGTCAAGCCCCAGGATCACACATTGTGCCTTGGGAGACCTGGGATCCAAACCTGCCCTATCCCAGCAGCCTCTCAAGAGTAGCTGGAGACTGCTTTGCCTTGTGCATTTTGGTTTTAGTTAGTTGGTTGGGCTGGACTTCTTCAGTTCAGGCTTCATATCCCCAACCATCACTGCAAGGTGAGGACCCACGGTGGTGTCTTCAAACAATGTTACAAAGCAGCAAGAGAAGCTGCTGCCTTGCTTTGATGTGATGGTGAGAGGACCCTGTGCTGGGCTTGGGTGTCTTTTCTGCTACTGGGCAGAAAATAATGTGTCTCTGATTGAAGGAGAATTTGACTTAAAAGAAGAAAGTCTTAAAATTCACGTTGTAATTGGACCTACATCTCCCCTGCCAAATGCTCCAAGCAGCAGGATTAGCTTTATACTGCTCACATTTTACTACCTCGAGAATCTTTCATACATCTGGACAGTGCTAAATCTTGTTGATAAGGGATGGATATTGCTCCCACTTGAAAGCATCCTACAGTTTCCTCAGGGAGTCCTATCACCAGGTGTAGTGTATGCCAGGGAGGCAATAGCCCCATCCCTCTCTCTCAAAAGAAAATACAGGTTGCCATTGCATTTCTACCAGGAGCCCAGTCGTGGATAGCTGGTAAATGCCAGCCTCTGTTGCTGTACTTTGGTTCTACATTGCTGGAAGATAAACAGCACTTGGCAGCTCCCAAGATCACAGAGCTTTGCTCATCTTCAGGGCCAAATCACAACTCTCCTGGGAAATTGAGGCTCCAAACCTGCCTCAGCTGCTTTCAGGATTGGGGGCGGTTTCAACAAATTTGACCCCCTGTGCATTTTACCATCGTCTTTCCCACCCAACCACCCCCAAGGGGAGGAGCATTTATGTGCCACAGTGGTATCAGACCAGTTATTCCAGGAATCTGAACAATAATTAATTTATAAACTCCTGTGGCTGCAGATCACGAGATCCAGCACTTGCTGGTGGTGGTGTGGGGAAGCATAGGCACAACAGTGGGTGATCACCCAGAAACCACTCAGGGTTGTCTGGCCCAAGATCTGACAGCAATTGAGCACTTTTCCAGGTAAGAGATTGAAAGATTAAACTCCACAAGACCTCACATAATGTTTTCGGTACCCCTCAATTAGAGACACTTTCTCACATACCTACTTTCATAAAATCACCAGCGTCCGCATCTCTTGCAGAAAGTTTTGTAATGAAATTTTTTTTTAATATATTTTCAGCTGTAAACAGCAGAAAACCCCCTTCAGGCACTTCACTAGACCTTTTATCCGCACGCAGGAAAAAGAATTGATTGATTTTGAAGTTAAACGTTGGCATCTGCTGTTATTCAAAACCAGGACCTTGGATACACTCATCCGCCATGCTTTCAGCTCAGCCACCAGTGTGCTGCAAATGAAGACAAGCTGTTGTCAAATGAGAAATGCAAAATAGTCAATCTGTTTGTCTGTTTAATGTAACTGGGAACATAAGCTGCTAAAAATGCTACCATTCTGCACTGTCAGATGGGAGACACTCTCCAACAAACGAAAGCCTAATGACCCATTTTACTCAGGCGCTCTGGAGTTCCTCCTAATGGTATTTTCCATATGCACTTCAACATGCTTTTAACTGAAACTGCAAATGGTACTATTTTCTATCTAACACAAGCGTGTAATCTGTGTAGCATATTTTTTTTTTTCCTCTGGCACCATGAAGGAATGCTGATGTTCAAGGCGTCTTGAAACAGTGAGCATATTGCTCAAGCATCTGATGCTCATCTTCTCTTTACACCTGTCATTGTACTGTATTAAAGGAAAAAAATCAAGTCATTAACCATGATAGATATGTTTTTAATAAGAAAGTGTTGCGCCTCACCAGGCAGATAAATAGCAAGTCTTAAGATATCTTCAGAGCCCAAGCATACAATTACAGAATAATGTTAAATATGCTGGGGACTCTTCAAAGACTGCTATAACTTGTAAAGATTAGGTCTCTATCAATTACCCAAGGTGCATTCCTTCAAGAATTTTCTAGCATTAAAATTGCTAATTTGACTTTTCCTCGGAAAGTTCCCTATTCCCCACAGATAATTATGTGTGAAATGTTGCCTAAACAAAACTGTGATTTGGCCAAGAAAACGAGCGTGGTCCATTTTCAAGTCAAAAAACAATGAAAATAATGCTGCCATTGCCACAGAAGGGCAGGAAGAAACTCTGGAGATCTTGATTATTTTGTTAAATTTTCTTGGGGTTTTTATAGTAGGAATTTCACAGGTCTGATTTCAAACCCCACAAAATTAGGGGTTTTGGCAAAAAGCTGTAGCATTTAGCCTCTCTTCAGAGGCAGGCTCATACCAGGCAGTCAGTGCTTGATTTGCTTTCTCCTGACAAAGCATCACAGTCTGTTGGCATCCTTGCAGGAAGTGCTCCTTTAAGCCATTACAGTCTTAGACCCAGCTTTATCTCCACCCCTGCTGTTACCACATTGATATGTTTGTTAATTATTGACACAAGAAATGCTCAGTCATAGACTGCAGATCCCTGGAAAAGCCCTGCTGCGCCGAGCTGAGCAGCAGTGCCACGAGGTGCCTGCTCCCTCCTGGCTCCCTCGCCCTGAGGGTGCTGCCATCACTGATTAGCAAACCCCCCAAAAGCACGGAATGTCTTCAGGCACTCCCTTTTTCCCCACAGAAAAAAAAGATTCTACTCATCCAGACTCCTCTCCAAGCCCCAAAATAAATATTATCTTTTCCCCATCAGGTTTTTCACAACCTGTTAGCAGGTGGGGCAAAGCAAAGGGACCAGAGTGGCCCTGGGAAGGGGTGGCCAGAGGTGATACTGCAGCTGTGCCCTGACCATCTCAGATGGGCCACTGCAAGGTCAGCACTGGCTTCAGAGGGTGGCACCTGTCTGTGCTGCACGACAAATTCAGCACTGCCTCACCTTTTGGGGATGTGTTAGAAAACATAAAAAAGATCATTTCAGCTTAAAATAGTGGGGAGCAGCAGTCTGCACTGATGTGTCAGTGCCTGGATCATGTGTGCTCAGGAGAGACAGAGAGAAAGAACAGAGAAGAAGCAGGTGAAAAAGTGAAAGACAGAGGAAAAGGGTATTTAATGCAGGGGGTTAATGCAGCGGCCAGTCATCTCCAGGATTATAGAGAAATTTAATATGATCTTGGAATTATCCACTCAGTAACCAAGTAGATATTAGTGCATGCAAAGAACCAGGTTTGCTTTATTGTAAAAAGTCTGATACCTAAGAGAGACATTCAGGCTAGGAGGAAAAAAATCTGTTCCTCTTTGCTTGCTCTATGCCTCCCCCTGCATAAATAACTCCCCCAAACCTAACATAAAACCAAACCCAGGCCTCTCCATCACAGATCAAAAGTCAGGCAAGTAGTGTTGCATTGCAGCTGCCTGAATTATACTTGGCCTCTGAATAATAAATAGGGAATTTCTCGAACCACAGGCTCATTAATGAGCACTAATTCAGAACTGATGGCACAATGTTCAGTAATTTAAGCAATGTAGACAATGAAGGTTCTCAACTCTGGTACAAAGAGTGACCTACAGAATCTTGTGGAATGAGTAATTACAGCTAATATCCATTTCAGCTTCTATTAGAACATCCAATAAAACAAGGTCATGACAACAGGCAAGGATCACATCCCAGCAAGCATCGCAGTGGGGAGAGATGGAGTCACCCTGGAGCAGGTGGATGGTTCCTATTAGTTGGGCTCCACAATGAATAAGGCTGCTGACAGCTCCCGGAGGACGGCGGATGCTGCTGCGGAGGCAGCTCAGGGAATTCGGGAATGCTTTTCAAGAGCACAGAGGTTAGCTTGGGATGGGGTTTGTTTTTGCCCATAACTAACAAAGGCTTGAAGGACAGACCATGTGCTACTGGCTTTTTTTTTTTTTCCTTTCCCAGCCTTTCAAATAGTTTGGTATTAACATATAGAGGGAATGATTCGGTGATTTAATAACAGAAGGTGGACCCTCAACAAGTTGTAACAGGGGAAAAAGTTGATAGAAGCAGGATGGCAATGGGCACCTGCAGTGTGAAAACCAGCTGAGTGAGCAGCAGCAGAGCAGAATGAACTGCCTGGAGAGTTTTCTACTTTGTGCAGATGAGACTTATTATTCCTAAGAGAGGATGGAGACCACGGTCAAGTGGGGAAATAAAGAAATTATCTGCTTTTTTTGGTACCATAAGTGGGAAGGTCGCTGGTTGCTAAAAACAGTTTCTGACAATACTTCCAAGATTTGGTGCATTTAAAAAACTGCCAGGTGAATTATTTTCATCCCCTCAAATGAGTTCAAATTTCACTTTGAAATGCAGGAAGTTTTTCAGTGATACTATTTGTCTTTTTAAACAAACATTCAGACAATACAGGGCATTCAAAGTGATTCCCTCCCAAAAAATTCATAGGCTGGAAATTTTTTCTCCAACCGTCTGGGCAATACCGAGAAACCTGGAGGGGGCTGCAACCAAAACTAATTGCCTGAAAAATACAGTTCACAACAAATATTTTGATGGACTCAAAAAATCAACTTTGCTGGCTAAATCTTTGACCCTCATAGAGTTCACTGTGAAGCAGTGTGGACAGAGCTCTGCTGTGAGAGGAGTGTGTCCTCAACTCTGGAAAATAGTCTGGGGCAAAAAGCTGGTCCAGAAACACCAGGGCTCAGTCTCTGTTGGTCAACAGGGCTGCAAACAGACACAAAACAATCAACAGGGCCCTAACTGCAGTTCTGAGAGTTCTGAGATAGCAATGTAGGTATCACTGTGGCCAGCTTTGGGTACTTGTCCCTCCCCTTACCCTCAAACTTTAATACGTGCTGCTCTGAGGGTTTGGAGCTACAGAGAGGTCCCACAGCAGAGGCCAGGACACGGTGTGGGCTGCCAGGTGTGAAATGCCTTGGAGACATGCAGGGCTTAGCTCAGCCCCCACAGGGACCTCAAAGCCTGAGACAACATGAGAGAAAAAGGAGTATTTCCCCCAAAGAATTAAGAGTCATGAATCCCTTCAGTGGATGTGAGAAAGTACCTTTTTTTTTGGCGAAACCAGAACAGAAGAGAGACTTTCATTCTCTTACACCATACCTGCTATGTTTTGCTAACAGTGCTCCTCTGGTAGAAGCAGGGTTTGGACAAAAGACTTGAACTCCCTAGAGGACCGTCAAATGTTGGGTTTTTGCAGCTTAAAATGCACTTTGGTGCTTAAGTCCCTGTAAGGACTGACCACAAGCACTTCTTGCACTACGTAAACCCCAGCTACAAAATCCACCTAAAGAATGTACTGCCCCATAGCTACTCGTGTCCCCCGTGGCCCAGACACCAGTTTTCATCTAAACACCATTTCATCTCCAGCTGTGAAACAGCTGCCCCGACTTCCTGGTGGGTACAGCAAGGGAACAACCCTGGAACTGCCTGGAAAAACCCTTCTGTCCAGACATTTTTCCTCGGGTGAGAATCCTGCCTCCTGGAAAGCTGCTGGAGGACACGTGAGCAAATGATCAGACTTTTGCAGGAGGAGAAAAAGACTTTTAACACATCTGGAAGCAGGAGGAGCAGAGGAGCCAGGGCAGGACCAGGTCCATGGTGGAGGCAGCAGCCCCCAGCTGCCACACTGCACCCTCCTGCTACTGCTCTTGTGTTGAATTCTATTGACTTTAGTAATATTAATTGAAGTAGAGTTCCCAGGATTGGTCCCAGGGTTGCTGTAGCATCAAATGAATGCCAAAAATTTAGATTACCTGCAGCTATATTAATTTCCATACTGGCTCGAGGAATTTTTCCTGCATCACTTGAGAAAAGAACCTTTAAAAGCTGTGCTTTTTTTTTTTTTTTTGTATACTATCTAGTAAGGACTTCTGCTTTCTATTAAAATGTGCTGATAGATATTTCATTTCTGTTTAACTTTAAGGGACCTTGGTGAATACTTTAAGGTTTGCAGCTCAAATGATTGTTTAGTAAGTAAACCTTTTCTCCTCCAGATTTTGGTAAAATACTACAGAGTTAAAATATTTTATTTGGATTCATACCTCATTTCAAAGTGTTGCTTATAATACCTGACAGGAGCTGAACTTTAGTTAGTTATTTCTCCTTTTTTTTCCCTTCTTTTTGGAGAAAAACAAGCAGTCGAACATAGCTTCTGACACATTAAGCATGACTACTGGGAAATTAAAACAAATGCTGGTACAATTCACAGGGGAAAAAGAACTTAAAGTTTGTTTATAAATTCGTTCCCAGCTCCAAATGCATGTCATAAATTAATAGGTCATCAACATACTGTATTTAGCTGGCAGCAAGTAATTTTCTGTGAAGAAATGAGACAGAATATAGCCAGAGTAGCAAATTGGCTGAAAGCGAAGCCTTTTGAGTGCTTTGTAAAATTCGTAACAGACAACTCGAAGCTCCAGCAAAATGGAAAATCTTTTCTTTTCTCCGTACTCGGCTCCAAGGATTTAGAAAACTGACTAATAATGCAAATACCCCTAGGTCAACAGCCTGGTGCTTCAGCTGGAATGCACACCCAGCTTCCAGGAGATCCATCACGCCTGCATCCGGACACTCGGGGAATGTGAGGATATGGACCGGGATGCTCCAAACTCCATCAGGCTGACACGCTCAAATCAGGAAAATGAGTTCCAAGGCAATCAAAATCATGACCTCATAGTGGCGTTTGGGCTGGCCTCTGCCAGCCCAGTGCTGCTGAGACCAATCCTTTTGTTAATAGTAAGGCAATGCTCTGCAGTCCAAGGTGTGTCCCATAACTGGGACAGGCAGGATTCAGCTCGGTGGGAAGTGGATCGGGCCCTGCAGCCTTGTCACAAAGTCCAGCTCTCGTGTTTTGAGTGAGATTTTCTCCAAGATTCAGGTAACTAATCACCTCTATTTAAGTACAAAAGGAAATTTCAATATTGCCCTCCACAAATATATCCATGCACAGTGAAAACTCAGAGCAAAGTAACCTTTGGTGAACATCAAGACCTGGTGTTAGAATTAAGTGCATTTCTCTGGTTTCTGGTCTAGAATTACATTTCTCAGCCTGTAAGATGCAAGTCACCTGGAGCTGGTGTGACCAGCACGAGGCACAGAGCAACCTCCATCCTGGGATCTTCCTCCCAAGGTGATGTTGGAATGGATTAATGAGGAATTAAAGCAAGACAGAGCCTAGTGAGCCATTGGCTTGGCTCTGAAGACAAAAAGCCTCAGCCTCCAAAGAAACAGCTTCTTTTCTGCTGTCCTTGAAGGAGGACAGAGGGAGAGAACAGCCAGGCAGGTGGAAGGGGGTATCAGCAGACGCACTTGCTCTGGGTTTTGCTATCAGCCTTTCATTTTCCACAATGTAAAAACCCAACACTTAATATCTATCTCTCTACAAATGTACTCATGCCTTAAAATTCTTTCAGAGATGGGACGAGGCAATATTATCTTTGAGAAAACGCAGATCCTAACTTAGTCTCCCAAAAGGAAAATTACTGACTTGAGCAATTCCTGGTAGTTATCCAAATAGCCTTGTCAAATTATTTAAATACCGCATTGTGATATTATTGAAGTTGGTACCAAGTTACTCTTGGCAGAAACAAGTGTTCACTGGCAGGTGCTGAGTAGATGAGCTGTTACTGCTCCAGCTCTCTGTGTCAGCAGCACGGCTGGCTGCTGCCAGGGATTTTAACCAGGGAGCTCAGCAAAATGCCCTCCAAAGGGGTTATTTTTCCCAAGGGGCTCTGGAGTGGTTTGCTTTCACCTCTCAGAGCCTGGTTGCTTATCTGCTTCCACTGGAGCTATGGAAAGGATGGGAGGGAAGCATTGTATCACTGTGTTCAGCAAAAAACCCACACACTTCAGAACAGCCTTCTCTTCTGTCTTAAAAAAACCCGAAAAATTCAGTATGTAAATCTTCAGGGAAGAAAATGGAATTTAGGAATTTACCTGATCTGTATTAAAAGGAAAAAAAAGACTTAGGCTTATGCATTTTTCATTATTCGGGATCCACTCTACCTATATAAGCTCAATGTTTTGTCTCTGCTGTAATTTCAGCTGGGAAGTTGTTTAAAATGCAAGAGTCTGGCAGTGATTGGCTTACACTCTTTCAGAAAAAAGGGTTCACAGCTAAAAATATACAAACTCTGTCTGTCCAGCCACAGTGTGAGGAGGGTCACAGGGAGGAGGAAGGACAGCAATGGCAGAAGCTTGTCAGGTTCCTGTCTTAGACTTTGATATTCATCTCCCAACTCAGGAAGATTCCGGATTTCCTGCATGGCCTGGGGGTATCCACCTTCCCCACCCCAGGGCAGCAATCCCATGGAGCTTCTCTGTCTCCCCATTCCCAAAGAAAGTGGGGGGAGCTGTGGAAATCCAGGGATTACACACTGAACTCCTGCTTTCACAGCATTCACAAGCAAACCCAGACAAATGTGGTAACAACCTCCACGTGTGGCAAAGGTGAGAGACCCTGAGCAGAACCTCCTGCTGCCCCAGGGTGAGGAGGGGTCTGAGAGCCTGGCCAGGTCGCTGTCAGGACCTCTTAGATCATTTAGCCCCCACATCCTTGAAGAAAACTTTCACCCCCTCGAATATCTCTTCAAAGGTTTTGTCCAGTTTGGCTGAAAGTTGTCACAAGTGATGGTTTTTCCATAACTTCCCTCGGGAAATGGCACCATCCTGTAAGGGCCCTCACAGACCATCTCCTGCTCTTCAGCCAATGTTTGCTTTGGCTCAGTCCCATTGCTCTTGGTTCTGTCTTCACGTACCACACTGACAAGCTCAACACCGTCCAAAAATTTTCAAGAGTTAAAATTTGTATTACCAAGACAAGAAAAAGGAAGTAAACAAGATAATTTTTTCTGGGGATATTGCTTTCTTTGGAGAAGTCTCTGCAGAACAAAGCCATGTTCAAGGAAGGAATTAGTAAACAGATGAAGTGAAATGACAACGTTGTCATTTTCAGTTCAAGTGGGATGACAAGATTGTCACTTTTCTTCTGTCCACCTTTACCCTTAGGGTATTTATTTTAGTGTTGCTGTGCGATATATTTCACTTTAGGTTCCTGGAAAACTGCTATAGCACAAATTCTCTGCTGGAACAAATGGCTACAATTCTGTTGATTTCTGTATTTTCTAGCCAAAAATTTTCTTCTCCATTTCTATGCAGGGATGCCTGCTAGGTTACAGGAGACAGAACCTCTGCTCATGTTGGAGCCATGTACCAGCTCCCAGTTCCAGGACTTCATCTTGTCATGCAAATTGATTATTTCCACCCTTCAAAGTCTGCAAGTCTGAAATCCATATTATGCGTTTAAGTGCAATTCTACTGAAAGGGTCCAAATCCCTCTGCCAGAAAATCTTTTTCTTTCTCCAGAACCTCACAGAGAACATGCCTAGATTGTGCTTTAGTGAGGTGAATGCAGAGACAGACTTAAATTAATATGTCTGGGAATAAATTATTTCTAGAGTGTCTTGAGCCAGCATCACATGAATAGATTACCATGAAGCACTATGGGAAGCAATAATTCATCTGAAAATCATGGTTTAAAACAGGAAAAACCCATGAAAGCTGAGGATAACTATCCAGCTTCCTATTGTCAGTGGTGGCAAGTGCTTTGCAATCTCTAAAGTACCTCAGAACCTTTATGGCCTACTGTCTTCACAAAATCCTGGGTTATTTGATTTGGCAGGTAGAACTGACAACTCACAGCACCTCAGCAGCCAGGAAAACACCCCCTAACAGGCTGGTAGGGCCAGAAATATCCATGACTATTCCCCGTGGTGAGGAAAACAGGAGGTACCCCACACCAGCTCTACTTCCAGCATTGGGAATGGAAAGTCGTGTTGTAGTTTGGTGTTCAATGGCCAAACCTATCTTTCCCAGGCTGGGTCTTCCCCCAAGGCTGAGGCAGAGCCCAGGGGGTGTGAACGGTGCTGCCTCTGAATTCACAGGGTGAAACTGCACCAGCTGCACCCTTCTACATCTTTCTTGGCCTTTGAGGGGCAACAGCAGGGTTGGTGCCATCCCCACTTCTCTTTTAAATGTGTGCCAAGCTGGCCCTAAACCAGCTCAGATATTTTAACTGCAGTCAAGAGACTTCTCAGATTGTGTTATGGGGGAAAATAAAACACCTAGGTTTCACTTCTACCACCCCAATACCATTTATATTTAAGAAACCATTACATGACTTCTGTCACTAACTAAAACACATAATTTTCTTCTGATTCAACATAATAACATCATGGTGAGAGAAATGATAATTCTCTGCTGACCAGAGGAGGAAGGCACTCTTGCAGCCTATCCTGTGCCTTACGTTTTCCTTCTCAAAGGCACATACAGAGGGATCTCATATGGTGCATCAGTCCAGAGGTTTTATATTTAGCATTCTGTGCTCTCATCTCACTATACATCTGTATGAGTCTGTTGAAACTGCAGAATAAAAATGAATAAATTATGTTTGGGGTTTGCACTTTTATCATACTTATTTGTGTGGTTGGTATGGGGTCAGTGTGGTCAGTGTGTGGTCACTCTGTGGTCAGTGTGGTTGTTGTGGTCAGTGTGGTTGGTGTGGTCAGTGTGGTCATTGTGGTCAGCGTGTGGTCAGTGTG
>VWZT01007960.1:2006314-2033606 GCA_013397055.1 Pachycephala philippinensis | reverse complement strand
GGTGTGGTCAGTGTGGTTGTGATCAGTGTGGTCGGTGTGGTCAGTGTGTGGTCGGTGTGGTTGGTGTGGTCAGTGTGGTCAGTGTGGTCGGTGTGGTCAGTGTGTGATCAGTGTGGTCAGTGTGGTCAGCGTGTGGCTGCCCTCAGTCAGCAGCCCGGGGTCAGCCCTGGTGCGTGGCAGCAGCGGTCCCTCTCCAGGGGCAGGGGCAGACCCGGGGCACCCTCCCCTGCTCCGAGGGCACCCCGGGTGTGCCATGGGCAGGGAGGACGGTCAGTGTGGGCTCTCAGAGTCTGTCCTGGGCCAGCTCTGGGAGCCAGCACACAAAAGCCATCGGTTACATGACCTCAGCAAGAGATGGCCTCGCTCTCTGGAGGCCCCGGTGACATCCCCCTGTTGTCAGCCCGGGATGAAGCTCATTCACTGCACCCTGGATGTGACTGCCACTGGAACCACGGCACCAGAGCGATCTGGAGCACGTCTCCAGCTGGTGACAGGACGTCCCTGCCTGCAGCACAGGCACGCACACAGAAAAGCCTCGTCTGGTCTCATTCTGTCATCCCGAATCTGACCCTCTCCCAGCAGCCACAGCTGACAAAACCAAACCTGACTGAAGCACCTGTATGCAGAGTTCAGCTTGACACCTCAATTCCTCTGAGATACAGAACTCAGGTATCTGGAAATGAGCCTAGGAAAATCAGCTGCTTTCTCCTAAGTGCCTACCAGGCACTAAGGAGATATTTTCCTTGTGTCCAAGGAAAAGATACAAAATTCATGTTGAAAAAAAGTTATGCAAAAAAAAAAAGAATTCCCTAAAAAAAATCTCCCATGTTCTTACACAGTGCACTTAGTCAGCAGGTCAATTCACACACCTGCACACAAAGTCCAGCTCTGTGACAGCATCTAGAAGGCATCTAGAGCTTCACAACTAAACTTCTTCACTGATTTTGGAAAGTCATCTGTGCATCTATCTGCATTAGATATCCTGACACTTGGAAAAATCTGTCCAAAGGCCCCGTTGCTGCTGCACTTGTTATAAAGGTTAGTGGTGTTTTTCATATATACATACAAATTCCTAATATTTAGTATACAATCCAATACTGCAGTTGTCTGGGAATTATTCATTATTCTAGGGAAGATATGATGCCATATGCTGCAGTATTAAATGCCTGTGTTTAGTCACAGGAAATGTTTTCATATACTACTTTTACAGGGTTTCAGCTAATTTTCCCTACTCAGCAAAAATAAATTCCAAAAAACATGATAACACCTCATACAGGTCTCATACAGACCTTGCACAACTTCAGTCTGAAGCATTTTTCCCACTAAAGGTTTCCTATTTTATTTCCATTCCTATGTAAGGACATAGGACTTGTTTCAATATTACACAAAGAACCAAGTAACTGCTCAGTTATGGCAACAAGAAATTAGAAGAAGGTACATATGTCCAAAAAGATAATAGCTGACTATCAAACCAGTCCCAGAAATTAGTTGTGAAATGAAGTGGAATATGCGAATGGTTATGAAAAACAACTAAATTAATTTACATGGGTAAAATAAATGGTACATGAGAGACAACTGCCACAGCAGAGTTATTCTCCTTATTCAGAATAAATGGGATTGGATATGCACATGCATGTGTGCATTTATGGATATTTCTGTGAGAGAGATTTATTAAAATGTTTAATGGCATTGCCATGGTTGTATCGAGTCACACGCCATGGTTTGCAGGCCTAATCCTGCTCACGTTAAAGGCAGTGGAAATAGGAACAGTTGACTAATTATCCCTCTGTAAGGCTCCAGAATATCCACCTTGAATTCTAACAAATTACTAGAACCTCAGGGAAAGAAACAATGCTAATTAAGATGAACTTTAGGTGTAGGACCTAATTAATATGATCTTTACGTGAAACTTGTTCCAAATGAAGCAACTTTAAAAGTTATACCAATAAATGCCTTGGGCTGTATAGCACTAAATAAGTCAAAAAATAAACAAACGTGTTCCTTAAAATCAGCAAGTAACACATCAAGATATTAACACAGGTGTTATGTGACTGCAAGACTTTTCTTCAGCAGAGATTTTGATTTGCTTTAGCTCTGAACACCACTGTTGGTGGAATGATAAATGCAGGGCTGCTTTCTGTTTCTGACTGGAAACACACAGACATGCTGGTGGGGGGAAGAAAAAATACAGCAAGAATACACAAGTGACTCTGTTTGGGGAGAAATATTGATTTCAAGATCTTGTCAAAAATGATGTGTCAGGCTATTAAAACAAGAACTTAAAACTGTGTCTCTGGGGAACTTAGAAGATTTTTTTCCTGTTTCAGGGAAGGCAGTTAGATGCCCAAGCAGGAGAAATTTGGGCAGCAAGTCAATTAAAGAAGGTGTAAAGGTCTATGTATTGGTAGAATTCCTGCTTGTGCACCCGTGTGGACCCATCCGTTTGCCTCAGGCACGTGAAGGCAGGGTACACAGTCATATTTTGGACACTTCCAACTTAGAATATTTTATGATTCTGCAGGAATTATTTTCCTCACAAAACTGGACAAAGCCTCATTTCTTACAGTCCTGCTGCCTTCCACATCTGGGGCTAAAAGCTGAACCTGTTGTGCAGATCAGAGCCGAGCTCTGGGCATCTCCTGGAGCACCTACAGGGCAGAGGGACTTGATTCCCTGGCTGGAATCCAGAACCGAGCGGTGAATCCTGATCCCATCAAAAACCCTGGCAAGAGTCCCACTGCTTCTAGTAAGGTCACACTCTGCTCTTTGCTCCAGCAGAGCTTTTGGGAGATCCTTCCATACAGGAATTCTTTTTTTTCTGAATGAAACTAAGTTGTGAGAGTACTGACTTGTTCAAATTGACACAAAGACAGCAGCAATGAAAAATAAAATTAGCTATGGAAAAACAAAATAACAACTTGTAATTACTCTGTTCTGAGCAGATATAATAAAAATATCAGATTCAAAATATGAACATATATTATTGTTTTGGCTTTGTCTGCTACACTGGAATTCCTCACATGCTGACCTCTTGCCCTCCTCCTACTTCTATTTTTCTCTCTCACCACTCCATGAGAAAAAAGGGGCAGAGAAGAAAGAGAGAGAGAGAGAGAAAGAGAGAGAAGAAAAAAGAAAGGAGGGGAAGAGAAAGCACGAGAGTTAAGTAAAGACAGTGGATGAAAGAGAAAGAATGAAAAAAGAGTGAAAGAGGAACAGAACAAAAGCTAACAAGTGAACAGGAAAAAAAAAACCGAGAGGGAAATCAATGCACTGCCTGTTGTTTTTTTAGGGCTTGTGAAAGTTATGGGGCCCTACATGAAGAAGGCATTACATTTTTTGATCTGCAGCCAGATTCTTAATGAAATAGGAGGGCAGGAGGGAGGCTAATGTGATTCAGCATCTAAAAGCAAGCAGTTGCATCAATAATCTTTAGCACTGGCACTTGTGCTAAGACAAAACATAACAGAGTTTAGAAGACAAGTTGTCAGTGTGATTTGGGGGCCTTTCAGTTATTCAATACAACTCCATTAGGTTTTGGAAGCATAAACAGGTAGCAGGGTTTTGTGCTAGTAATACTCTTAAACCAGTATGTAATTAAAATTGAGCTCTGTGGAGAATAATTCCGCTACATATTACTAGAGGTGACCTCTCTCTTATCAATCTCCAGTGAATACCAGGGTTTGCTTTAGCTTTACCCACGTTCAGTCTAACAAACAAAAACACGAAGCAACAGCCTGAAGAGCTGAGCAGGGCACACTTGAGCTGGGCTGTCTGTGCTCTGTGCCCAGCTCCCACCTCTCTGCTAAGGCAGCTTTAGGAGAGGAGTGCACTCACTTCCCCTGCTGCCCACCTTGTGCCTCACTTCTCTGCAGAAGTTGTTTTTTAAATTAAAAAAATTTATGCAGAAGTTTTTTCGCTTTTTGTTTTTTTCAAAACTTTGCAGTAAACTAGGTTAAAGGAGAGCTTTTCTTCCTCCCTTCAGCTAGAATACATACATAAAACTTAGACTGCCCTTTAAGGCTAAGCTTTGCAAATCTGCCAGCGCAAGGAATTTGGGGAGGATGTGATTCCCACCAATGAAGACGTCTCACTTCAAGTTAGTCTATGCATGACTTGACTCTTAAATCCCTCACACAGAGCTCGAGCTCACTGCAGTTGCACACAGGGCCTTGTGAGGGTCTCCTGCAGGACAGAAGCTCACCCTGAGTGATGTAGGACACTGAAAGAAGAGGTCATAGCCTTCAAGAAGGTGCTCAAGAGTACAAACTCTTAGACCCACCAGCCAAATAATATTGGTTTTGCAAAAATCTTTCACATTAGTACTAAGCTTAAACACTTATGAAAGATGGTCACTGGGGAAAATGGGCTTTCCAACAAGAGCATCCAAAAAAAAACCTTGTCTGATCTTACAGGAGCATCTTCTCACTGCAGAAAATCCAAGGTGTGAAGAGAACCTGGGCCATAAACTCTAGAATTTGAGAGGGAAAATTATCCCCAGCTGGGCAAAAGTTATGCTCCTCAAATAGCCCAGCAAAGCCAGAATCATTCAGAACAAGTTGAACAGCAAAGTTATTCAGATGGAAGATGCCAAAAGAAGACCAAATGCTGGACTCACAGCACTGTGAATCTTGGTTTCCCACTCGACCACACGAGTCAGGGCAGTGCCTTGGAAATGAGCTCCTGCCACTCATCTGTGGCCAGCCCTTCCCACAGGCCACCTCTCAAACACACAGCTGAACTCTGGGAGGTACAACTTTGTTTTTATTTTACCTCTTCTTTTCAGATCTCAGGACGTTTTCTTGCTCATGATGGAGACCACCTACCCCTAAAAGAGACTCTGTGGTTAAGATAATTCACTCTGCTGAACTCGTGCAGGAAGATCTGGGAAAGGGAATGATGAGAACCACCAGCAAAAGCTGGTTTTACAACACTTTATTTTCCCCATTTGTCTTAAATACAGCCTTTTGTTCACTGTTCTACATCTATATTTATATTAAAATAACATAATAAGCAGATTCTAAATTAAATGGGGAAAAAAAATCAGCCAGTGAGACAGTGTAAGGCAATGTGAATTAGTTTACAACCCAAGCATGCAAACCCCCTCACTTCTATCCCTTATTTCTTGCCATTAATGTAGTTTGAATTGTCTCCTGGTCTCCTAACACAGAACTGTTGTTTGCCTTCTTCATTAAATTCATAAATTTCAAGTACTACAATGGACTGGCCTCCACCCTCCAGTGCAGAGGCAATTTAAGAGGGCAAATGTTTTGGGGAGTCAGTTTGAAGGCCTGACCCGTGTCCTACTGCACCATGGTGGAGCCCAGGGTGGGAGGACAGGGGGTCTTTTAACCTTCTTTGCTGATTTCCCTTTTTATATTTTACTATTTTTCCCATGTGCTTTCAAGTTCCCAGGGATATGTCAACAATTCAAGGGGAAAGGATGCAAGGATTCATGCACAATATTTGGATAGGGAATAGTATCACCATTGACTATTGTCTGTATCTATTTGGTGAAATGCACCTGCACCTCAATCCCTCCTCAAGCTCCTGGACAGCGGTGTGAGGAAAGCACCACAAAAAACTTTCAGAGATCTTCAAACCTTGCAATTCGAGGCTTTTATCTTATTTAAAAAAAAAAAAAAAAAAAAAAAAAAAAAAAAAAAAAAAAAAAAAAAAAAAAACCCCCCCCNNNAAAAAAGAAAGGAAAAAAGGCACAGCTTGCAGCTTGGTACTACTGCACAAAATTATACAGCAATTAATAACAATTTACAAGCCAGCACAGCATGTGCTAATAGGTATAAGGAGCCATGTAAACAAGTATGGAAATCATCACATATCGAGCAAAAATTTCCACAGTGCAGTGCTGAATGTCCCTAGACAAAGAAGTATCTTCCATATTTTACCTGGAAAAATATCCTCCAATAAACAAAAACCATATCAGTTGAGGTGTTTGGTCCAAGATCTAAAGAGAAAATAATCAAACTCTGTCCCCAGGTTTATTTGGTCTGGATTTGGGGGTCTCTTCCCTGGGCATTGGATAAAGTTCCCTTCTGGACCCCTTTCTTCCATTTAAATGATGCCACTCAGTGTTAGGAAAACAAAGAGAACTGAGTTTAAGCTTGTGGAAAGCTGACTTTCTTTGGAGGGAGCCAAAGTGGCAATAAAAACTGTTCTAATGATTTGATCAGCAAAACGAACTAAAAGCAAAGTTTGGAATTAATGAGAGCTCTAGATCAAAACTGCGGATGATTTTCCTCTCATTAGTGGTTTTTATCATCAGATGTTAGCATTGTTTGAATGAAATTCATTCAAAGACCTCAAATAAAAGCAGTATTTGGTAAAAGAAACTGTGATTTGGGTCTATTAACAAACAGAACATCTTGCTAAATAATTCCTTTATGCACTATTCAGTAATGATGTAAAGCTGGTGCCTTTCTGCTGCCTCAGTGAAACAGCCTTCAGAAAGATCATTAAACCGGCTTTTTGTGAGACGAGCTAAAGAGAGCGACTGAAGCGTCTGTTATAAGTTTATATTTGTATTCAACTCAATTAGGCCCTAGGACACAGATGAAAGCGCAGCGCGGCTCCCTCCCGGGCCCTTTCCAGCAGCCAACTTTCTAAAGAAGCTCCTCTGGAAACTGCTCCGGCCGGAGCCCGCGGCTTTCCAAGAAGCGTTGTTGCATCACCTCGGCCTGGATCCGACCGAGCCTGGGAGGGGGAGCCGCTCGTAAAACCCTGCATCCAGCAGCTGATCCCGGTGGAGCCCGGCCAGCGCTGCCGCCGGAGACGCGCGGCTCGCTGCGGAAGGAATTTCGGTCCGAACGAAGCCACCGCAAATAACAACAAACCCTCCTCCTCTTCTCCCCTTTCCACAGCTCGGGAATCCTCCTCCTGGCTTTGTTTTTTCGCTTTCCAGCGGGCCCCACGCCGGGGGAGTTGCCAGCTGGCTGCGGAGGGACGGAGGCGCTCCCGCGGGGCTCGCTCCCGGCAGCGATGCGGCAGCGCCCGGGAGTCCTGGAACCTCCCGTCCCCCTGAACTCCCGGGCAGCCCTGGAGCCTCCCGTCCCCCTGAACTCCCGGGCAGCCCTGGAACCCCCTGTCCCCCTGAACTCCCGGGCAGCCCTGGAGCCTCCCGTCCCCCTGAACTCCCGGGCAGCCCCGGAGCCTCCCGTCCCCCTGAACTCCTGGGTTCCCGGGCAAAGGGACTGCTTCTACACCTGCTCCTAGGACTGCTTGGCTGGGAAGGCTTTTGTCTTCGCATGGAGTTAGGAAAGGTGGCGCTGGGCTGTGGAGGAGCCCCGGCTCACCTGGGCATCCCTAGCATTGAATCCCTGGCACTGCACAACGTTACCAATGGGCTCCATCCCCAACAACTTCAACCATCTGCCTTTCGTTCCAGCCCCACAGCTGGCACCTCCGCAGGGTTTATTGGTAAAAAAAACCAAAAAAACAACAAAACAGAAATGCCTGGCTAGCTTCACACAGGACACCCCCTCAAACGGATCCAGTTCAAGTGGACCAGTCTCTTCCAAGAGAAACATGTTCTGTCAGAAAGGTTTCACCTGCTTGCTAAGTACATTCACTACACAGAGCCTTTTTATAATGTGCTAATTTATTTTTAGAAACGGTTTTATATCGCAGAGCACCCTGAGTGCCTTTGGCAACTTCAGGTACTTCAGAAATAAATGTATTATTATTCCTCTTTAGAGATTTAAACTGTATGTTAAGTGGTTAAAAGTAGCCATTACATGGTTGGTGGCTTTTTCTTTTATTGGTTTTCCCAGTGGCAATTTTAATACTGAATTTTATTATTTTTTATTAATTTTATTATTTATTTATATTACAGCACTTAGACTCTTAATTTAGGAAGAATCGGTTCCAAAAAGAGGAGCTGGGTGCCTGACTGGCAGATGAAGTGCCTAAGGCCAAAGCTGTGAGCCTGAAAGCTCCTGAGCTCTCGAGGCATTAAAATCATTTTCTGATCTAACTCTTCCTAGTCCTCTCCAGTTCTGCTCTTTCTCCTTCCTGGAAGATTGAGCACTTTAGCAGAAACAGGACCTCCCATTGCCTGGATTTCCTGAGGAGCTTAATCTGATTGCCATTTTTCAAATTGTAGTTGATATACCCATCAAGTCACAAACAATCTACTGTTTCCTTCTCGTCAAAGAAGAACTCTTTAGTACATGGTGTACCAAACTGTGGTTGAAAGTTTCATCTGGTGTGTAGGCAGGCCAGATTCATCACCCTGCTCTGGAGAAAAGCGGCCCATATCTCAAGGAGGCAACTTTTACACCACATCCTGGACTAGCCCAACACACATGGGCTTTGCTAGGTGGCTTCTCTGTGCAGAAAAATGTGTGATTCTTTACCCAAAATCAAAGCCCCTGAAAACAACTCCTGCTGCAGATCAGTGGCTGAAGAGGGAAAGCCAAGGCATAGGCTAGAGGATCAAATATCTCCACTTTCTGGGGAATGACACAAGATACTTCCTTGTCAACACTGGGGATGAAGAGCATCCCTGAAACTCTCATTAAGGCACCTACACCTTAGAGACATCAAGCGGTGAAAATCTGCTCTATTTTCATTATCTTCTTCTACATGAAACTTCAGCTAACTGCTCAGAGTGCCTTCAAGCACCTCCTCTTCTGAGTGCACCTGGGCTGAGATCTCCTCTGCTCCTGGCCCCTTTGTGCTAAGACAGCCCAACTTCAGATTTTCAGTTCTCATCCCAGGAGCCAGCCATTCAAAATGTGTATCTTACAATATTTAGCTTTGTGGACCAACGGGGTTTTCATGAAGTCTGAAAGGCAGTCTGGAAAAGTTTTCCGTCTAGAAAGGACTGAACAAATTTTCTCAGCTCAGGCATTTGGAACTGAATTTTGCAGCTCCTGAGTCTGTCCAGTCACTCAAGCCCAATAAGAAAACAAAAGTTACATGGCAACTTAGCACATGCTCTGCTGGGATTGCTCTGTTGGTTCAGGTGAATGCAAGATCTCTTCATGTGTCTTCAGAGGAGTGAATAGCTCAGATTGTGAAGAGCCACCATCATGCTAGTTCTGCATGCAATAAAGTAATCCTTTCTCTGCTTTTGAGGCCAAGATCCAGCTGCCATTACTTAACCTGTTCTTCAGTTTTAAAAGTTACCATCCACTAACCTTGCCCATGAAAGCATCAGTCAGTGTGCACGGAGAACAGCCAGGTGTTCAGATCTGATGGGCTGCTGCACGAAGATCTAGTCTGTGTCACTGAAATGCCTGTTCTCCAATCACCCAAATTACCAAGGAGAACTCCAGCGTCGAGCAACACTCCATGGGCTGACTCCTGCTGCCAGGAGGTCAGAGCGCCACAGATACAGACTTTGCAAAGCTGGAAGTTTCTTCTGAGCCTCTTTAAAGAGTGTGGAGTTGTTTTGTGAAGAGATATGTTTCCTACCTGCTCACCTACTTCAGCCTGAGTTCAGTACGCATAGGTAAGTGGCTGGTTGCAAGGATATGCCTGAACTGATCCTTATTCATTAAAGAAATTTAGGCAGGTGTCTGAAATTAGGCAAGCTTTAAAATTTCACTACAAGATCTATATATACAGGTTTTCATCTGCAGTCAGTTTTTATCTGCAAATAAGGCTGATGAGCAAACCCTGACATTATATATGTATCATTATATAATTATAAGTTAAAACTGTACTAGTATAATTAAAGGTTACATGACAAGTTTCACAAGAAGAAAAACAGTCAGAAATAGAAGAAACCTTCTCAAAACTGTGGTCAGCATGGTCAGCTGCTGACAAAGCCCCAAGCACTCTCAGGAGAGGCAACGAGAAATCAGATCCAGCAAACAGGGAGCAGGGAACAAAAAGGTCTCAAGATTGGCCTCATCAGTGCTTATAAAAATCAGCAGTAGTCTCTCCACTGGTTTTGACAGGTGCTGGCTGAGATGCTGTATGTAAAATCCCTGGCACTCTGTTAAGACAAAAACTTCATTCCATTCAAAGCTTTATTAGCATCAAAATTTCATAAAGACTACAGAATTGGATCTGAAAAGTTTAATTTGTTGAAAATCTGGCAGCCTGGATAGAAATTCTAGGCACCTGGCTTGAGCATTGCTCAGTTTTCTCCAGTTTCATCCACGGTGCCATTATTTATTTAGTTCTGCAAGTTTTGAGAGGAATGCTGCAATGTGAAACATATCACTTGCAGAGAGCCACAGTTTTGGCAGCCCTAACAAAACTAATGCCAACTCAATGCAAATCTCTCTCTGCTTGTTTGCATGTATTATAACAGCCAGAAATACTTTTTCTTAGAGGCATCATGAAAAGGAAAGACCAACATCAATGTCCCTTTACAGAAAATATAATAGCTGCATCTTTTTTCCTCATGTTTGTTCAGATAACTCAATTACTTGTAAAGTGACTGTCAATATTGTGTACTCAAGGTGGTACCACCAATGTTGAGTTACCCAGCAGGAATTATCTGCTTGATTTTTTTAAATGTCATTACACATTTGCCTTCCACTGCTTTTGATATGGTCTCTGAATTCTGAAAAACGTTCTTTAAAACATTCGCTTGTATTAAACAGCGAAGAGTGCATCATTGCATGGCTTTGACAACTTAAAGATGCCAAATGCATTTTTTGAAGCTGCCCTATACACAGCGAAAGAGGATGGGGGTAGTCCTGCAGCAGAGGGATTCTCACCGCCTCACAAGCTGTCAAATCTTTGAAACGATCCAGGTTCTCCAGCAGGTTTCTGCATCTGGTCTGGCTTTGTTTTTATTAACCACCAGCTCAGCTAAATAACAATGTCCCACCAAGTCCTGGGTCGGATGTAGCTCAGCGTGGGGCTCTGGCCATTCGCTGCAGGGGAGCCGTGGCCTGAGCCAGCTGAGCAGGTGGACAAGCCAAGGTTTAAGCTTTACAAACAGCTGAATTTTGGAGAGGAAAGTAAAAATGCAAACTCATGCCTGAAAGCTCAGGAAAGCACCAGTTCCACCAGGGACTGGCTGCCAGATCCAGCCACCCGAGGACTGAATGGCATTCAATTATTATGGCTTGGGGTCGCCCTACAGCTACGTCTGGTGCTAAATGTGTGCTCTCTAATACCCACGGGTTCCTATGGTCTAGATAAAAACAGAATGTTGACATGCTCTTGACTACTCTGTACAACAGCATTAATGTTATTAAACACCATGTCTTATCCTATAAACAGTAGGGATTAATTTATTTTATATCCCCTGAGTGTTTATTAAATTTATCTGTCTCCAAAGCACAGCCACTTATCACAAATCACCACAGCCACGCAACAAATTCCAACTCTTTACCCGGCATTCATTTTCCTGAACATCCCTGCAAACCAAGTGTTGCCAGCATGCAGCTAACCTACATGAAAGGTAAGCAGCACAAATTTTCAAACCAAGATCAAGAGCAGGTGCCAGTCCCTGAGAAGGTATTCCCTAAGCAAACACCTTTGGGGTTTAAATTTCTGATTTATTGTAACAGTGAAAATGTAGAAGTTTTTGGAAGATGGCTCCCCTTTGGAGGACATTACCTTTTCACCTCCACCATAAGCTGCTGGATGAATCCCAGCATATGAACAGAATATTGAAATCAGAACAGTAATCTCAGCTTCACTGATCACAAGCACTTTTGTGTGTTTTTTGCAGGTTTTCAGTTTACCTCAAGACACAAACAAACCTACAGGCGACTCTGATAATGAGGGTTTGAGGTTCTGCACTTGACTCAATTAGTGACTCATGGAGCATCCCTGCACATCAGTTTATGCCTCTCCAAACTGTGCTACAGCAGACAGGGCTATTTTGAGGGCTATTCCGAAAGTTAATTTATATTTCTAAGGTTAAAACAAACATTTATGCAATTTTCTTGGTTTCACTGATGCATCATACAGTTGGACATTGCGTAAAATTAGTTTAAAAAAGAGGTTTCTCACCGCCTCCCTCTTTCACATCTACTTAAAAAAATCAAGCAGCATTGCTGCTTCATATTTAAACAAAAAGAAAAAATTCTCCCTTTTTTTTCTCCTCCAAATATGACCCTGGTTAATTCCCAGCTGAAATAGTTCACCAGAAATCCCCTGTGAAGTCTGATCCTGTGCCACTAAAGCAAATGGGAGCACTGCCACCCACTCCAGCATAAGCAAGAAATCACCTTGTGTTTCTGCAGAGGATCTGTAGGAGCATCAGACCCTGCAAACCACAACTAAAAGGGATTTATTACCCAGATTCCTGTGACCAGGACCAAAGTTGGTTGGTCCCTGAGGAGAGGGCTGGGAGAGAGACACAGCAGGTACCCGAACAAGGGGAAGGTGCAGGTGGGAGGAACGCCTGGCAGCTGCTCCATGGCTCTGCTGGGAAAGGGGAGGGCAGTGAAGGGAATCGTGCTTTGTCTCCCTGCTCCACTGCTGTTATCTGGGAGTGCAAGCTGCTCGCTGGAAGCCAGCAGTGCTGGATTTCCCCGCTCCTGGGGAGGGACCGTCCTTCCCCCGCTCCCACCCAGCTCAAGTCCTGCTCTCAGTGCTTCCCCACGAGTCCCTGTCTCACCCAGCCCCACAAACTGCCCCCTGCAGTGGCTTTTCTTGTAGGGACATCCCAGGGGAGATCCCCATCCCCCTGCAAAAACACAGAGTCCCTCCACGAGAAGGGCTGCAGAGTTACACACACACCCAGACACAAGCGCCAAACGCTGTCAGAAAGAGAATTACTTTTGATTAATGGGAAAGGAAAGTTAATTGTCATTCGGTATAAATGTCAGAGTGGAAACTCAGCGAAGATAAAACATCATTTTTCAACAAAAAGGAAGGGATGATTTCCATGGTGCAGCCTAAGCCTACTGCTTAATGCGGATGAAAAAAAATACTATTCAGATCAGCTCCTTGGGAGATCAGGATATTTTAGTTTTTACTATCTCAGGGACTCGCCGTGTAACCCCCTGATGCACAAAGCTCACTGAGTTGTCCACATTTCTCTGGGCTGGATCCGCAGCTGGTGTAAATCACTGCAACGGCTCTGACTTTGGTGGCATCCTGCCAACTTACTCCAGTGAAGGATTTGGTGCAGAAATGTTTCCCAGTGTATAAACTTCTGGTTATGATAGACAGTTTCTGGGCTCCAGCAGGGATTGGTGATCTGAAAAGGGGGTTATGGGAATTGGCAAGATATGAAATGGTGTGGGAGAGCTGCAAATATTTAATTTCCTGTGAAATAATTCTCTGGTAGCTATATATATATATATATATATATGTATATATATACACATACACACACACGTGTATGTGTGCATGTGTGCTGTTCAGCAAGNTTGCAGCCTAAAATTAACAAATTTCTTATCTCCCATGAACCTCTCCTGGCAACAATTGTCTGCCTGGGAGTGTCAGCAGGAACTCTGCTCCGTTTGCCCTAATACAACACCTTCAAGCCCAGATTGACTCCTGAGATGGTTTCCAGCTCCCTGGCTGCAAAGCCAGTTATGAGTTTAAGGAGGAAATATGCCGGGGAGGAGCTGGACCACTCCAACGCCTGCAGAGAGATTCCAGACTCGTGCACCTGCCTCTCCCCGTGCCCGTAGCCAAATTTAAATGCTACGGCCCCTCCGTGGAGAAAGGGGCACAAGTTGGGGCCACGGCTGTTCCCGGGCTGTACAAATAGAGACAGATGCTTGCCTGCGAGGAGGAAGAATGTGAGGCTTCTTTGAAAGCTGAGTGTGAGCAAGTCCTGACACCTCCTGGCTCTTCACCTCGCTGGAAAAAAGTTCTTGTGCTTTTGGCACGCACGTGCGTGGGGACACAGCCGGCACGGAAAACAAAAGCTGCCGGCAGAGCTGCAGAGAGATGCTTCCAGCAGGGCTCAGAGAGCGGGGAGGGGGGAAAGCCTGCAGTCAGCGTTGTTTGCTTTCAGCTCAGCTTGATTAAAAATCCCCAAACCAACCATCCAAAATAAACCCCACCCGCAATTCCTCTCCGGAGTCAATCGGGAGCAGGAGGAAAAGCGCGCTCTGCGCTCGTTGTCTCCTTGCCCCTCGCCCCGGCAGGGTGGAAAACTGTCGGGCTGCCTGACTTCCACCCAGGTGGAAAAACACACAGACAGGGGGGTGAATGCAATTTGCTGTTTCAGAGAAAAGCGAGGTCCAGAAACGGAGTGAAAGTGCTGATCCCAGGCCAGAGGGAGCCGTCCCTGCCCCTCCGGCAAACACACGCGCATCGGGCAGTGCCCACTTCCACACCCCTCCCCTCCCAGCTTTAAGGAAGAAATGAAGGAAAATACGGTATTTTTGTATTGTCCTTTCAAGGAGATCTCTGTTTGCATAGTTGGATCCCCCTTCCTCCACACAGCACTAACATTAGTGTGACCTTTTCCTGCTAATTGGAAAATCTTACGGAAATAAAGCCTGTCAGAAAATGAGAAGTGTCTCCCCTTTAGGCTGGCCAAACGACCTCAGAGGGGGAAAAGAAGTTCTGAATTTCTGCTCCTTCTGCACACACTGCAAAATCTTTATTACTTCGGAGAGCCTTGAAACCCAGTAATGCCCCTCCAGTGCAAAGAGAAGTAAATAAATTTCTTCTTATGACCACTTTGGAGAAACACACAACCAGATTTACTCAGCAGGGATAGATACTGGACAAGATAATGAAGAGAGAATAAGAATATGATAGGGGTTTACAGCCTCTTCTGTCTCTTTAAAGTGTTTTAATCCTTCAGAAACAGGATATCGGGTCCATTTCCTTAAAGATACAGTATCCCTTCTGGGACAAGTAATGTTATAAAAACCTAAGATGTAACATCTATCTCACAATATTGATTGGCACTTTAGTGTGATAAAAGGGGTTGAACCTGAAGGGGAAAAAAAAAAGAAAAGGAAAAAAAAAGGTAAACTGGGATTAGTCTTAGAAGAATTGAAAAAAAAGTCCCTATAACACCAGGTCAAACTTTCAAAATATTTTTTTAACATGGAATTGAACCAAATGCCATTTCAATGATTGTCTAGGCAATTCTCTTCATTTTTAAAGCATATAGATCCATGTTTGTAGCTTTATGACCGGCTGGAGCTAGCTCCAGCCCCAGCCCCGGCACAAAGCCCTGTGAATCCTTACTATGCTCCAGCAGAGGAAAAAAAAGAAAGGAGAAATTTCAAATAAAGAGATACGCTTTTGTTATTAACAGCAAACAAAGGAAACGCAATTTCAAATGACTGTCTGGTTCATTTATAAAATGCCCTTTTTAGACAGCATCACCTGTTTTTCGGAAGAGCTTTGAATGAAAACACTGAAACAACTGTCATCATATGGATACATCTACAGTCGTTCCTGAATTACTCAAAGTTAAAATAACAGAGACACAAAGACTGCTAACAATTACTCATTTAAGTAGCTCTTACTCATAGGAGTAGCCTCATTGAAGCCTGTAGATCTATTTCCATGCATTGTTGGGCTGAGCTTGTATCATACCGTGAACTAAAAAAGCCTGAAATGGACACAGAAAAACCTCTCACCCACCAGTCACATCCACCAAAGAAAGGTAAAATATTGACACATTTCACCTCTGCATCTGACAGTGCAGACCTTGTTCACCTTCAGACACCTCCTAACCCACAGTTTTCTCACAACCTGCTCTCCCAAACAGCTCGTTGGGTCTCCAGGCTGTGCCTGTCAGAGCCAGCCCTACCCTGCATGGGATAACCATGCAGAGATGCTGCACCTAAGGGAAGAAGAGTGGCTGCAGGACAAGGCACAGTGCCTGTAAAACTTACAAGCCTGTCCTGACCAACAATTTTTTTTCCTGCAATTTTTTGAGAAACCTTTGGAGCAGGCACGGGCTGCTGTGAAGATCTCCCAGCTCGGGAGGCAAGCATCCTCCTTGCCTGCCTTGCTCCAGGACCTCTGCCTTTTCCCTGTCTGTGCAGAGGTCCATGTGGCAGCTGCCTGAACTCCAGGGTGACCCAAGGACTCAGCACCACTGGGAGAGACGTGCCCCAGTGCAGGAGGCCCAGTTAGGGGTTATACAATAATGTAGGGTGGTTTCGGTGTCGCCCAGATCTGTTGGAGGTTTAAGTCCTGGCCTGTAACTCCCTAAAGTCAACAGTCTTTTCTTAAGGGGATGAAGTGACAGGCTCTTCCGAGACACATATGCTCCATCTCAATGCTATTTTCAGGCTGGATTTTAGCATAGAGCTCAGAATACCCTCCCCAGTCATTGCTGTGCTCCTTTCAAAGGAGCAGGGTGACACCAGGCAGAACATCCCACCCATCAAGGCATGCTCTGAACACAAGTAAAACACTGACTATGGAATTATCCTGTTGCATCTTGGGGATGTGTTTTTGCTGGGACCAGAAATGACAGGTCCTACACCCTGAAGTTCCTCGGTGCAGAAAGAAACAGTTTGGCCACCACGCTGCTGGCTCCAACCAAAGGGTGCTCAGCAGAGATGGGACACTGTGTGAACTGCAGAGATCACAACAGCGGCAGAAGTTGGATATAAAAAGTGCACACAGGTTTCTGCCAGCAAAACAAACTCTCCTGCTCTCGTGCCACTCTCTTTGGCCATCTCACTTTGCCCTAGAACTCCTCATGCAAGATCATAAAGCAGAGATATACAGCTCCCAGACAGGCCTCCCCAGACCACTCCTGTGAGCAGCACCATCCCCATTTGTCAGGGACATATGGACACCCTGCCCACGTGAGCTAGGTACTTGCCCAGAGGGCCTCAACTTTAGTGAAATCTTTATGGGCCTTGAATTATTCAAGCCCTGACCTTTAGCAAATCTCTCAGTCAATGCTAGTTAATGTCCTTTAAAGTCATTGACCCCAGGTCAGGGACCAAGGGGGTGCTTCATCAATGGAGACACACAGGTTCAAAACCAGGAGAGGTTTTGTGGTGTATTTTTAAGCACCCTGGAAGAGGGTGGCTGCCCACACACAGAAGGGTCACCAGTGCCACAAGATACAACAGCATGGGCAGGAGGCTCCCAGCTGCCCTCTGTGGGATCCAGCCAGGATTTGGGCTCCTCTGAACATCACACTCTGCATTTGGGATATACCTGGACCAGGGACTGTGGCTCAGTACAGCAAGGATGAAGGTCACCCACAGCATCTCCAAACCCCCTGTGCTGGGAAAGGAGGCAGAGTGTGGGGAAAGGGCTCTGCCAAATGCCTCCAAGAGACCAACAGGTGCTGGTGTGTTGTACCAGCCCAGCAGGCACATTTTGTAGGCAATTGCTGTGTACAAGTGCAAAATTTTTTTGAGTGACTTTCACCTCCCAAAACAAGAGACTGTCTCTAAGAAGTTGAAGTTGGATTGGCAATAAAAGATTTCTGCCCCCTCCTTCACTTCCTCTTGATAAGATTACCTCTTACAAAATTATTTCAACACCATTTATGACAAACCTATCCTGGATGGATGGGGTTTTGGATGTGTATGTTTCAGATGTGTGTTCCTGATATATTTTTCTGATTATTTCACATTTTTCATTAAGAGTAAGGTTGTCTGCATTACCATAAACAGCAAAAGTTCTGCTTCAAACCTTCATACAAGCTCAGCATTTTTAATCTTGGACATGAAATTGGTTCATGGGACTAGGTGAAAAGCCAATTTGGGGGATTTTTCTGCTTTCTTTAAATTGTAAAAATGTCAATGGGAGTCATGAGGTTAGACTTATTGGGCAGGCTTCTGCCCTGATTCTAGCTAGGGGAATTATACATAATGAATTAACCACATGACTAATTTTACCTCATTTTCTGTTCTTGAAATGTCTGCAAGCAAATTAAAATACCCTGAAATTATTCATTACCTAAAAGTACTTGCAGTGAGAGGGATTCACTTCACCTTACTTTGGTCACCTAAAAGTGAGGTGTTTACCTAAACTGCTTTCCTAGGTTTTCTTAGGGTAGCAAGAAGACAACTCACCCAATCCCAAATGGAGATGTTGAAATTAAGTGAGTTGATTCATCCCCTCGAGATCCTTCTCTCCTTTGCTGTAGAGATAGCCCAGGTGAGTAGCTTAAATGGGACACTTGATTTTTCCATGGCCAAAATTAGTTGAAATTAATCCTAACCCACATCATTGATCACAATGTAAGTGCAGAGGTAAGCTTTTCCACAAAAGTTTGCTTGAATGTTCCAGAGCAAGCAGTTTTTCATGGACCAGGCAGATCCTGCTTGTGAAAGTGCCTGAACACCTAGCAGACACTGGAAACATTAATAGTTAAGGACCTAAATACCTTAAAAGATGGGCCCACATGTCTTATTGAATGCTTCTGTTCCCTGAATGGATGAGTTCAATTCACTGAATCAGGCTTCGGGGACAGATCATCACCACTGGTGACTGCTCTTGTGTTTCACTTCCCCCGTCAAGCTCCTCGGGTTAAGCATTGGCAGAAAATGAATGGGAGAGGGCTATGATGGATACAGCTGTAATGGCACAGATTTGTTTCTCAGCGAAGGAAAAGCCAAGCTTTTTAACAATTAAAATGTTGAGTTAGAGTTCTGCATTTGGCCTGGCTTTCGGAAGTGAGGAGCAGTCTCTGTATCAAACGGGTACCTGCAAAGGACTATTCTGCAACTCTGAAAAACTAGAAAATTAAACAGTCCAATTCAGGAGCCAATTGTATCTCCTTTGCAGGACTCACGGATCCATAAAAGAGTCTGCAACCACCTTAATTCCCCTGGAGAACCTGCCCTGTGCATTGGTGGCAGAGGAGCCTCGGGGTCACACCGAGCACCTGCAGGAGAGGCATTTTCTCACCTTTAGGGGCGTCGTTTTCAAACCATCCCCATTTTTAACTAACAGGATGTGAGGGCTCTGCCTGCTCGCAGGAGTTACATGGCCAAGGCACACTCACCCTGCTTCAAAAACAGCAGGGTAGCTCCCATGACTGAATTTGAACACTGTAAAACTTAACGTCCTTCAGAAAGGTGGGGAAAGGCTCTGACAGTAAGATTGGAGACACATTTTTAATCCCAGCTCTGGTTCTGCTCCACCAGTATCACCAGGAGAGACTGATTTACCTCTCCACCACGGCTTTATAAGCCCCAAACGCAGCCTTTTCCCAACCTAAAAGATCTCTTGCTTGTACCAAAGCTTTGGGAAGAGCAGAGCAAGGATCCATCCCTTCTGCACTCCTTCTCTGACCAGGTTCCAGGGGGTTGCCGAGGCAGTCGGAGATGATGCTGTTTTATAGGTTCCACTAACATTTTGCTAAGACCCCGTGAGCTGAACAAACAGAATCCCCTCTTGGTGTCTGTGGGGTTTGCTGGAGCTGGCAGCTGCCCTGCCACTGCCGGCTTTCCCGGGGGTGAAACTCCTGCGTGCTGCTGCAGCCCAGCGGGACCCGCTTGGAGCGAGTGCAGGGAAGTGCAGCAGTGTCTGTTTGACACCACATGAGGGAATGTGAATTGTCAATTTGTTGACAGTGTCATGTTGCTGCTACCAGCTTTCCCTGCGTTATTTGGAAAGAGCTCAAGTCAGTCTATTTCCCAGGCCGAGCTTCCTCACGTTACAGCTCTGCACGCCCAGAAAAGAGACGCAACCAGAGCAGAGTTTGCTTTTTAGCAGAGAGAGAAGCTGCTACTTTTAAAAATATGTCGCTGTTGTTAGGGCTGGGAAGACTGAGGGAAACTTAACCCAGGAGCGAGTATCCCCCAGACCCTGCTGTTCCCTCTTCCCACACCACCAAGCTCAGGTGAAGTCGAGGAGAGCTTCATCTTTTGATAATTTTCAACTTGCTCCTTCAATGCTGTAATGTCCGAGCAGGGTCAGGGAACAACAAAGATGTGAGGCTGGGATAATTTCCCCTCCCAGGTGATGAATTCCACTCAGGATGGGAGTATTCACTGTCGACCATCCCCTGTGAGCTACAGTACCCACCTGGCTGGCAAACCTGAGGTTAGGAGCAGGATTTCAAAGCACCTATGCCTGTACTCACACACAAATACACATGGATGTACTTGCAGGCACTTATGGGAAAAATTGAGTCCAGACACGGAGCTGACAAACAGATTTATGTGCTATGCACAAAAACCCACCCTCCCCCTGTGATTCCGCCGAGCTGAGGGCTGTTGTCTGGAGCAGCTCCAAAAGCCACTTTGGGAGAGGAAGATCAGGGCTGGGAGCTGGGCAGTGATGGCAGGAGCCAGGGTCTTCCTCCTGCCTGGTAACGCAGAGAAGGAGACAAGGTGTTTGCAAAGAGAAAATTTCTAGGTGGCAACATAGTCGGGATAATCAAGTTCTGCTTTATGAACTCCAGGACTGATTAAAAAAGGTTAAACCATTTAGCAATGGGAACACATTTTTAGCTCCTCCCTGTCAGAAGCACCAAGCACTGTGCAGCTCACACAGCCCAAACTGGCTGCCCTGGGCTTGCTGCTGGCACAAATTTCCAGCCTGCTAAGGAATTCACAGGTCCTGGACAGATGCTGGAGCATGTTTCAGGCCTCTGTTACACCACAAACTTGCAAACTGCCCACAGTCGTTGTTCTGCTCAGGGACTGGGCACTGGAGCCCTTCCACAGTCGGCACCTCCAGCTACAATGGGTTTTACAGCCTGCTAAATTACTGACTTCAGCTCTCCTCAGACGGCCAATACAGAATGCATCCTAGATTTCAAATAAAAAGCAAAAACTATACAATATAATTAAATTCTAAAATGCTGAGAGATCCTTGGTGTCTATATGTGTTGGTTTTCTTCCTTGCTTTTGCTGTGAGAGCAGAAGAAGGAGGAGAACCACCCCATAAAATTACTATTTCTCCTGTGCATAACAAGCTGCCATTTCAGGACCAATATTGCTAACATTCCTTCTGCTGAGTCCTACTAATTTCTCAGTGGCAATGTCAATAGAGTGGGACTTGCACTTACTGGAAGAGAAATGACTGTCCTTGCTTGGAAATACAAGCTCTACTTGATTATATTCACATCTTTTTCTTAATCTTTAAATTAAATAGAAAAAAAAATCTGAGAAATCTAAGCAATCAAAAATGAGGTGGCTGTTGTTAACTACAAAAGCCAAAGCCCTCTGCTTCAGCCACCACCAGAGACAGCTTCTGGATTGATGCACGTGCAGGTCAAAAGTGACAACAGCAGATGGATGGCACGGCCCCAGTCACAGAGTGAGTACCCAGGTTTCTGTGGAGTTACAAGGTGTCTCTAAAGCCTCTGCATTTGTTAAGGAATTAAATGGCAAACGTGCTGCTGATGGGAATTGCCCCAGTGCCTCCTGCTCACCACCCTGGGAATGCAGTGAGCACGGCTCGCTTAAAACCCCTTTTAAGCCGGAGCCCCCTTTCCACAGACATGCGTCAAGCTGATGGGGCACGTTTGTAAGAAACTGCTTTACACCTTGAAGACTGAAAGAATAAATCTCTTTAATAAGCTCTTAGGTTTTCCTAGTGATGCAGATTGAAGTAATATTATAGAAATGTGTATAGTTGTCAGTAATTTTACAGGAACGAATAGAAAATGCCAGGAGGATTCATTTGTGAAATGGGAACATTTTGTGTGATTTTTTTTTTTTTTGGTGTCAAAAGATTCTTGCAAGGACAAAGAGGCTGCCTTTCTATCACACCAATCTGTGCAATAATTGCAGACTTCCCAGGATTTCCTTCAGCGTAACCCTGCTAGGCTGCTCTTTGCATCTCATACGTGCACGGGATGTCATAGTGATGGAATTAGCACTGAAACAATCAGCTATAAGAGCTATATTTACAGAGCTGGGGAAGAATACTGTTTTTTGTGAGCTAAAATCCCCCAAAATGCAGACTGACCCCTCAAAAAAGTCACTTGAAACTTGGAAAACTGAGAGAGAACATTATTAAATAAATAAATCGAATGTTTATGCCAAAGGTACTGCAACTATATCTGGGACAAAATTCCCATTTATTGGTGGCAAAAAAACCCTGGGCTGTTTATCATGTCAGTGTGACTGCAAATAAAACAGACATCATCATTGTCTCTTTTTAAGAGCAGTATTTTTTGGAGATGCAGTAGCAGCAGGAGTGCCTGGCTTGACTAATGCTGTGGGTATCTGCCCCTGGGGAGTGCAGATGCCAGGAAATAGCTTTGGAGGGTTGTGACTAGTAATGATCACACTGGATATTTTAGGCATATTAGTGGGCACTGCTCAGTGTAATTCTGGATTAACTCTTTTACTTACCATTAGTATAAATTAGAGCACCGATGGAATTTATGTCCCTGTGTTAAATGTAATACCACTCAGCCAAATGTTGGCTGGAAATTTGCCTGATAATAAATACAAACAGAGCTGTTTGATGGCCTGGGCACAGTGCAGCAAACTGTCCCTGCAAGCAGCACTTCTCACAGGCCCAGAGGGAGCAACTGAAGCAGCGCTGACAGCTCTGTGTATCCCTTTTCTTATGTAACACTAACCTGGAAACTTGACCTGTCTTCTGCAAATGGAACATTTTGTGGGAAATCAAAGCAGAATTTGGCCCTCAGACTTGTCTGCTTCTAAGGGTGTAATGTACATAGAGGCATCATCCCCTGAAATAAATGAAAGCACTTTTACCAATAGGGAATTTTTGAAAGTATTTATAAAGTCCGACTTAAACTCTTTTCTCAACTCTACATAAACAAAAACAGCTTCCATAGAATTCAAAATCAAGTTTCTCAGCTGAATTCTTTTACAGGAAGGAAAAATTTCTTCAAAGACCTGTCCCAGTGCCCACTGCCAGACAGAGGAGGCAACTATTGAAGATCTTGCTCCTTGCCCTGATTTTCCCTTGTAGGACTTTACCATCAGTCAGATTTGGCTGACATCGGCCAGAGAGGTTTGAAAGCCATCAGGGGAGAAGAGATCTGGTGGAGAGCACAGCCACCTGAGCTTCATTTCATTAGGAAACCAGGTTAAAAATGTGCTGATGGAGGCTGGGACAAAAGTAGGTGCAGTGTCAGGATCTGTAGTGTCTCGATTTTGATATGCAGTGGGTGTCTGTCCAGTGTAGTTTGTACAAACGATCACTGTTCCACTCCATTAAGTCCTCATTAGAGCAGCATACTGCACCTTAAAAGTATCTTAACCTTAAATTATCAGTATCCAAGCAAAAGAAAGAAAAAATAGCACACCAGTACCTAGTCAGAAAGATCCAGCACGTGTCAATTAAGACGACAGCCAGCATGTTTTAAACCACAGCTTCTCAGAAGAGCATCAATGTGTACCAGGATGCTGGAGCTTTAATAATTCACCATTTCCTTATTGAGGTCTGATGATGCTAAAATAAGGTGTTGAAGCTTGATTAGTAGTAGGAACATAGCAGCTTAACCTCTAACATTTAGCCTTCTCCTCTGGATCGAATTACTGATCTTTATCTTGTTGAGCTGTGCTAGCAGTTGGCTTGGGAACATTACACCTTTCTAAAAGCTGTCAATCTTTGTCAGTGTCTTTGCACAATGGATTGGAAGAGCTATTTTTAAAGGACTATGTCACCTTTTTGTAGGGATGGGGTTTTTATAGTATATCAAGTTTTTTTTTAATACACATTGCCACATGCTCAATATCACCTATAGGCCTGACTAAGAATAACTTGTATTAATTTTATTATGGTTTCTAGCGAATGGGTGTGAAGAGATGCAGAGTCATCACAGGGAAGGAGAAGAAATTGCAACTTAAATTATTCATTAAGGTGCTGATTTTTTGCTTTCATTTTAATTTATTTTTTTGTCAGGGGGTCTGTTCATTTTTTCATGTACAATGTATTCCTTCAACACTAGATTCAGATATATTTCCCCAGCACTGTATCATTAATACAGTCTTATTTTAACGCATTATTTTACCTAAGAGTGGTAACAAAATAGTGCAAATATAAAACAGGGGAAAAAAATTTAATATTTCCTTAAGTTTTCTATAGAAATACTGAAAGACAGGATTATTAGAGAAAGGCCTTTGCAAAGGATGCAAAATGTTTTTGTGTTGCCTTTACAAAACTGATCCCTGTATTTGTGCAAGGATGAAAAACGCTTCACAAGGAGGGCTTTTCCAGCACATGCAGAAATCCATGTATAGACTTCTGGCTAGACATGAAAGAGCACCAGCTTGTCCTTTAAAATCAGTTTGCAATAAACAATAAGAGCGCTTGTATAATTCACATCAGCTCCTCCATAAACACCTCCTCTAGGACTAGGATGGGGAGACAGCCCCTGCTTGTCCCCTCTCCTCACAGGGGACGGTGTTGTGGATGTGGTCAGTCACACAGGAGCTATTGCTGATGTTTCCCTCCATTCCCTCTCCTCGGGGTACAATCCATTGGTATTTCTCCTGTTAAANTTGTGGATGTGGTCAGTCACACAGAAGCTATTGCAGATGTTTCCCTCCATTCCCTCTCTGGTATCCCAATGCCACGTTGACACAGAAAGCTCCTCAGGGGTACAATCCATTGGTAATTCTCCTGTTAAATTTGTTTGTCTTACACTGTCGAGCCTTTTACAGAGTGGCAAACAAGACTGTAGGTGTTTGCCTGGAGCTGCAGCCACACCAGAGAAGGACAAGCTGCTTTCAAATCAACTTTGAAGTACAAAAGCTACTTCACTCCTACTCAGATATGAAACCAGCCATAATATCATTCAAAAGACTGTAATTTAATCTATAAAAAAATGGGGGATTTGTCTCCATGTTAAACATTCTTACTCCATGTTTACATCATACAGAATTTGACCCAGGAAGTTCATTTGAAAACATGTATTTATTCCCATCTGTTTCTGCTGCTGCTGTTCATATATATGCTTGCCATGAAAAGTACTTTAAAACTCAATAAACTATCACACTAAAACAGGATAAAATGTTTTTATAGTAACAATATCTCTCACTACTATGGGACCTTTCATGCTGAAGTACCCTAAAGCTCTTTATAAATGTAGGAAACTGATATTCACATGCTCCATCTACAGAGATCATTTCACCCACACTGAATGGCTGGGACATGCAATAGCTTTTTTCACAGCTGGCAGCACCTTAAGGTAGCTGCCAAAACAAATCACAGGTTACACAGGTACAAAATAAGAGCGTTTCAGTTTCTGGAAAACATTCACTTTTCCATTGAATAAAGATGTTCATTCTTTTAAGCTGTTTATAAAGTTCAAATTATATAATTACAATCATTTGGCTCCATATAAATTCTTGAAATACATCTCCTTATTCCAAAAATAGACAACCCTTCCTGCTCTGGACAAGCATCAATGCACTGTCACGGAAAAGGACACCAACGGAAGTGGATGAACTGCTGGTGTGCCTCATGTGCAGTCAGATACCCAAAGCATGGTGTCTCCAGGACTGCCTACACCCCAGAAATGTGCTGTGACAACTTTTTGCCCTGGCAAACAAGCAGTGAAGACCTATCAGAGCTGCTGAAGCCAAAATTAAGGTGTTTTGTTTTAATGCTGTGCCCCTGTTGAGCATCCCATCTCCGTCCCAAGCCGGAGCGCTCCCTGCACTGCTCTCAATCTGCTCCCCCTCCTGTCAAGTCTTCTGCTCATTTATGGTTATTCATGTGTGTTCCTTGACAGGGACACAGTCTCAATAAACCCCAAATAAATGGGAATATGATGCTGTAAGCACAGCAGGGCTGTGCCACAAGGGAACACTCACCCCCATGACCCCCACACTCCTCCTGCTGCCACGGACCTCAAACCTTTGCACCTTCCCCACCTTTATTCCAAGACAGAGGCACACACAGAGGCAAACACCCTGGAGGGTGGTGGAGCAGTTTGTCCCAGCCCTGCACACTCCTGCCAGGCCAGCAAAGCACAGAGTGGAGCCTGAATCAGAGCTCCACGGAGCACTCAATTTTCCCAATGTGTCATCGTTACAGGAGTGCTGGTGCTAAATAACTTTGTGGTGCCTCACTGTGAAAATGAAGGTCACAATGGCCCTCTGCTTAATCTGTGGTGTGATGATCTCCCGGCTCAACAGCTGATCAAATGCTATGGGAATGGGGTTTCAAAGCTTTTCATAGCTGCCTTTGTGTGTTTGAGGGTTTATCTCGTGTTTTGTTGCTTTTCAGTGCAATGCTGATAAGGGAGGAAGACATTTTTGAACTGGATCTGTTCCCAAGGGATATGAGCAGGCAGAAACTGTCCCACATTTGGGCTAATTTTCTTGTGCAAGGATAAGTGGCACGTTTACAGGAGTGCCAGGCAGTTGAAGTTCTCTCAGCTTAGAAACCCCAAAAGCAGCCTCAGAAAACTCACAGTTGTCTTATCTTTTTTTCCCTGCGAGCCTGAATGGCAGAATTCTCTTGAGCTTTTGGCTGTAATGGGAAAAGGGAATAAGGTTCCTCAAAAAGGTTAGAAATCCCAGCGTAAACTGGAATCCAGGTGTGTGACTCCCAATCACCCATTATTATTCCTCAGGGATTGACAATATCTTGTGATGGAATTCACAGTAAATAAAAAAATAAGGGCTGCATGGAGTACCTTCATACCAAGGGATGTCTCCAGTTCATTCAAAACAGTTCGTCACCTTTTCGTCCTGTTTCTCTTCTATTCCTGCTCTGCAGGGAGCAGCCCTGGCTGAGGTACCTGGGCACCACCAGCAATGTTTACAACAGCCCTGACCTGGCGTGCCCTATTTCTCATTGCTGTATGAAATCCCAAAGAGGAACACAATCACTGCACTGTGTAGCAGAGGTGGCTCATTCTCATTTAATGATGTGGCTTCTTTTAAATATAGAAGTATCAATGGAGACAAAAAAAGGTCCCAGAGAAAGAATTTCTGCTTGCTTTGTTGTTCTCCTGAAAGACACAGCGCTGTGATATCACGGCATTGACTGCCAAGACGACTACTAGATTGACTAGTAAATATGTATTTTAGTGGAGCTCAGCAGAACAATATCCCCTGCAATGTAAGTCATTCCATTAGGAAGACAGAGGTACTCGAGAATGTTATATCATCTTTATTCCTTCTGGAAGGGCTTCACTACCATTACTATAAAAAAAGTGCTTCAGAGATTGTAAATACATTTAAGTAACTCTGACAAAACAATAGGATCTGACTAAAATGTGGGGTGTTTATCTCATCTGTCAGTCTGATATGGGATAAAAGCCACAGCAGCTATGACAGGCTCAAAAGCACCTCTCCCTGATAATTTTTTCCCCTCTGCTACTAAGGTTTTTCTACTTACAGTATATGCTGCACCATCCAAACCATATTTGTGCTTCTTTTTAAATAGTGAAAAGTTAATTACAGCAGCTGATTCTGCCTCTCTCATTAATTCAGCATGTCTGAAGTATTGCTGAACCCAAATGGTCAGAGTATGAGCCAGGCCCCATACCTCTTTCCTTCAAAAA
>VWZT01007960.1:1995718-2006301 GCA_013397055.1 Pachycephala philippinensis | reverse complement strand
TTAAATTAAATAATAATAAAAAAAAAATCCCAAAAGGTACTCCACTAAATAAGCCAACCCCCAAACAACCAACTAAAAAGAAACAAAAAAGTTGTCTTTTTATTTGCCTGTTTCTAAGCTTCGCTGTGCCTCCAGGTTTTATCATGAAGTATTTCTCCCAAAACACAAAACCAAGGCAACTTTAGTTCTTTTGTAAATGAGCTTTAGACACCAGATAGAGGAAAAGCAAAATTCACAGGAAATAGATTCAAAATGATCTGAAAGTGACTGAGCTTTCCTGGGCTATGTTCTGGTCAGGCTCACTGGCCATCATAAAACCACAACTGAGCTGAGGGTGGTCAGAGGAGCATGGGCTCTGCTGGCTGTGGATTCCCTGCAGGGTACACACCAAATCAACAATGAATATTCTCAATATTATAAAAGCATGTGTTACTACTGGCACTAGGAGCAGAGGTGTGCATGCAGGGCAGAGATGCACATGCAAATACACACGTTTTTACCTCACCTTCATTTCAGGACTTAAGTGAGTTTAGCTATGATGTTTCATTAAGAGAATATCAATACAAATTTAAATCAATTTAATCTTAGTTAAACATAAAACTCTCTCACCACAGTGAGAGACATATGGTTTCTCCTTGCTCTGATCCCTTCACCTGCCATGGAAGTGCAGGTTACCTTTACGACGGAGTACACACTGATACCACAAATGCATTTAAGAACTGTGTAAAAGACTGGTACAAATAGTTGAGGTGTCTCAAGAAAATAATACTGAAATGGAAAGGAAAATATTCAAACTTTGTCTTTATTTCAAGAACCTGCTTTGGTGGAATCTCATTCCACACAGAATTCATGAGGTACCCAGGTCCCAGTGGAGTAAGGAGAGCATTCCTCTCGTTAAGCACTTGCTTTGCTGAGTCAGTGTTTGTGCTATTAATACCATGGCATTGACAAAAATCTGAAGGTTTCACTAATGGTGACCTGTCACCAGAACAATCCCAGTTTTCTCCCTTATGTGGGACAGTGTCAGAGAGCTCCTCGTGGCAGCTGGATGAGCTCTCCTTGTCACCCACAGCAAATGTCACCTGCAACATGGAGGTGCCACCTACAAGATGTGAATAAACAAGCAGGCCTTGACATCTGTCCATGTCACCAGCATTTGTGGCATTTCTAGTGGTCAGGACACTCATTTGTTTTCACCTCCTCTGAGTAGTAAATACTGAAAATATTTGGCCAATATTTTAATTCATATGTGACAGAAAAAGTACCCTCTTTATTCTCTTAGGGCAATAAGTGCAGCCACATCTTCACCCTTTTTGTATGTCCAATCCAAGCCTATAGATTTAAATCAACCTTATAAGAGACTGAAAATATATTATTTTAAATCCCCTGAACATTATTAACAGCCAGTTAGTTAATTTATCTATATGGGAATGTCTAAGGATTCATCAGGAGTAATACATCCTACATTTCTGATTAGTGGAAAGGAGAAATACTGCACCAATCACCCAGTTAATTCACTGAGGTGCTTTATTATACGTGCAGATATTTGGTATCGAGATGTCATATTCCCATAATGAACACAATAAAGGATGAATGACTGGTAAAGCTTTCAGCTCACAATCCCTATAAAACCTAAGTGTTCGCAAGGTGTTATATACAGATTAATTTATAGATTCTTATTAACGTGCTGCATGCTCTCCTCTGTGTGGCTACAACTTCTCAGCCGTGGAAGATAACTTTGGCCATATAACACCTGAGTGATATGGGGTGGGTGGCTCCCAAATGGGAACCCTGTGTGGGGCAGACTCATGGCCATGAACAAGAGAGACTCTGCAGGTGTGGATTTCATAAAATAAAGCAAGCAGCCCTCTTGTTAATAGAAACCTGGCAGCTTTTGTCACTGGCTTGGGATCTGGAGCTAACATCCTTGAGGGCCACAGACGCACACCCAGAGCCCAGCTGCGTTGGGCTTAGAGCAGGTACCAGAGGGCAAAAGCAAAGCCTAGGATTGGAGCTAAAAGAAACAAACTATAGTCTTAATCACAGTCTTTCTTTTTAGGGGGGTGGGAAAGGAGTAGTTTTATTCTGGTCATCACATTAGTCCAAAGTAACATCTAAACAAATAACTGACAAAGGTTTTGGTTTTTTTTTGTAGTAATAGACACGAAAACACGAGTCCAAGCAAAGGGAACATACCTACAGAGTGACTGCTCTGGAGTGTAATGTGTATCACTAATCATTACACATGTCTGTTCTGAGACCAGAGCTACAAAAGGCCAAATTTTCTTAAAAGCATGTTAAAATATTAATAGATATCTGAAACAGTTTTATTGCACGGGCTGTCAGTCTTATGAACGATTACATCACACAGGGAAGGAGGGAAGGAGAAACCACCCAGACACTGGTGACCTGCTGCACTGAGCAGCATCATGAAAATGTAATGGCAGATAGTGAGACTGAGCATTAGAGCTGGCAGCAAGACTGGAGTGGGAGTGGAGGGGCTTTACTGGGAGTGCTGGCAATAAATCTGATGACATCCAACATGCTAATTATGTAAGTCTAAGGAGGGTGTACTTGCAGTCCTACACATTTACAGACTCCAAACAACAGCACAGTGGAGTCACAGCAGGGGCAAAGAGATCTGTTATCCATTTTTTTTTTGGTTGCAATTGTCATGAAATGACTTTATCCCTTATAAAGACAAGCCACACTGAAGTTAGCTCAGAAGTCAGGCTCTTTCTCGAAATTACCCTTCTTCCCCTGCTCACCCTCACCATGTTATTTTTGTGTGGTTACTTGTGAGTGCTAAGGCTGCTTTCATTAATTTTTAACTTGAATCAGCAAAGCCTCAAAGTATCTATTTGGGGGAGAGGAGATGCAACATATTACAGTTAGGAGAAGTAAAATGCAATAGTGGGTTTGATCCTGTGCCCATGTGTTCCATTCAAAGGTTAGTCAATGACAGCCGCAGGGCTGGGAATATTGGCACATTTTGGGTGGACTTGGGCAAATCTAACTATGAACTTGATCCCAAATCCACTCAAATATATTAATCAAGTGCTGATTAAATAATAAAAATCCCCATCATCCTAATTTTGCTTCAATTGAACAGTTTTACTCTTCCATTTAAGACAGAGCCAGCCTCTCAGACTGCACACATCGTGAGGAGACAGTGAAAGAAATGTCAATCAGTTTTGAAACAGTTCTGCAAATTGAGTCAGAAAAGCTGCTGGCATGACTATGGATTCATATTCCACCTCAAAAATATTACAGAAAAATATCTGAGTTGAAAGTGGAGTCCTGAGGTACCTTGCAGTCTCAGCCAGCCCTCGTGACTAGGACAGAGAACCAAATTTTAGTACTGTTCAAAGGGAAATATCCTATTAGCCCTTAATTTTCTGCATTGCAGAGACATGGTAAAGCAAACGGATCTGCCACTTCACCTTGGTTTTGCAAAGATTGTCCGCATCCAAATGGCAGTGCCAGAGGAACAGCAGTAACCTTCCCCTGGCACTGCTCACCAAAAACCTCTCAGCCAAAAATCTCTCACCCAAACGAGCCAAGTTTAGACAGGAGTGCTTTAAAGCAGAGAAAACTAGTCCTGCATGGTTTGTGCACTGCCTCTTCTGTTAGCTGAGGTCATTCCAAGGCTGGGTACAGATAAGAACAAACAACCTGTGCAGGCTTTCCAGCACTCATCTGCTTTGAACTTGGAGACAGCGTTAGAACAAATTCAGGAGAAAAGCACAGAGCTCAGAGGTACCAGGCAGTTCTGATCTGGAAGCATATGGCAAGGGAGCAGGGAAACTCTCACACTGCCCCTGCCTAAGGAAAGGTTTGGGATTATGATTGTCCAGCTGCAAGAACAGCTTCAGCAGGAACTCGTGCTGGATTAGACACCAGTTATAAGACACACAGCATTTATTCCTCTCCTGAATTTGCAATCACAACAGCTTACTGCTGTACAGACTGAAAAAGGCAGATTGTCTGTAGCTGAGGAACCTGCCCAGGGCAGAGCTGAGACGCTCTGGTGGTGAACACCATGCCAGGACTGATGCTCTCCCGATGGAGGCACTGATGTACTGACCCTTTCTCATTTTTAGGGGCATGGTGATGGACAACTCAATAGCACAAGCGAAGAGTCTGCCTCAAGCTGCAGTATTTGTGTCATTTCCCTTGTGTTCCTCTCCCTAGCATGAATAGTTCTCAATTTACTTTTTAAAATAATTCTTATTTTCATGTGAAAACACTTCATCTCAGCAATTGCACTGTAGCTGTTATTTTATTGTGTTTGTAGAATAATAATAATAATAAAATCAGTTCTAGTATTTCCTGGTGACAACTTAACCAATTCCAGCACCATGTGTACTAAAAGGAGTCATTTGCTTTGGGCTGTGGCTCCATTTCCAAGTTAAGTGAGAGATGCTGCATGCCTTCATCTCTGACTCAAAGTCATCAGCAGTAGAACCCCTGTGGTCTCCCTGGGTATAGGACACACTGGAAAATGAAGAGGCTTCTAAAACCATTACATTTCCAGGCAGTTTGCAGTTAATTCCCAGGACTGGCCTGTTGAGCAAGTCAAAATTTCATGAAGATTGAACAGGAGAGAGAGCAGGGACAGCAACGTCCCAGCCTGGCTGGGAGGGGACAGTGAGGGAGGGACCCCCCACTCGAGTGCAAATCCAGGCACTTGGTGATCCATCCAAGACACTCCAAGACACTCCATAAAGAAAGAGCATTCAGCTGCATCATGGACAAAAATATTCGTATTTTCTCCAAGTGCAAAGAGAAAATTCATTTTTAATCGTTGAAACAGTTTGGAAGATGAAAAATCCCCCAAAACACCAATCTGTTTGTTGCTCTCTTCACTGACGTGCCTGCAGCTGGCAAGGGGATGCAGGAGAGATCAGTGTTACCTTCATGCTACAAGCAGGTTATGGATGAACCACGTGATTTCCTATTTTATCCATCCTTATTGGGCTCCTGTTTCCTGTAAAGGGTTTTGACTAATTGTGGTTTTGACAAGAGTGGCATCATGTGCTGCTTTGTGAGCGAACAAGCTCAGGTCAGTAAGTCAGACGGTCAGTCTGGAAAACAGATCCATATTCCTAATCCTTAAGGCTGATATAAAGCAGAGATAAGTGTGTTTGTGATGTGGAGGTTACTCTGAGTAAACATCATTTGAGAGAAAAGAACTGTTTCAAGAACTCTTGAGATAGAAAAACTGGAAACAAGATGTCTTAGTAACAAGGATTTCTAAGTGGATCATCTGATTTCTTTTTTTTCTTCTTCTTCTTTTATACTTTCAGACTTGAAAGCAAATATTTCACCTCTCAATTTATGCTCAGATTTATGGTCCTTGAGTTGCAAGAGGGATTTTTTTCTTTATTTACGCCTCTGACCATTTCTCCACAGAAAGCTGGAACTGAATAAGTTCCTAGCAGGAACTACAAAAAGATTGATTATCTGATGTTTTTCTTGCCCAGCCTGTGAAAAGCCTCCAACCAAAGCAGAAGAACCTCTTGCCTTAGAAGAAATATCTTTCCAATTCAGCTTGTTATTCAAGCACGAAGTGGCTAAGCTGTGTTTGAACTTGGAAACACCTGAGCCTGAACTAAGCTTAGGAAGTTGCAAAGAGCTTGCATTTCACTAGTCTAACTCATTTTTGGCTCAGACATTTTCCAGTTAAGGCATCAAATACCATATGACACCATATAATCTATCTTTCAGGCATCTTCAGCAGCAGCACTCGCTCGTTCCTCTGCTTCCTCTGGTCATTTTAGACCTTAAGTACATCTTTCATCAAAGCACTTAATGGCAGAGAGATTTTCCAATAACTCACAACATGCAAACTCAAGACTCTTTTTCAAACAACTGCAGGCGGTTACAGCAGCCCTGTGATAATTCTGCAGCTATTAAACTTTAGGTCTGATTAGCAGCAGAAGTATTTTGTCTCTGTTTTTATTTCCCTCATTTTCCCCTCAGAATAAAACATACATCCTGTTCAGCCACTCAACTTCATTATTAATATTGATCAGCTATAGGAAAGATTTGTTTTATTTATTTATTTAAGTGCAGCTGGCCCTTCTTGCTCCCACCCACCCATCTGGGGTGTTGGGAAAGCTCTCCACAGCAGAGCTTTTGAACCACAGAGCTACCTGCATCAGCATCCTGCTCCTGGGCAACCTGGAACCCACAGCACACACCACACAATGAGCAAGAGTCCCAGAAAATCTGTATTGCTGTTTTCATGGAGAAAAAAAACCTTAATATGTAGGGCATGCTAAGGAATTATGCAAGATGAAAACCAAGAGTCCACAGTGAGCTGTTTTGCAGCCAGCTTTGGTAATTTTGCTGTTCATAGTTACAGCACTTCTGCCACCTTAGCACTTCCTCCTAACAAATCAAACAGACCTAGAGGAAAGTCCACCAAATACTGAGTCAGCAAACCAGATTTCTTGAGGGATCCATCTCCACAACTAATTGAGCTCGCTAACTAACCCAAAGGGTCAGAAGGATCCAAGTTTCAGCATGGCTTTGGAGATAGCCACAGGTACTTCCCATGCAGGATGGGATATATGGATGCTGCCCTGGGCAGGGAAATGCTGCAAGTGCAAACCACGGGGAAAATTAGTTGAAAGTAGCTGACAAAAAAGAAGAAAATGAATTGCACAGATCACATCCACAGCACACAGACGAGGTGTTACAGGCCTATTTGTACATGACTCGGGGGTGCACAGTCATAAAAGCCTGTGTAGGACTTAAGTCTTCGCTGACAGTTCAGAGAAACCCTGCAGAGCAACAGTCTCTGCCCCTGGGAACTTAAATACTCATTTTAGAAACACAGATCGGGCTTAGACACCTACAAACACCCAGCTCTGGCTTTGCAGTGGGCCAGGTGCTGCTCAGCCCCTCCTGCCTCTGCTCCCCATCACGCTCACTGCAGCTCCCTTTATCAGTCACGGTGTCACTTGCCATCAGACAGCTTCTCTAGAGGATAAATGATGTAACCCCAAACCTTCTCTTTATTTGGACAGTTTGAGTCCAAGAATTGCAGACGCTCAGTGTTTGTTTCTAGGTAACTCAAGTTTAATTACTAAATGAGTCTTCAGCCTGCAGATTTGGTTCTCATGCAGAATACCACCTCCTACAGCTGTTTTGACCTTTTTTTGTAAGGCAACAACTAGCTGCAGATGCATAATTTATTAATAAGTGCTTTTCTTACCAGGGAGAGCTAATCCAGGTAATCAAGGCTCTCCCAGGGAAGAGCTCAACCAGAGGAACTTCCAAGCACCAGGCCCATTTATGTAAAGTATCACACAATATTATTTTATACTTCCAGTTTCGAGAGGCTGTGTATGTTTTCCCATTAGACTAACAAATTACAGCAATTGTGGTCAGCAGTGTGGAGGTTTCTCTGCAGAGCATTTGCCCCCTGGGAGGAAGGAAATCAGAGGGGTGTTAAAGCAATATTGTGCCTTCCACTCTGTGTACTGAGTGGTCTGATAATGGTTAGCTAAGGCAAGCTCTAAAACTGCCATTACTGCCAGCACTGGGTCTCGCTGTGTCTCAGTAACCCTCCTGCAAAGGGACAGGAAAAAAAGAAAATCAGAATAGCAAAAAGGAGCTAAGTGAACAGATAGGGGGTATTTAACAACCTGAACTTGCTCTTCCTATGGATATTTTTAGAAATACATTGCTTTGACACTAAATTCAGGTGCTGTTGAATCCATTCAGGAGGAAATACTTGCCCAGGGTCTTCCCCACTGTCCCAAGCAGATCCCAACCCTTCTGAAGAGGCTGTAGGGCCTCTTGTACTTTGATTTTTGGCTGGATTACAGTGTAAGAGCCAAAACAGCATCAAGGGGCTGCTCTTGATTTTCCCAGGAATCCCTAAGAGCAAGTAGCCAGAAGCAGATGAGAGAGCCTATTCTGACAAGACTGCTGGTTCCCTTTTCCAGATTCATGGTGCAGGTTGGGTAGCTTAGATATAACCTGAAAAACACCACCCAAAAAAATTTATGTTGGTCCTAAGGTTCAGTTTGGGGTCCCTCATCTATGTTTTGCAATAAAGGGGCTTCGTTTTTACAACAAAATAGAAAAGGTTGGAGTTTTCTACTGTGTAGCACAGGGATATGCACGATACACAAAATTTGCTAAACGTTATGTATGGGACACAGCCCACAACACACACATTGTGTATGGATGTGGTATTGGTTACAGCAGGTACCTGAGTGTCTCAAAGACAGCAGCTGGAGAGCATCTGTCTGAACACTAAACAGGTTCAATTCCAAAGTGCTGCAGGTCTCAGGTGTATGCAGATGTGTGGTTTCTCTTCTGCTGGATCTCACTGCGATGGCAACGTTACAGAACAGGTGTGAATCAATAATGTTATTGAATTGCCTCAAGTGTTAGAAAATTTGAGCATTCAAAATGACAGAAGCAAACGGGACATTTTCATTACATGCCTCGCTACGTATTCCCTTGTCGAGCTATAAATTAAACTTCGTAAACTTTTGTGTTGGGATTTGGGTTTTTTTTTAAGTACACTGAATATGTAATAAAAGTGCCTGCAGCAGTGAACCATTGCAGTCTCACATGTAAATGAGAGAACATGTTTTGAACATGTAAATTATCCAGCTATAATCCATATTTATCAGAGCTGTTCCAGGATTTTACATGAAATATGCATTACGAGTTCTTGTGAACACTTGCCCTTTAAAACATTTCAAAGCGTCGTTTAACCACAAAAAGTTTCTTTTGAACAAAAAAATGTACTAAAATATACTTAACAGACTACACCAAAATATACTGGCATATACTCCGTAACATATGCACAACGCAGGCAAACACATTCAACATATCACACAAACACACAGAAAATGTCTTGCACAGTGACTATTTCATGTCAAAAAATGTCTACAGGATAAGCTTACTCACAATAATAACTTATATTGAAATTCACGAAGGAGAGGCTGTCTTTGGATAATGTGGATAACTTCAGGAGTCTAATAAACCAGGAAAGGTCAGAAGCTACACACTTTGTTACCTTGGGTGCTGTAGGTACCCAGTGCAAGCTCAGCTGGACCCCACTGCCTGCAGCCAAGACAGATAGAGGACAGAAAAACCTCACCTCTTCTGCTGTGTTTCCCTAAGTCTTAAGTCCAGGACTTCAAGCAACAGCCCCAGTCTAACCCAAGGTACCTGAGATGCAGCCAGGAGCTAAACACAGCTTTGCTGAACCCAGCTTAGCAGTGACTGAGCTGCACACAGGCACAGGTTCTGCTGCTGCTTTTGGAGTCCTTGCACAGACATCAGGAAGAACTGTACCCATCACCTACAGGTGGATGCCAGCTCTAAAAAAGCAAAACTAGGCTCTTGCTCTCATTTCAGTGCCACCCAGAAGATATACTGGCGGGGCAGGAGTGATTCCCTCAGCCTGCTGACAGCAGAAATGCTTTGCAATTCCAGCTCCTGCTTCATGAAGTTTGCATTATATCCACATTTATTATTTGGCCCCATTTTGGCACCTCTGAAATTCTGAAACTAAAAATTGCTTTTTATTACCCAGTGCTCACAGGACAATGTGAAATGCTATTCCTTACCTTACATTCTTTTTAACGTGATCTGCTTGATCTTTTCGTTCCTTTTTTTTTTCTTAAATCTGAACATAATGAAAAGCAATATTTTAAAGAAGGTGTCCAAACAATGTGGAAAAATTGTCAAAATCACAATATTTTAATGGACTGGGAATTTGAATGTCTGTACTTGAAAGCCTGGTTTATTTTGACCATATTGCTTTTTCTCCATAGTTACCTCTGACCTCCAGTATTACTCTCAGTGGATTATTTTTTCACTGAGGGAGATGCTTAAGCATGGACCAGAGTAGATAAGTGATATGGTCAAATCGCTGCTGGCAAACCCTGGAATTACTGACCACTTTAATAGCTCCTGCTGACCTTCAGATGAAACTTCACCTTTGGTTATTAACATGCCTCTCCACTTTTATGATTTTTTTGGAACATAATTTGTCACAGTTTTTATCTGCACAGAGCAAGCGTTAGGCTTTTAAAAATGTGAGTTATCTTTTTACAACTGCTAACAATTACACATCGCAGAACAGACCAGCCCAAAAACCAATTATGAAAAGACCTGCATGGGAAGTGAGTTCGCTCTTGAAGTTTGAATTACAGATTTCTGAACTAAAACCGTGCCACAGCCCGCGTGCAGGAGCTGGAAACAAGAACCCAAACTTTGAAAGGGCTTGTAAGATCAGCGAGATAAGATAAGGGCGTAGAAATTAATTGCCCTTGTTTTGTATTAAAATCTGATAAAGGGCTGGCAGCGCTGCTCGGGATCAGAGCAGACAGCGAGGGCAAATCTCCTGCCACAAATTAGGGTTTGCCATGGTGTGGGCACCTGCCTGCACACCCAGCATCCTGCACACCCAGCACCCTGCACACCCAGCATCCTGCACACCCAGCATCCTGCACACCCAGCCCTGGCACCATCCTGCACACCCAGCACCCTGCACACCCAGCACCCTGCACACCCAGCCCTGGCACCACCCTGCACACCCAGCA
>VWZT01007960.1:1960438-1995045 GCA_013397055.1 Pachycephala philippinensis | reverse complement strand
CCCTGGCACCATCCTGCACACCCAGCACCCTGCACACCCAGCCCCGGCAGCCCGGCCCCGGAGCCAGGAGCTCTCGGGGAGCCCTTCCCACGGCCACCGGAGGGCTTGGCGCTGGCCCCGGTGATTCAGAGCGATGACATTTTGCGAGCAGATTGTACAAGTACGAGCAGCAAACCTGAGCCGGGGAAACGGTGCCAAAAGGCTTTCAGATGATCAGAGCAATATGCCAGTCACTTAGAGGTCGATTGACCAATTAACAATTAGATTTGGAGAGCAGGCATGTCATTTCAGATCATTATTTGCCAAAAGATCAACTATGTGGAAAGTTTTAATTTAAAAGTGGTAATTTCTTTTTTTTTTTTTTTCCTTCTTTAAATACATCCTGGCGATCCTAACTCCACCTTCATATGGTGAGGTGCTGGCAGTAGGTCACAGCCCTGGGGACCGATTGCAGCTGGCAGAGTGACAAAAGCACTTTGACAAAGCCTCCAGGAAACCAGCCCGGGCTTCCAGTTTTGTTTGAACACCACTCGCGCTGAGCTAAAGGCACGAGAGCAAAAGGGAAGCAGAGAAAGATTCTGCAAAGGGGTTGGGGATGAAGGCTTACAAAGGGAAAACTTATCTGCAGTTAGTGATGAAAGGCACCTCAGAGCAGGGTGTCTTTTCTAGTGAGGCGAGGTTCAAAGCAGATGGTGGGAATTTCCAACCTGGTCCGTGTCTAATTATAACCAATTGAAAAAGAACTAAAATATCTCGACTCAGGCCCTGGAGACCTGCACTTGTTCAGTCTCCTGTAGCAGTATTGTTGGCCTGAACTCCCAAGTGGGGCTCCTCTAGGCAGGAAAAGCCATCTCACCTGCCCTGCTGGACAGATGGAGGAGGATGGGACTGGCACCAGCTCAAGGTACCTTCACAACAAACCCTGGCTGCAGAGCTGCCGTGAGCCTTTCCCAAGGGCTTGGGTAACCCTCTGTGTCTTCATTTATGGTACAAAAACAGTGCTCTGTTCACTGAAAAAAATAATTACAATAAAAACAGGTTTAGTAGAACTAGAGGTATTGATATTATGGCAACCTTGCTCCGAGTTTATTTGGGGCCAGAGGGTACTTTGTGAGAAAAATGCTCTTAGGGTTCACGGCCATACAAATTAAGGGGAACATGGGATTTGAAAGATATTTGGTCACATCTACAGTGTGGAAGGACTGCTTTTTTGTTTAGAAATGTTATTTTATGGTCTGCATATGTATTGCAAAGGCATCTCGAGCGATGCTGTGGTGAAACAACAAACAAATGGGGCTACATGCAGTAAACCATAGCTGTAGCAGCTTTGTATTTTTTTCCAAAACTGTACTGACTCAGAGCTGCATCAATTTCAGGAGAAACAGAGGGAAAAAGGCAAATGAAATAAACACTCATGAAAGCAGTTCATGTTTGAAACTGAAATTTGTGAGTAACATCCTTTGAAAGTCTCTGACGATGTTGTAACATTCTTGAAACCGTGAGAGAACACAACCTGAACTCTGAAAAATCAGAGCTGTTTTTGGACGTCTGTTCTTCCTCCAGCTTAGACCCACCCCCACCAAGGACAGCAACCTGGACCCTTCAGAGCATCAGGGCATCTCCCTGTCCTACATAAAGGGAATGACTCTAAAGATGCAGATCTCAGGGCTGCCAGAGCAAGGCATTTCCCAAGGAAGCTTTGCACGTGGCCTTGCATCACTCCCTGCAGCAGACCCAGGCCACTGTGAACCAGATAACAGAAGTCTTACCAACAATCTGGCCCTGAAGACAGAACACATCTTACCTGTTTTACAGTCCAGAAAAAGAATTAATAGAGAAACCGCCATGAGAATCTACTGAACATAATGGAAACAGCAATTTGCTTGGGGATATTTTAATTGTCCTGTTTACCCAAAACTCCCTGACTTCAGCCTGAACTTTGCTTCTGCCAGATGATTGGGAACAGCCCTTCTGTGAAACAATTATACAACATGTGTACAGAGAATAATTTCTAGGAATTATATTAAATCATAATAAATCACAACAGGTTGTGACAGGCTAGGCTTGTAAGTGCCTGAACACGACTCACCCTGGACATTTATAGTCTCACACATGAGGTCTCACTAAGCCATACCAAAGCAATAACCTCCACTACAACTCTCCAGGAGGCAAAATGGCAGTATTAAATAGAATATTTGAGGCTGGTGCATGTGCTGCAGCACTGCCTTTGCCAGCAGCGTGTGCTGCACCCTCAGCTGGCACAAGGGTGGCCAGGGGCAGCCAGGAGCCCAGGAAGTGTGGCTGTGCTCGAGTAGGTGGTACTCTTCATTTGAGTCAACACTGAAACCCGCGTGCTCTCAACACCGCAGAAGGTGTCATCTTGTGGATACAGAACTGACATCCTGACCACCTCCAATCCTGAAAGGTTTTCTCATGTTCTCTTCAAAAATACAGCTGCTTAACACAAGGGTTTTGGAAAAGTTCTGATCTGGAGGGCAGCACTTTCTCCATGTTCCTTCCTGCCACAGTGTTGGATGCACAAGGCGCAGTTGGTGCTTGTCCAGTGGGGTCTTGGTTCTCTGTCCTGCCACATTATTTTACCCTATTTTACTCAGGTGTGAAGGACCATGACTCTTGATCTCCTTTCAGCAGCCCAAATACCTATTACAGACATTTTTATTGCCCCAAGGGTAGATGTTGTCCCTTAACCCAAGCCAATGACCTTCACATGAACAATTTCTGATATGCTGTGAAGCACCTTTATTAACCAGAGTAGCCTCAAGGTTTCAGGGACTCGCAAAGCCCTCCAAGAACTTCCAGGATGAGGTTTTGGCAAGGGGCCCAGGCAGTCCCTGCCACCAGGCCTTAGCAGCCTCCCACAGACATTCAGGAGTTTCAGTGCCCAGTGTCCTCTGCATCACTTCTGTCAGCCATCTAAAGCACACCCTGGGTTTCTTTTCCAGAACAGCAATGGGAAAAGGCAGGAAACAAGACAGAGGAACAGAGTGGGGGCGTTGGGAGAAAATGAAAAAATACAGACAGATTAAATTTCATTCCTCTTAGCAGGCAAGTGAAGTTAGAAGAGTGAGGATTACTTCACCAATACATTTCTGCCTAACTGCTGATGTCTCTCCAAGTCATTCTGAACCAGGAATCTTTGAGAAGCTGTGGTGCTCATGTTCACTTTTGAAACACTTGACACTTCCATGAGGAACCCTCGGCTTTTGAGAGAAAAAATACAGACTTTGAGAACTAAACTGTGTGGTACTGCAGTACAGAGAGAGACACAAAAATGATGTTACTCTGACATCAACAGCATTATCAGAAACTTCTCAGCAAGCTCTCAGGAGCAGAGATGGTCCCCTGAGCCCATGTCCCAGCCAGTCTGGGCTGAAAAGAGCCTCCCATCCTGGAGCAGGGGGCTCTGCCCAGTGACGGGCAGCAGCACCCACCTGAGGCACCCACCCGGGATCTGATCTCCTTTGCAGCTCTGTAAATCAATGGGAGCTTCATCCACTTCAATGGAAGCCCTCTGGATTTATGCCAGAGCAACTGAAATTAGAAGCTTGCCCTAAGTGGGCGGGAGCTCATTATAAGACTAAATAAGGAGTGAGTCATTTTCAGAATTTTAAACTGAAAGGAGCCGCATTTGGCTGACCTCCTTTTTTTTTCCACACTGACTGCTTATTAGATTACAGCAGATAAGAACTGTGCTTTCTTATTGGTTTTTCATGGCAACGTGTCTGTGTCACTGACAAAGGTGGAAACACTGGTTCAAAATGAAAAAAAATCCAAAGCAATATGTTTAAACAGCACAGTGTTTTTAACTGGGAGTCAGTTTTGATATCTGAGCAGACAAACACTGGCTCAACTTACTTGTAAGTATTCCCATTTCATCCAGAATACATCACGGGCCAAGTGACCTGAGAGGAACCGAGCATGAAGAGACAGGAAATCTCTTAGCGGATTGAGAGAAGCTGGTTGCTGATTGGAGGAATGATTGCCAGTCTTAATTATCAAGTTTGATAATCATTTCTTGTTAGTACCACTATTAGGAAGACACTTGACTAAAAAGAAAGTTTAAAAGAAAGATGAACACAGAAGAACTACTCACGCTGCCCGGTTCCAAAGACTCATTCTGAGCCTATTCTGGTCTCACAGATCATAAATCCTTCCATCTTCATCTTGCAACCCTTTCAAGGAGACTTTTTTAGGCTCCTACTGCCCAGGTGTTTCAAAAAGATGACTCTCACTGATGAGATTAGGCCTGAGTGTGAGATGGCCCCCTAAATCACTTTTGGCTTTGCATCACTCAGCAAAGCAGACACAAAAATTTCCAGGCAGAAAATATTCCTGGGGTAACGATTCTGAGGCTGCCTTATTTGAGATTCCAGATCTGCTAAACCTTGTAATCTCTGTTTGAATACTCATTCACCCAGAGTGAGATTGTATTCAAAGCAGTGGTGAATGGAAGAGGCAATTAGAGCTGTACCACAAATAAAACCACCAGAGGCACATGAAGGAAGAGGTGAAGGACAGAAAACTTCATCAGATCAGAAGGATGGGACAACAGATAAAGTTGGTTGGACCCTCTGAATCTTCCAGTACATTTTTGTACTGAGTGTGGAGATCAGTCATGATACAGAGAGCTATTGAATGGGATTGCTCTGTGTCAGGGGCCCATTTCCTGCAGTGGTGATTGACATAACCTGATATTGGCTCGGAGCTGACCACAGCCAGCAGCAGCCTGGGGAGGCAGCGAGGACAGCGGGGCTGTTCTCATTCACTCCTACAACCACAGGGCTGAACACTCATTACATCTGGCACAGGCCGCCTTCTCACAGATCAAAGATTGTTCTGTAGACCTGAAAGCCTAGTTCCAGTCATTTAGCTGGAGTTTAGGAGGCAATTTGTCGATGACCTAGAAGGACCTACTTGGGTTGACATTACTGATACTCAACAAAGAAAAGCAGAAAACACCCTGCGAGGCCAAAGTCGTGTAGGCTAGAAGGAAATGCAGTTTGTTAACATGATAGGACTGGACACCTGCGTGGAATGTCTTCTCTGCTGAACCAGAAGGTTGAGGGCCACCTGAAATTACTCAGTAGCACTCATGGGTGTGCTTTTATGGCCCTGCAAGGGCAGCCCAAGGGTCCCCAGCGAGAGCCCAGGTGCTGGTGCTGTCCGTGGGGCAGCTGCCCCTGGCTGGGTGTGAGGGGAGCTCCAAGGGCTGACCCCACTGCCTGCAGAGACACCTCAGGTGCCAAGAGCAGATCCCAGGACAAGGCACAGGCCAAGAGCATTTTCTCAGCCAGGAAGAATTCCCCTAACACCATGTTCAGCTTTCCCATGGAAGGTTTGGGGTGTACCTTTAGAGGACATTCCATTTCACTTCCTAAAACACCCAGAGGTGGGTGGTTTAGGAATCTCCTCCTGGTTTCTGTATTTAACTGGTGGTGCAAGCATTGCCCAATCCCAGTGCTGGGGAAGAGGGAACAGTGTAGGTGGGGAGAGCCATTCCTTGGAGATCTGGATTCCTTACAGCTGGCACTTTCCAGTGAGCCTGGGGCTTTTTGGGGTGCACAGAACATGTGAGGGAGAATGATTTCATTTTGAATCCCCAGCCCTTCATGGGTGTGCCCTCCTCTGCTGGGCCATGGGACTGCTCCAGAGTCATCCTTGGGTTTGTCCAAGTGATCACTAGATTTTGCCCAGGCATCAGGCAGCATCACAGAGGATCTTGCCCCTCTGCTCCTTTTCCAGTCTGCTTTTTACTAATTATATGACACAGATATATAGGCAGCATTTTCTTCCTCCTACCTCCTTTACCAAAGGGTTTTGGGGACTCCCATTGTAAGTCCACAACTTTCTCTCTCTGGTTCTAAATGGGAAATTGCCTTTGAGGGCAGGAAGCCACCATACTTCATGGGTCTTCTCCCTGCAGTACCTAAAGCTCCGCATTCCTCTCGGTCTTGACAACAGGTCCAAGCCCCCCAATTTTCACATGATCCTGCTCCAGGCAGTGTGCTGGGAGCCCAGGGTGCTGCCCACCAGCCACCTCCACCCAGGGACACTCTGGTCCTTCCCATAGGCTCACCCCAAGCCAGGTGCTGGCTGGGCACCTCGGCTCAGCCCTGCCCCAGGAACCTGCACAACTCGCCCGGCCGCCAGAGGAGCAGCTTGAGACAAACTTTTTACCTCGTGGCATCACTGCTTTTGATTGGGGTTGGTTTTGTGAGCGAGCTTTGCTGCTGACTAATAGCCCTGGGCAATTGGCAGGGGAAATGAGACCTCACTGAATGGCAAGGTATGGTGAACCAAAATGACAAGATTATACTAGCAGTTCATTAATGCAGATGGGAGAGATTAGAATGCTTGTTACTATGATAAAGCAAAATTGCGTGTGTATGAAACATGCCTAGACATAAGTTTTAAAAAAATTAACATCACGAAACGTTACCTTTTTAATTGAAAAAAGAAAAGAATCCCGTGCTGGTAGACATGATTTTGCCAAAGGAGGGGATTTTGGTATGAAATACACCTGGAAAATACGACAAATTATAAAAGATACTTCTCTTTCAGTTTATGTTTCTTCTCAAAAAAAAAAAAACCAAAACCAAACCTCTGGATGGGACAAGCAAACTGGTTCTGCTCTCCCCTCTTTATTTTTTGATAACCTATGTCTTATTTCAAAGAGAAGCAGCATAAGAGAAGCTCCACATGAAGAAAAACTCCTTATAATATTCTGAAATATCCCATTGCTTTCACTTATAGGAAAAAAGTGTCAAACATGGCAAACACAACCATTTCCCAATAGGCAGATATCCAGTGACCACTTCTTGGGTCTGAAATCCCAGCCAAGGGCTCCAACCTTTCCTTGTTATGATACAACATTGGCTCAAATTTCCTGGAGTTTAAGGGGCTTTAAAAATTGGCTCAAACCTGTATCTGATCTTTGCCATGTGAACTGTCCTTCTTGTAGCACGAGGTAAACTGCAAGGCACAACCAGTGCTTTGGGGAAGTTTGAACAGAGGCTTGATTTCAGATCTGAACTTTGTCATTCAGGCCTATCTCTTCTCTTTCTTCTTTCCCTTTGTGCTAGCAACACGCTCTGACTTTGTAGATCAATGCAGAAGGCTGTAAATGATGCATGAAATGAAAAATCCCTGTCCAGCCAGCACACAGAGAGAATACAGACAGTGCTATACTGTCATTGCTGTGGTATTTGCTGCAATATTCACAGCTAGAAAAGCCCTCTAAGTCCCAGAACAATGCTGGACTATTTTAAAGTCTCAAGCTCTTTTTGGAGAGAGGGAAAAGAGGAAAGGAAAAATTAACTCCCCCTTACACCCACCTTCTTCCTTTGTCTCAGAGTTTTCACAAGAGCAAACTCTGCCCCGCCGTATGAATCTTTCATTATTCCTCAGCCCCCAAAAAATTCCTTCCTGTTCTCAAATGGGGGTGGCAGGAGATGAGAAAAGATGAAAATAAAGAGATTATATCAAATAAACAAATGCTTTAATTGAGCCAGCTCAGAATGAATCATCAGCTGTGCTGCACTGAGACTGGGGCTTGTTCCTCTCCAGCAAAACCCCTGAACCCAGCAGGGGCCATGGACCAGCAGCCAAAAAGCCCCAGCAGCCAGCCCCAGCCCCTTGCCCTAGAGCACCGTTGTTACAGCTGGACTCTGTGATCTTAAAGGTCTTTTCCAGCCTAAATGATCCCAATTCTGTGAAGGAGGATGACCATGCTCAGAGGTGCTTGAGCTCTTCCCAAGCGTGCTCGGCCCATTCCTCGCACCTCTAATGTCCTGTGCCAGCACTGGGGATGATGAGTGCTTGGCAGCACTATTCTTCATATGGAACATTAAGCTGAGGTCTTGCACACTCCTGAACATTAAATATCCCATGATAGTCATGAAGAAGAGCTACGGGTTTTATTAACCTCAGTGTCCTGGACACATTGCACTAGGAAAGTCATCATTAACCTACCTTAAGAATACAGGCAGGGGCCCTCTTTGCAAACTAATGCTCCAAGAGCTACAACCCTATGAAATACCTTTAATAATTTAAAGCAACTACCAAATGTTGCTATAAAGGATATAACCTCACCTCGACAAAGGAAATCTGTAAAGATTTTGACACAGTAAAGTGCTCACAGGTCCAAATCTTGATTCTTTTCTAGTCAATGCTCAACCATTGCATCCAAATACTAATTCTTGCCTTCTCTCCCACCCTGTGCCAAAAGCTGGTTCATCTGGGCTTTCAGCTATTTTTAAGATAAAACTTTCATTGTTAACTGGGGTAAAAAACCATTAACAACACCTCAGCACATGTTGAGAACTCTTCTGAGAAGGCTTAGGACCAAATCAGGTGATCCCCCACAAGATAGATAAATATAATTCTTTAAAAAGGTCAGGCAAGGGTTTGTTTGGTTTTGTTTTTTTTTTTATAAAAAGAGTGAGGAGGAATTAGGTTTACTTGCTTGTGTAATATTAAATACAACCGGATTTAACCCAGAAACAAATAATACTTGAGTGATAACAGATTTCACTTGACAAATGTTAGAGTCACTGTTACATTGGTTGATGTATTTCTAATTTGTGCCTCTAACACCCAACTCCAATTTGCTGTCAGTGCACAGGGGAAATACAATTACTGGAGGAAGTGGAAGGAGGGAGAAAATAAGAGCCTGGTGCAGTACCAGGACTCTGATACCTCTGCTCAGTGTCATTTTCTCTGTGAACCAGCTTCTGCAAAGAAAAATTTCAAGGAACAACCGCTTAGATGAGTGCTGCTTGCCTTGCCTGAGCTGTGGTCAGGAAGCACCTGCAGCCCCAGGGATCAGGCACAGAGTGCTTCTCCCAGGGCACCCACAAACAGCAGTGGGGGCAGAGATTTGCCCTCATGACCCCCTCTACCAACCTCTGAAGGTTTTCACTTTCCAATTTCCCTACTCTTCTCTTCATTGAAAAAAATTGTATTAAAGAGTTCTTTTTGGCACTGAAGTCAGGAACTGTGACTGAACAGATAAGGCAGCAGAACTGGTGAGAAAGGAGCTCCCATTTGCAGAGGATCCCACCAGAGCTCATCACATTTCCAAGGGCCATATTTTGTTTTTCCCCTGCCCTGCAGCACAGTGAGGGTCTAACATTCAGTGGTCACACACAGGTGCCAGCTGGCCCTGGAGGCACCTCTTATCCCTGTGCTCCAAACCCCAGCCACGGCCCAGTGATGTCAGGGCTTCAGGTCCCATTGGCATCAGCAGGAGCCAGACACCAAGAAAGCACACTTGGTTTCAGTCAGCCTTAAAATTTGCACTTCCAGGGGCACACCAAAGCAGAATTTGCCTTTTCCACTTTTGCAAAGTGCAAAGGGGAGATTTGTATGTTTACCAAGATCAGGAAATTTTTCTCCTGCATTAATTTACTGTTGCCCAGAGTGAAAGGGGGAATCTCTGTTCTCTTACAGCAGCAAAGCATCCTCTGAACTCAGGGATTCAGGAGGGAGACCCAGGCTGGCAGATGAGCTCTGGACCCTTGGACAGGTCATTTCACCCCCTCAGCAGCACAGCCAGATGAAGCAGTGAGGGGATGGGCAAAAACTCGAGAGCAAAGGAAATTGCATCCCTGAGCTTAGAGGGTAGGCAGTAGGAAGAAGAGAACACAACCTGCAAACCCCATTCTCCATCCGTGTCTCTCCCCACACCAGCTGTGGGCCCCCTGCAGCACCCATGGGGGCTGGTGAGGAGGGAGGGTCCCTCTGCAGGCACCAGGGAAGGGTGGTGAGAGCCCCGTGTGCAGGCAGGGACAACATCCCCTCTGTGATAAAGCTGCAGCGTTTCAGGCTGGAAGCGTTAGCACTTTGAAATGGGAAATCACAGAGTGCCTCTGTTCAATCCTTACCCCACAGAGAATTATTGTAAAGTGTCGGCTGCATTTACATTCTTTTTTTTTTTTTGTGGACAGAGTCACAAAGGAAAGAGAATGACAATAAAAGCAGAGGTACATCATAGGGGAAAACAATCGCAGCCTCAACCACTACATGCAAATGCAGAGCAAAGCCTGGTAACTTCACATGGGTTTTGCTTGCTGCTGCTGGAACACTTCAGTTCCATTCATGAGCAGAGATCTAAAACCTGGCAGGATTATTAGACAATAAGACTCCTTCCTGTGTCTCCTCTAATTTGCCTTGATAGATATGCAAAGCAGGGGAGCAAAAAGCTAACCAGGTCTCTCTTATTGACAGAAGACAATTTCCAGACCATAACCTACTTGCCTTTTAAGCTGCCTGGGAGAAAAACACTTGTGCTGGGTTTGGAGGCGGGAGGAGGGATGCTGGGTGGGGGAGATGGATGAAACTTGGGAGTATCTGGAGGTCTCCTTACAGCCTGTCAGCCTGTTGTCCTGTTGCAGCTGATGCAAAGGAGAAGTTAACAAATGATAGTGCTTTTTAATTAGTGCATGGGGAATTCTCACCGTGCAATAGACACGTCAATGTAACTCTAAGGTATTAAAGAAAAGAAAAAAAGGAAAAAGTAACACCACCCAGCCCCAGCCCTCCCAAGACATAGCTTCAACTCCAGGCAATGTAAACACTGGGAGAAGTTTTTCAACTGATTTTTTTTGTTTCTGGGGCTGTTGTTCACATCTGGTGAAGCTGTCCCTGGGCTACTGCCATATGTAAGGACACAGGGTTTATGACTTATTGTCTGTAAGATTTATGGAGATGATCTATGATCAGCAATTTTTCATATTCTTATATCCCAAGCAAACACACAGAGGGCCATTCCCTGCAGAATTGGAAGGTGTAAACTGACACTGTCTCAGCACAGCGAGGCCACCAGCACAGATACCAGGCTCAGGGACCGTGGTAGCAGCAGGGATGGGCCAAGGCACACAGGGAAATTCATGGTTTCCATTCCCTTCCCAAGACAAACAAGGGGCAAGAAGAAAAGCAGGAAATTAAAGAATTAAGATGAGCTACTCCAGCTCTTTTGTGATATGTTAATGAAACTGTATTATCTGCATTTATTAAGTGAAATTCCAGAGCATCCACAGCATTTCTCCAGGAAACACATGAGCTTTGGTGCTAACAAAAAGCCCAACAACCCCAGGTGGCTTCTCCACATTTCCAGGGGAATCCCTGCAGGTTGCGGGGAGCAGAAATCCCCAACTCACGACTCTGGAGATAGCCCTGCTCGAGCCTCTGTGCATTTAAAGGAAGGAAATGCCTTATCACAATGTTTTGCTGATACCCTGCCCCGGTTCTCAATGCCACGAGCCTTCACCTTTCACTCACATCAGGACCGCCATCAATAAGGAGATTCAGTGAAAACAATAAACAAGAGGAAGTGAAAAATCTGCCAAGAGTTTTGGTTGGGTTGCAGCCATGGATGTTGTCTTTGACAGGTAGTCTGGCTGTTAATGAAGGACAAGGCCTTGTCACCATTAGCAGGACATCACAGGGAGGAAATAATCATCTTCACTGACTGCTGTGATCATGCTCAGCACCTCTGTGCCCAACTTCTCCCCTCCCAGAGGTATGTTCCTCCACACACACCTTGCCTTTGCAATTGGCAATATTTCACCTTGCAGGGGAAAACCAGTTCCTCTCCAAGTCCCATCTTCTCTCCCAAGCACCAGTGTCAGCTCATAGCGTCCCCCTCCTTGGGGCAGGAGGAGGACAGCCAACAAACACAATTAATAATAGTAATAATAATAATAATAATAATAATAATAATAATAATAATAATAATAATAATAAAGTAATCATCATATTCTTGCAAAGTAAAACACAAGCCTTAAGTCCATAATCTCCACAGATGAAGGTACCGAACTGGTAAAATGCTGAAAGCAACCTTATTCCACCCATCATTAATACAATGTTGAAATCAATTGCCCAGTTGAGCTGTAGCTTCACAGTGTCATCAACAGATCCTTCTAAGAGCCACTGAGTCCAGCACTGATTTACACCTGATCACAGCCCACCCTGAACAACTATTTAAAAAATCATGTTACATCAACTTCTGTTATGTACAAACAAATCAGCCCATTTGACAGATATAATCAATTCTTTGCTATCCAAACAGATTTGTTCCTTTCCCTAAAAAAAAAATAAAATAAATGCAGGTGACACCATTAAAAAGGAAATTAAAAAAGAAGGAGACATGTAGAGTTACCAAAAGAATGTATTAGTCTAGAAGTGTATCTGCAGGTTTGGAAAACAGTCTAGCCCTGTGTGATCATTTTGACAGAGGCACTTGAAAGAAATCAATAAAATTGATCAGTCAGCTGCACTGTCTATAGATGTGGATCAAAGTTCTGGGTTGGCTGGCAGTGTTATTTTTACATAAAAGTATGTGAAAAATAAAAATGGCACAAAGGGACACAGAGCACTTGGGAAGCTGGGGTGGAAGGGAGCCTGGGATGAGCAGCAGGATGTGCCAGCCAGCCACAGGAGCGTGGCACTGCAGCAAGCTTCCTGCAGAAAGGAATGGGCAATGGAATGGAGACTGCTCCTGCCAGGGGATCTCTCCGTGTGAAAGGCTGTGTCAGGCCCTGGCAGTAAAAATCCTGAGCAGAAGTGTTAAACTTGCCAGATTAAAAGAAAACTCAAGGTCTGGGTCCTTTAATAAATGTAGGAATTGAAACCCTAACTCTCAGAGGAGGCTCTTTCAAAAGTTCTCAACCTAACCTTTGTTGAAACCACAGGATTTAGCTGATACAAACTGATGCACTGACTTCGAGATGAGTTACACCAGCCTGTACCCATTGAGGGTCTTACCTACCCTTTTTAATGTTATATTTTATCTCTAGTGAATCAAGCCAGAGATTGTCCCACCTTTCCTATACAAGATACTCACTTGTGGACCTTGTGAAATGATGCAGTTTCTGGGTGACTTCTCGTTTTGTCTTTAGTCAGACCTAAGCTAAAAAAGCAGTATTTTAGTAATTAAGTTTTCTGGTCACCCACATTGCCTCAACTCTGCTTCCTTTCGGGTCTGGGAATCAGAGGTATTTGAATGAAAACAGAGAAACTCAGAAGTACCAATCATGTCACCTACTACACAGGACAGTCACAAGTAGTCCCTCTGTGATGTTTGCTTGCTCTGTATCATCACAAAGCAGTGCAATAACCCCTCTGTTCACATCCATCTGTTTTCTCCTCTCCAGTCACTGCACTGTGCAGTTCATGGGCTCCCTGCTCTTTATCAGCACCGAGGACTCTCCGTTTGCCATCTACAACAGCAGCATTTAATGCAGCAATGCCCCATTCTAATGCTATGAGAGATTGTATCTGAACAGAAAATGCACATTTGAAGCACAGCTCACTTCATTCACTCTGGGTAACTGCCTACTACAATTATCAGGAAATGAAAAATATCACTTCACAGCCTTCTCTTTTCACATGTTGAAAAAACATATAAAGATCAGCACAAACACTACGGGGTCATTCATGCACGAGGCAATGGTTTGCTCTGTTTCCATGATCTATCACTAAACAGACAAAAGTCTGGGGCTTTACAAACGTAAGAGAGAATTTCTAATAATCACACATTGTGCATACATGTCCGCACACCCTTTCAAAGCAAACAGAGTGAACATAAAATCTATAACAGTAACAGACTATCTTCACTTTATGGCAGACTTCTGGAAAGTTTGAAGCAGATACTGTCACCAAGCTGCTGTTTAAAGACGTGAAATGCAGAAAAATAAGAAAAATCATTATCTCTGCTGTGGATTCTTTCAGAATGAAAAAATTATAATTGTGGGAGTCAATGCATTTACAAGTGCTCATGGGGTGCTATACAGTGGATATACAGTGACCCACAAAGTGGGAGCACAGATACTAAAAGAGGAGTGTAAAACAGAATTATAAGAGGGGAGCATAAATAACACACAATGTAATAACCAAGGACTCAATTCTAGGGAGTCTATATATAATCCTAGTTTCCCTCCCTCCCTCTTACAATGTTTTTAACATTGGTTTGACTTCAGCCTTCCTGGATAGACATTTAAACAGGAAAGGCTTCAGGTTTATTAAGTAGAAGTATTGAAATTGGCAAAATATCTGATTTGGTTCATGTTACATGCTTTATAATATTGTTATGCTTAATTAGGATGCTGCAGCACTCGAATAAATGAAGACATAGTTATTATTTCATAGGCTGCTACCCATTAAAACTAATACTTCCTCTGCTGAGAGGTGTAGACAGCAAAATCCATGATGCTCAGCCTTTCTACCAGAGATATTGTGTGAAACAGCTGGACACCAGACTTACAGCCACCAAATTCCTGGAAAGATCTCCATTTTACACAGGGAATGAGAAAAACACACCAAGCCAGTAAGTGAGATCAGGCTTGAATTTACACTGTTGTAAATTAAAGTAACAGCGAGGTGAAGGGAATCCCATCAGCACAAAGCTGGAGCAGAATCCAGCTCAGGCCGTGTCAGCCACACCACTGGAGCAACACCCACGTGGGCTGTGCCCTGGAGACCCCTGGTCACAGCCACAACACCATTTTGCAAAGCTGGTCACAGCACAAAGCAGTTCAGTTGTCTTCATACTCTTACAGCAAAAGAAGCAGCCAAAAATTGGTCTTCCCCAGCAGTCTCTTGGCAGAGAGAATGTAGGAACCTGGCCACCACAGCAGCTCTGCAGACCTGCCCTGCCACACACGACACCTGCTTTGGGAACACCAGCCCTGCCTTTATAGCCCTGCCAGACCTGCTGCAGTGTGTCACACTACACTGGGAGTCAACAAAGCTTTCTTACCAAGGCACTGTTGGGAAGCCACATTCCTCTGATTTGCATTTGGGACCCTTCTCTAAAAGTGTCTGGTAGTGCAGGTTTTAAGCATCAGAACATTGGCTTTGGTATTCCCGCAGCCTCCTACCTTAGAGGTGTGATTCCCGATGCCATCTGTCCTTCCTGGGCCATCTGGGCTGGGAAGCTGCGGATCCTGGACCTCCAGGGGGCCCCCACAATGTTCTGTGCTGAGCACACCCTGGGCCTCCCCATCTTCCACAGAGATGGAATGGAAACTTCGAGTGCTCTTCATACAACATTAAAATCCAGAAGTATTGCTGTCCTGTTTGCCACTGGGGAACTACAAAGTTCTCCCAATCCTTCAAGCAGATGACACAAGGGTATTGAAGACATTGTGTACCAAGGCTCAGCTGCCACCCAAACTCAAGAAACCCCAGATCCCTCAAAATCAGGAATATATAGGGAAAGCAGCAATCAACCTGAAGGCACCTCCCTATAGGCAGCTGATGGATAAGAGGCAGTACCTGTACCCAATCACCCTACCCACTCATACCAGCTCCCTGCCTTAATGAAATACTTTCTTAATTGATGCAAAATGTCATCAGTTTATGCTGGACTTTAGCTGAACACAGCAAACCCCACTCCAACCCGCAGTGACTTAAATTTTCTCTATTCACTGTTCTTTTCCGGCCTGCTACAGGAAAAATGTGGCCTTGCCGCAATTGACTTAAATTTAAAACCATTGACATATTATCTAACTCAATAAAAATCTTGCTAAAAAAAGGTGCATTGTGCTCATTCTCCTTACACATGGGAGGGAGGAAAATGGGTATGGACTTCTTCTATGGCTTTTAGTTAATTTGCTATCAATGCCCAGCTGCTTTAGAGTAAATACAGGAACAGGGTGTCATATGGGTATCCTGAAGCAAAAGAAGAGAGGTTTCCTATTTCTTTGTTATACAGCAAAGATGGTATGCATGTTATCCAAAGATAATACAGGGGAAGAAATCAATTCTCTGTGTTGTTACACATCCTTGCGTGCAAATGTAAACTTGGGGGAAAAGCAAAAAAAAAAAAAAAAGACCTATTCTATTATGCTGAGGTCATATGAAATCATTAGTGCGGGCTGATATGAACATCAGGAAAAAAAAATGCTTCTCCATGTGAGGAGAAGTGCATCAACTAGAAGTTTTAGTGGGTGAAGGGGCGAGGAGATTGCTCTGTTCAGCCCTAGGACGGATGGGATATTTGGGGACGAAGCAGCTGTTGTGCGCGGTGGATTTCAGACGAAGTTTGGGGTTTGAGCATTAAATCCGCGATGCCCCTGGCTGCCACCCTCTCCTCTCTGAGCCGGGCTGGAGCGGGTGAGCGCAGCGCCGGCGCTCCTTGGTAACGCCGAGGCGAGGAATACATCTCCGCCGCCGCAGCCCCGGCATCCGGCAGCTCTCCCTCGCGAAGGAAATTCGGATTATTATATAATGAGTCAACACAAATATCATTATCGCGGCGGCGGTACCTGCTGGCAGCGGCGGCCGGCGCGGCATTGCGGGGTGATTGATGGAGCGGCGCTCGCTCGGCGCTGCGCCCCGCGGGGGTCCCGCACCGCCGGGCCCTGGCAGGAGGCATCCTCTCCGAACAGAGACTCCCTTCCTGACGCAACGAGATTAAACAATTTGCTTTTAATTAGTACCGCAGTCATTTCCAAGCTAAGCGGTGGAAAGAATAGGAGGCAGGCTGTCTCTTTAAAGTTTTAAGTGGATTCAGTGCACACGGCGAATTGAGAGCCTGCTGTTGGAAAAGTTCAGCTTTCTGTCACCGGTACTGTGCTCTCTGCTAATTTTTACAAGAGTTCAAGTTGTATGCACCAGTTAGCAGAGACATTGCAGGGGGTACAATGAGAATAGAAAGCGTGACCCCTTGCTGCCTGTGTTTATAGTGCCTAAATTATATCCAGACAATGCTCCGGGTCCTCTCCCTGGCTCTGCCAGGGCCCCCTGCGCAAAGCCGTGTGCTGTTCCCCTCTGCTGCTGCCCAGGGAAAGGGGCCATTGGCATTTGTGAACACCCACCCGGGAATTCCCTGCAAAGAACTGTGGAGTGAGGAGGGGAAGAAAGATTTCTGGTGGAGAAACGCAAATGCAGTGGAACAATGTGAAGAGTGAGAACCCTGAAGGGAATTAGGGATCCCAAAATTGGATACCTCAGTTTCAACATCCTGTTTGTCCAAGAGCATCCCAGCACAGAACAGCAGCCAGGGCACTCCCAGCTCCTGACCCCACACTGCAGACTCCTGGTGTGCACTGGCAGGAGGGAAGGAGGGAGGGAAGGAGGAGATGCAGCTTCATCTGCAAACCAGCTAACACATATGAATAATTGAATACAAAATAAAAACCCCTTCCTAGCCAGGAGATGTACTTTTGACCACTGTTTTCCACTCCACAGAGCCTCCCTCCTGATGAACAGCTACCCTTCAGTCTCTAAAGAGACAGCATGATTACCCTGCTCCTTTGTCCGTGTCTCTGCCACATTAGCATTGCTTCTTTCAAAACATGCTCTAGCAAGAACCCTCCAAATACAGTGGGAGGAACCACTCCAAAAACAACAGGCCATCCAAACTCCTGCCCTGTCTGTCCCACTGCCAGCCCCTGTCCTTCCCCTGGGCAGCAAAGCATTTATGCACACAGGAGCCACGGGGCTCTCCGTGGGGCTCACAGCAGCCTGCCAAAGCCAGGGCTTGTGTGGCCCAAGCATCACTCAAAGAAAATGGGATTTTACTGCACATTTCTCAACAATGACGAGGGTGGGGGGGAACCCCATGGCCAGGACTGGTGCTGTCTGGATGATTAGTATCTGGCATTCCTCTACCTTCAGCCACAGCTGGTTTAGATTTGAGCTACTGGTTCATTTAGATTTATGCCGTTGGTTCAATAAACAAACACAGTACATAGTCCATCATGCTATCTGTATAATAAAGCTGCTTACCTACTTCCAAACAAGTAGCTTTTATTCATCTCTTCCTCTTTCATTTCCCTCTTTCCCTCTTTTCTCCCTCATATCAAACCCAAGAAGAGCATTTGCTTTCTTTCCAAAACCAGACTGTATCAAAGATCCAGTAATGTCTGAAGTCTCTCCAACAGCCCTTCAAACTGCACATTGCTGGAGAATATTTCCAGAAGTTGTCTGAGAAATTACTGCAAGTACTTCACCTTCCCAAAGGAAGCCAGGTTACACTCCTACCCCGGGGCTCCCTGTGAAAAAGCCCCAGATTCCCCCCTCAGCTGCTCGGCTTTTGTGAAGGGCCATCCAAGCTGGAGTTCATGGGGTTTTTCAGGATCACTGGGGCACAACAAGAGGCCAGTTTCTTCCCACTCTTACTTGTTGGAAGGAATAACCATGAGGCTGGGAAACAGTTAACCTGCACAGAAACCTTGATTTCAAGACGTGCCGTTGTCTGCCAGCACCATCCACAAAGTCTCCGCTTTCATCCAGAACGAAAAACACCCTGGGATTTTTGCAAAATCCTTTTAAGTTGTTCTAATGGTAGCAGCTCTGGATCTGGTGAACTGCTTTGTTATCAATGCCATGCAAATTGTTCATCTATTTCTCTCCTGCCCTGTTTGCCTCCACTCACTCGCCTCTCTAATAAATTCGTTTGACCGCAAAGGGTGCTTTATGACTCTTGTTTAAAACAGCTTCCTAATGATGCTTGACAACATCTCCTGCCTTTGAAAGAGCCTGGCTATGCTAGGCTCTAATCCCACAAAAGGAGGGATTCTTGTTAACCTGTGCCTCAGTCCTTTCTGTTGAGTCACCACCTTTAATGAAGCACTGAAGGGGAACCAAAACGCAGCTGGGAAATTATGGCTTTACATGATCATCTCTCGCTACAAGAGAATTATTGCCCAAGCCTTAATCCCGTGACTCAGCCCTCTCCTTGGACCCTCTTTAATTGTCAGAACCTGAGAAAATCTGGGCCGAGGTAAATAACACTTCAGCAGCAACAGAATAGATTCACTTTAGGCAATGAATTTTTAATGAGCTGAGACTGCAGAGGGAACAGGGCCGAGATCTGTGCTGCTTATCTGATGGGGAAGGTCAGGGTCTGAACGGAGGGAGGGCATGGATGAGAGAACAGATCTGACAGGGCTCTTCAGCTGAGATTTCAGCTTGTCACAGCCTGGCATACCTTAACATATTAGGACCTTCTCTTCAAAGGAGCAACTTACACATGCCCATGCTAACAGAAACAGCACAGTATTTTCCCCTGGTAAAGGTAACCCAAGGGTTGTACTCCTGCTTCCTAAAAAAAAAAAAGCATACAGAGTGAAAATAAAAAGAAACCAAACCAAGAAAGATCCATGCAGATGGGTCATGCTCTTCATGGAAAATCAGGTAACTCTACAGATAACCTGCAAATGGAAACACGAGTAAGACTCTGAGCAGTCCACTGGCACAATATTATGTATTAATCAGGTCAGCAGGCCCTGCTGAAGTCCTCACCAGCATAACCATCAACATAACCACCATAACCAACTGGTTCAATGAATCTCAGCCATGGGAATTCTATTTACTGTGTTTGGACTTCATACAGCTCCCATCCAGCACAGGTCTACCTCTACCCACCAACAGCTGTGACACTGTTCAAGAGCAACACCTACCCCTGCTGTTGGGCCTGACTGATCCCAGGCACTTCTTCTGTCTTAGAAAACTCAAAAAAGGACCAAAATGTGTCCAGATCCAGGAATGGGTTTAACACTGCTGTAACTCAGAGCTCTGAGTGCTGGCAGCTGCTGTCTTGGCCCAGCTTGGCAGGGGTGGTGGGTGGCCCACGCAGGCTCAGCCCACCCAGCACAGCCTCACCCCTGTCCCCTGCAATCCCCACACCCCTGGCAAGCACAATTGGGGTGGTCACAGAGACAAATCCTCTACTTCTGCCCAAGAGCCTCTGCCCAGCAGGGCATGGAGCAGGCAGGCAGGGGAAAGTCAATGTCCCAGGAGTCCACCTCCAAGAAAACCTGCAGCTTGGGCAGGGATGGTAACAGCAAACCTTTGGGCCAGAGATGTTACTGCTAAGCAATCTCGGGTCAGATCAGCACTCCTGAGATTTCCTCAAAGTAATGAATGTTTACAAAGAGCTTCTTTCTTGCACACCTAGAATTTTTTGTAGAGTTTGTCAGAAACGAAACCCACCAGGATACTTCTACCCTCAGACTGAGTCTTTTTCACTTGCTAGGATTTCTGTTTCTCATGGAAAAAGAAAGTGTATAAACTGTTTGCCGGGGAAAGAGTTCTTGTGTGTGTTTGTGTGTGGAAAAAAAATAAATAAAAATTGAGCAGAAAGTACCTGAGCAGCCCAAGGCTGTATGAGAAATTATGGAAGTAAAACTGCTGGGGGAGACTGATCATGCTGTCACACTCAGGAGGAAGGAAAAACTGACAGTCATTCCAAAACATCCCCCCAACTTGTCATCTCCCTGAGATTTGACCTGTATAAAGTGGGAAGGGGCCTGCTCTCACTCCGGGCTGTTTGCCCTCAGGTGTGTCCACCACGTCACAGCCCTGTGACATGTGAACCAGGACACTTAAAGGACATACCAGCAGGAGACAGGATAATTTATGGGGAGCCAGGTCAATGCAAATTTATTGTGAGTAATGGACAATGGAAAGGGGGAAGAAAGCTCCCATAGGAACAAAGGCGAAAGGGTGCCGGCTCTCTGCTCTCACAGACATCCACTGTGCTAATAAAAACCTTGGTGGACAAGGAAAAGCAAATACCAGTTCTGGGGAGCAGATTTACCGCAGTGGTGGAACAGGTCAGTGCAGAGGGAAGTGGTTTGATCAGAAAGTCGATGAAATTCAGATGATAATTACGCTCAGTAAGAGGCAAAATAATCTTTTCATTTGCTGGGAGGTTTCAGTCATGCACTTTGACCTTCATCCTGGTGTTTCATTAATAGTTTATATTAACAATTAATGGTTACTTTCATTGGTGTTGTGTGCAACTCGCATTAGAGTTAATTTTCAAGTTGGATATAATAATACATAAGTCTCATGGGCTACTCCTATCATGTGACAGCACATTTATTTCAACCAGGAGCCAGGAGATGAAAATCAGGCCAAACACCAGTCTCGGGTGTTTATTACTTGTGTCCAGTCATCCCACAGAGAAGTGAGATGTTGCAGCAGCTTTCCCTGTAAGGCCCTGATGGAAAACTGCCCAGAACAACTGAAGTCCCTTGATCGTAAAGATAATTTGCCTTTGGGATGACTTTCAATGCATGGTTGGTCTGGTTTACTGAAGAACCATAAAAAAGCCTCTCAGCTTCACTGTGGCACTTACTTGCAGTGGCCCCATAGCTGTGCTAATTTTGGCTTTGACAACACTTGCTGGAATAATTCTAAAGAAAAGCTCGACTTAAGAGTCACAGCTCAGGTTTGGGGTTATAGTCACAGTCCCACTGCTGTGGGAAGGACCATGAAGAAATGTTGCACCCAGGGACCCCAGCACAGGGCTCTTGCTGAGGCAGTCACACAGGCATTTGCGGAGGGTTGGTTTTAATCACCTGATTTGCTCTGTGTAATTTGGTTTGGTGTAAGTTGGGGTGCTGGCACTGAAGGAGATGTTTTGCTTGAGAAACCCAGTCTAGTGGAAGGTTCCCTACCCATGGCAGGGAGTTGGAACTGGATGATCTTTAAGGTCCTTTCCAACCCAAAACAGCCTATAATTCCATTTAAGGTTGCCGCCTCCTGCACATCCATCACCTGCTCTGCAATAGAGACTGGAGGACAGGCTGGGCTGAGGGCTACACTCAGCCCTGCAACAGCCCTGGCTGCAAAGTCCAGTCGAATTTGGGCCTGAAACTTCCAGATATCCCCTTGATATATTTACTTTTAGGTGAGGTACACATCCTGGTTTAGTTTTAAGGATAGATTTAATGTTGTCCTTCTCATTCCCCCACAAATTTATATCACTGAAACATTGTGATTGTACTATTTTTAAACTTGACACAAAGAGAGAATTGGGTCTATAATATTTGGCCTGAAAACTGAACTAGCTCTTTCCTTCAGAAGTAGTTGGAGGGAATGCACACTGTTTTGTCTAAAAATACATTTTTTAAAAAATCATGAAATCAAAACTCTATTATAATTGAATAGTCTTCATACCACAGTTTGATGATACTACTCTTACTGTGGCAGGAAAATATTAGGCAGTTCACTGCGACAAAGTTTCTGGAGACACTATATATTTGTTCCTATTTAGGGGGCTTTAGATTTGGTGGTAGTTAAACCGCGCAGAAATAGGTGTTCAGCTCCCTTGAGCCTTCCCCTGCAAATAGCTCAATTAAGGGACTAATTGAAGTGCAGAAATGTCCCTTGCAGGGTTGAAAAATGCCTATCTGGCATGGGAGTTTCGTCCCTGGGAGTTTCCTTCACCAGAGACATCATTTCTGGAGAAGACCAGGACGAAAGCAGGGACTCTGCAGCAGCATCCCCGGGCATCCCTGCCCTGCTGCTGGCACTGCCGAGCCGAGCTGGGCTGCTCCACCTGGCAGTGCCCGCCAGAGGTAATTTTACAGAATAGTGATGAATCAAATCATCAATCACTGTCACGTCGGGTGGCTGGAGCGTGTGCTCGGAGCCCGGAAAAGCCTGTGCATGCTCAGGATTAGGTTGCAAGTAAACTCAGCGGTGCTAAAATGCTTCCCTAAGTAAGTACTGGCAAAGTCCCTGCTGAAACGTGTCAGAGTCTATGCGCCGACTCGGGCAGAGCTTAAATCAGGGCCTATGACTTAAAGTCTGCTGACACTTTAGTGCACAGTTCCTGCGAGCAGAAATACTCCTGGCAGTGAAGTTATCCATGTGCATAAGTATTTGCCGGATCAGGGCATAGCTGCATCATCCTTTGTTCCTTTCATCATGCCTGCGATGCTGAATTAAGCCTTCAGCTTTGTCTTTGTCTTGTACACAAGCCCTGTTGTATAGTTACATCACTGTAATAAATGGTGAAAGGGAGGACCTGTATAGCAGAGGGAATATGATGCAAATAATTATAACAATAAAATGTTAATTAGCGCCTTTTCTTGAACAATCTTCTTTCTGATTGCAACATGATTTTGCTGAAGAACTGAAAAAAAAGTAAAAAAACCCCAACAAACAGAACAGTTTGTTAAATCTTAAGGCTCTATGGACTTGGGAGCTCTTTTTGTGAAAAAGCCTGAAAACCTGGCAAGAAAGCAAAAAAATTATCTGTCAAAAATGTAAATAGCACGAAGAAGTTTTTGACCAGCCCTAATCACCATGAAGCAGAGGACAGAGCATTAGCAGAACAAAGGTGTGGTTTCGTTCTCACACTTGCAGCTCACTCCTACCTCTCTTTGTGCCAACACTTTCTTTTAAATATATATTAAAAACCCACTTTGCTGCCCAAGCACCACTGCTGAGCCTGCTGCTCGGCACTGGCCCACGGCTTTTGGTGCGGGAGGGGAGTCCCCTGCTGAGTGCTGGCCACGCACCAGGTGTACCCCTCTCCCTGCAGCCCTCACCCTGCTTTGGGGCTGCCAGATGTGTGCATCTGGACTGGGTGTGGGGCAGGGCAGATCTCCCTGGGTCCTCCTCTTGTTCTGCCTCTTCCCTTCTCCGCAGTTCCTCAGCCTGAAGATTTAGAGACTACAATAGAGACTGGAACTGCTTAAAACATATAAATGTGTGAGTGTGCATGAGTGTGTGTGTGTAACTACACATTTTTCACACTACAATTGAGTGAATCTGCTCGAGAAAGACATTTCTGCAAATTCAGGTTTCCCTGAGCACATGAACCCATGGAATAGCCTTTTCCATGCTCCCATGCAGCTTTAGAAGCACATCTCTGCAGAGGCAGAGAAAGCCCGCTCCGATATTGGAGTCGTGACACACAGAGGATTTGAAATTGTGCATCTGCCTGTACCATTTGCATTTCATCACCTAGTGCTGGAACAAATAAAACCAAATGAGTAATGATCTGAGTCTGTGGCCTCACTTGCTGCTTTGCCAGGAATTATCCTGGCTCAGTGGACACAGTCCTGGGCAGACAAGAGGAGTCTGGTTTTGTCTCTGTCACTTACCTGCTGAATGGCCTTAGGCAAGTCGTTTAACTCTCACTGCTTCCCTTCCTATGCTCCATCCACCACCTCTGACTTTCTTTGAGAGAGTTTTGAGTTCTGTTAATGGCAAAGGGGATTTTAGTGCTGTTCTGAGAGCAGAATGGCCCAGCTATGGTCCCAAAGTACTTAATGTCCCTCTAAGAAAATTATTACTCATTTCTCAGATCCGTGGCAACCCGTATGGGTGACTCTCTGCTTGGGATGCCTTCCATTTGCAAAGGAAAAAAGGTAAAATCACTGAGCTCCTCAGAAGCAAACTGGAGCAATGAGTGCATGTGAGAATACTGCCATTTGCTCATGAGTAAACAGCGGTGAGAAAGAAATAAAAAGTCAATATAAGAGGCACCACTGCCTATTCACCCAGCCCTCGTTTACATACACGGCAACTGTGCTCAGGAAATGAGTGCAGCACTTGGAAACAGCAATTTCTGTCAGGCAGGGCTGGGCGAGCCTGTTTCTGATGGAGGCTGATCACTGAGGAAGCCATAAAAGCTATCAGAGGGATGAGAGAGGCAGCTGACATAGGTAAGAAGGCAAATATTAGGGGGATGAAAGGGATTATAAAGCAAAGCTGAAAAGATGTAAAAAGCTGATTAGGAAACCAAATATGACAAAGAAAGAAGAATGGCCCATGGGGGGAATAAAAACAATAAAAGATTTCTTTTAAAAAGGTAAAGGAGACAAGATTAACGGGGAGGCCTCCAGACCACTGAGAGGTGGTCAAGAGAGCTTAATAACACAGGCAGAGGGACTGAGAAGCAAAGTTTCCTGTGACAGCCGAGCAGGGAAATGCTGAGAGGATGAATAATCACCAGAGCAAACTCAGGCCGTGGGGAAGGAGGCAGGGCTGAGTGCAGAGTGTACTTTTAGCCCACACTGCTTAATGGAACAGCAGGAGACATGAAGTGCCCAATAACAGGGGGTTTGAGTCATTTTTAGGAGTTAAAAAGTGGTAAAGAAAAACTGATATAAAGCAAGGATCTTTGAGCATCTATGACAAGAGATAGGTAAAAACCAAGACATATTTACGTATTTGCAATAGATATCAGCCAATGCAGATGCTCATGAAATCTGGTGCACACAAACACACACAAACTCACTCCCATCAGCTGAAAGTCTGGCCCCAAACCTGCAGAATGCAATTTTTTTTTTTTTTCTTTTTTTTAATCAGAGGCAGGATTTTAGAGATGTTAACAGGAATGAGATCACCCAACATCTGGAGAAATATGAACTGATAAAAATGTATCTGCCCAGCTCCATAAAGGGTAAATCTTGTCTGACAAATTTGGCAGAATTTGTTTTAGGAGCTAACGTGGAAAACATGCAGGATCGAAGCAGTGGAGCTAATCCACATAGATTTCAGAAAAGTCATTTAAACACAGCCCAGGATGGTAGACTAATACGTAAGGTTAGCAAGTATGGCATAAAAACCATTGTCCTTGAAAGACTAAGGAAATGGTTAGGTGATTAAGGGCAAGTTGTAATGGTAAAACTTTATGGGTCAGAGAGGAGGACGGTGATGTGGTGAAGACAGCTATATTTGAGGTTATTATGATGACAGTTCAAGGCATCAGATGGAGACATACCTTTTACTCCGTAGAAAAACTATTCTGAGGAAAGTGCTACTCTGGGCAGTTCTAATCCAAAAATCACACTGAAACCAAGACCAGTTCATCTTCTGGGGGGGCATTTGCCTTTGTGGAACATCAAATCTTCCTGGGTCAGCAAAGCATTCAGTGCACAGGAATGAAATCAGGCCCAATGAGCCCAATAAATGAGAAAAAAGCACCCCACCCTAGGCCAGGCTAAGGTCAGGTTGTCCAGAGGGATTTATATTACAGCAAAAGGGTTTGCTGAGCTAAAAGATCACAGAACAGGAGAAGAACTTAAGGCAGACCTTGAATGGGACTGTCAACCCCTGGCATCCCCAGGTGCTCCTGGATTATATTCCCACCTTATCTCAGCATTTGTGCAGTTTGGTCCTGGCTCTTCAGGGTGATGGTGAGCAGGGTGCAAGAGAGGAGAACTCCCAATAGCAGGAGGGAAGCAGAGCAAACCAGGGAGGATAGAATGGGGGTGATCCAGAATATGTCACTGAACAAGGGGTAGTGCTTCCGAGGGCACTCAGGCAGGCTTCAGCTGTGTGACCCAGCACCTTCATGCCACATTTACTTAAAAGCAGAGTATCAGCTATCACAGCATTGTGAGAAACCCTGTGCAAGCTGCACACTGTGGTAAAGTCCCTCAGTATGTCCCCTATAAACTCTGGACCCTCTGAGAATGCCCATCCTGTGCTGGAGGCTCCTGTACCTGCACTAGCTCAAACTCCTGCCCCCAGCCATAGCCCGTGCTCCTGCTGTGCTGCTCTGCCAGCTTCTCACCTCCTGCCACCAGGAAACGCAGAGTCTCATCCCTGGCAGTGTAGCACAGTGAAGTCTCCCTGCTTTGCCTGTAATACCCAATGCCATACCCCTCCCTCTGCCCCCAAATAAGGGCCCCAGGCAGTGGGAACACCCAAAGGTGCTCAATCCCTCGTGAAACGTGACCCAACTCCCCACCCTCTGTGAATTTCAGCGCCAGTTCAGGAGCTTTAAAAAGTTATTGAGTCCCTGAACACAGGGCTGGGATTTTGTCTGCTGCCCACTCAGCAAGTCTGGCTTTTCTAAAAGTACTTATTTCTATCTGAACTTCACTCAACTTACCTGCATCCTTTGAACCAGCAAAATCGAGTTGGGAACACCACCAAAAACCTGCCTTAAAGAGTTCACCCACTTTTGGCAACCCTTTCCTGCTGTGTCCCCTCCAGGCACAGGCAAAATGAGGCATTGCCTGGAGCATGACTGCTGAGGGGACCAGCACAACCCTGGCCCCACCAGTCCATTTGCCCAGGGGACCCACTGAGGCCACCACACCCCACCTAGGGGCATCCTCCTGCCCCCCAGCCCCGTGGCAAGGCACTGCCATCCCAAATCTTTAGGGGACAAGGACAGCAATGTCCCCTTTCAAGGGGTTTGTGTGTGCTCTCTGGGCACTTTGCTGTGCAAGAGTCACTAGCTCTCAGTGGCTGCAGACCTCACCATGGGTCAGGGGGTGCCCCTGCAATGGGGAGGTGTTTTGGGGGATCTCTGCTCCCAGTGTCCTCCCTGAGCGCAGCTGTTTGCGCTGCAGATAGGAATCGCAGATTGATTAATTGATTAATCACACCTGCTAATTACATCGAACAAATAGGCAAAATTAATATTTGATGTGGGTCTCCAAAGAGACTGTATGGATCAATTTTCCACAGATAAGACAGGAAAGCTCCCGCAGATAATACACAAACCCTCCTGACTGCAGATGACTCTGTCACGCTGAGGCTGAGGCAGTGACGCTGTCCCACCAAGAACTGCTCGTTTCTGGCACCTGATTATTCAGAGCCCTGACTGGAACATCATACATGAGTCGTGTTTGCTGAGGCATGCTCACATGCACATGTTCAAAGCTGGTTTCAGTGCCACTTGGCTGCTGTTCTTCGGGAAAGTGAACATCAAAAACACATCAAGATAATAAAAATAACAGATCAGCCGCATTTAATACATAAATCATTATTATAAGCGCTGTTCTGCAACTTGAGCTGACTTCAAGTCAAGCTTCCATTACATTTAGCAAAAATATTGGTGTTTTTCAAAGGGCTGTAAAAATCCCCTCGCAAAACTACTCTGACTGTGCACCCAAAGCCAGGGCAGCCTCATGCAGCAGGACAACCACAGGCTGAAGCAGCACTTTCATCCTGTTTATGACCTTAAAAGGGGAAACTGCTCTCTTTTTGTTGTTCAGCCCTTTGCAAAAAGAGGCAAAGTTCAGCCCTCATTCACGTGCGTGCTGACCACAGGCACAGCAGTTCAACTGGAAGCATAACTCACATTTCCTGCGATGTGGGGGTCTTTTAGATGAAGGCAAGTTTGTTCCAGTGACCTTGGGAGGGCTGCTCCGGAACCCCTGTGACACTCACTGGGACCTGTCCACCCCAGAGCCACCTCCCACCCTGGTGCTTCCGCAGGTTCTGGATTCCTTGGGGTGAAAGTTGCTACATAAATATACATTATTGTTATATACTTGTCATTGGGTTTCTGCAGCGATTTGATTGCTTTGAAAATGGATTTTAAAATGGATTTATTATTGTGACAGTGAATTTCTTTTGTCTTGGTTTAACGTCCATTATCTAGTATAAATAACAGACTTTCTGCAAATCTAATTCCAGGTTTTTGCTTCCTATACCTTTACTAATCTAGAAAATCTGGTTGTATTAAGAAACTGCATCAGAAAGGAGTTAAACCAGCATATCCTCATAAAGCTGCAATAGACATGAAATGTAATGAGAAATCCTACTGCAAACAGACAGTGTTTTCAGTCTTGAGTCTTTATTTATTAAACCTACTTTAGGAAATTCAGGCAATCTACAAACATTTCGGGGCCTGATGTTGTAGCCTTATAAAGTAACCTTTGGAGAACAAAGAACACCTTGTGTTTTTGCAGCAAATATTGCCTGCTCTTAAAAGAGGGGGTGTTTGATGCATAAAAAACCCAAACTGCCATTATTTTCAGGGGAGATAACAGCACTGGGGGAGTCTGGTACTGCACCAGCCAGCAGATGCATGAAGGAAGAGTGAAATCGGGTGGTGGTCAAACCAGATTTTGGCTCAGGCAGTGATTTCCCAGGATCCTCTGAAAACTGGACCTTACCTTCTGGGAGATGAAATCAGTGTATCTAAGGCTCTCACACGGTCCTGTGACTGAAGTGCCCCAATTTCAAGACTCTCTGACTCCTCAGAATGCCTCTGAGGCAGGCAGTGCCACTGCTGCTGGGCACTAACACAGCCCTGAGCCCAGGCTCATCAGAGGATGGAGGTGCCCACTGTGGGAACAGGGTGCAATAAAGGTGCCTGACTTCAAAATTGAAATCCAGAAAATTTCTGTTCAGTTGCCAACAACTGTGAATCATCCACTGTCCAGACACATTCCCCATTTCCTCTGAGTGTCCTGGGTGCCTCTGAGAGTCCAGCTGCATTACAGATCAGCAGCTTTGTGCCAGGAGCAAAGGGCTCAGCAGGGAGTGGGGCTGCTGACTCAGTCCTGCCTCCAAACTGGGACCAGTTTTACCTGACCAGACCCTGTTGCGAAGACCTAGCTCCACTTCTGTAGAACATTTCTTTCAGTGCAGGATTCTTGGGTTGCACTGTGTGCTCTGAGCTGCCCTGGATGGGACAGGAGCCCCAAGCTCTGCTCGATGGCTCCTCACCAATGTACAGATCAGAAGCTGTGACATTAAAATATCTCAAACTGCTTTTTTTCAGGGGAAGTTTACAGGTGGTTTCTCACATAATGAATCAATTCACAAGCTGTTATTATCACCTGAATCACTGCTGTGCCCGAGGGTCAAATGTCACTTGGTCCCCTCTCAGAGTAGATATGGACAAACCCACTGGAGGAAACCCTCCCTGCTGGCTCTGCCCACTGGGCACAAAGCCCACCTGACTCTGAACAGCCCTGCTCAAAGCAGAACAAACCAAATGAAAGGCCACATCTTGGGAAATAAAGTCATGCATAAATTCCCAGGCATCCCACTGAAGATCAGATGGATGTGACTGACCCTCGGCCATGCTTAGTGCTTGAAGCTCAGGTCGAGCTAAGAAACTCTGCACGTGCCCCTCTGGCTGCCCAGGCAGAGCAGAGAGGAGCAGGGCTGGTGTCTGCTGCAGCACCAGGGCAGTTTGTGTGCAAGGGTGCAATCGCTTCGTCCCTGGAATGCAAACTTCTTGTGGATAGGAAATTCCTGGAATTCATGCTCTTATGATGCGAGGAGGAATGTGCCTTTAAAAATCCTCACAGTCCCTTTATTTTCATAGCCTGACAAGCAGTTTTGTACTCCTTGCTAATCGGGAAGGGAAGCACAGCACACCTTTAAATTAATATGGATAATATTTTTCTATTACCCTGATGATTATCACCTAAATTGCCTCGTAAAATGTTTAACACTTTATCCTGGCAGTGTTTTGACACTGGAGAACTTTTTCCACCAGGGCCAAGTGAGGGATGACCTGGCAGCAGAGCAGTCAGTCCCAGAGAGTGGTGGGACCTGGATCTCACCGATTCCAGACCTCATCCCAGCGCTCGTGTGCGAGCTGAAGAATTTGACAACAGACCCAGAGCTTTATCAGAAGGTGGCCCACGGCTGGTGCTTGTTCCTGGCCCCGTTGTATGACGTGTCCCCTCGTGGGACCCCATCAGCTCCCCATAACTACGGGTCCAAAGGCAGATGCCACATCTTCGTACCAAGGTAAGTGAAAAGGACACCGCAGCTGCTCAGCTGCACAGAGCCATGGCACATGGGATAGGGGGATTTTATTTATCATCAGGGCATCCTTTGCCAGTCAGCTCCTATAAACCTTACAGTGACACAAGATTCTTACTGGCAGGCAAAATAGTTAGGTGTATACACAGTTCTCGGGGGAATAATGCGATTTCTTGTTCTTTTTACCAGCATTGTTTAACCAGGTCTGACAAACGTGTTTCCAAGGGAATGGAGTACAGCTGGGTCAGGCAGAAGTGCTTGGCTGAGCAGGCACCTGCATCCTGCACTGCCTGGGTGTGCATCCCTGCCTGCAGATGCTGCTGCCTCCCAGGATTTCCTGCAAAGTGTCTAAAAATCACCAGTTAGGGTTAGGGTTAAATGACATTTTGCTCATCTGAGATTTCTTTCTGTAACTGGCACAGAGAGCAAGCAAGAGAGAGAAAACCTGAATAATTGAAAGGGGAGGCTGGAGAAAGATTTTTTTTTTTAAAGAAAAGATCAGTTCTCAGTTGGCAAGAGGAAATCCTACCAAGAATATGTGGAGATAATACTGAGCTGCTATTATACCACTGCATCCCTCTGAGGAAAAAGTTATCTCTCAGTGGATCTGAAAGGATGTTTTAAGTGAATCAGTAAATGAACCAGTCTGGGGACGTGAACAAAATATGTGTGTTTTCCAGTCTCTGAATATAAACAAACAAAGCATAAATATTCAGAAATTACTCCAGTTAGTCCTCTCAAAAACTCTTTGAGCAATGAGATAAATAATACGGGTGTTTGCAGTTCAGAGGAGATGATCTCCATGGGGGAAAAGGCAGGAGAGGAAGGAGCCGTACTCCTCCTGTCCCAATCTTTGGTGATTTACTCGCCCATCACAGCGGCCCAGCACAGAGCGGTGTCCACACCACATAAAGCTCAGTGCTAACATACGACACACATAATGGACCTGCTTGGAAGTCTTCACTTGAGGATTTATGAAGAACAATCTAATTATTCAACTCAGTGCTGCTCACTACCATTATTGCTCCTATTTAAAGCCTCCATGGAACAGGCCGTTTGTCTCAGGGGACAGACCTTCTCATAGCGGTTTTCATTGATAGAAATACACTCCTCGCTTTTGATAGCAACCCAGCTAATCCTGGAGAGACTTGGTAAACATATCTCACACTTGATAGGCCCAAGGAATTAGGCCTTGACAGCCCCGATTTCCCAGGAACAGAAAAATGGGGTTGCTTTACCAATAAACTCTAATTAAAGAGGAGCAAAGACCGACCCAAAGCCTCTGTTTGCTGCAACAACACCAGGGCTCTGTGGCTTCCTCACTCCTGTAATTGCTTCAGCATCCCGAAGGAGGGAGGGGGTTGTCAGCATCCCCCCCATCAAACAGAGGTTGATCTGTTATTTATAACCCTGGGATGTGTAACAGACGAGAGGAGTCACCTTGGCTGAGGAAATCTCTCCTGTAGCCTAACCTTGGGTGAGCAGCAGCAAGAAGTGCATGTGCTGTGGTGTCAGTGTGGCAGGAGGCAAAGGGAGACACAGAATTCCCACTCAGATCCAACCACGTGGCAAGAGCTCAGTAGATTCCCTCATCTTCACTGGAAACAGTTTTTCTTTTTTTTTTAAATTTGCCTGAATATTTATTGGTTCTATTTGTATGCAGAAGAATAAGGTAAACATCCTTTGTTCCTCCTCGCCTACCAAGGGTTAGTGAAGTCTTACATTTTCCCTGTAAATTATTTAAAAGTTGTGGGGGTAATGAACATTTCCTAAAAAGCATCTGGGGACAGTCACCAAATTCCTGTCATTGGCTGCTGGTACCTGGTCAAACACTGCCTGTAACCAAAGAGATGCTGAAGGAAAAGAGTTTGTGGCTCTTATCACCAGCCAACCTTAAATGAACAATTTTCCAGCCCTTCACTTTACAAACAAAATGCTGTCCTGAGTGCACCCCCTGCTTTGCACGGGCTGAGAAATGCCAGTGCATCCTCCAGGATTTAAGGCTGTGATATTCAGGGGGGTCTCAGGGAACAACTGATCAGGTTTTTAAAGGTATTTAGATACCAAACTCCCATTGATTTTGAGACTGGCTACACATGTGGAAATCTTGCTATCGCTTTGCTGGTTTATCTTTCTTTGCTCAAGGCAGTGCTAAGAATGATAGATGTGCCATAATTAAAAATATACGTGGAAACCTCAACCCACATGTATCTGGTCTTTATTTCTCTTCCACCTAGGAAGTCCAGACATCTTGCCTCAGTGTAGAAATTGGAGCAATTCTTCCCCTTGGAGAAATTTTAGCCATTTTTCTCCAACATTCACACCATTTTTTGAGATTCCTGATCTGAACCTAATCCCTAAACTTTTGTCTTTTGAGTATGGGACTTGAAGACCACTCTGCTGGGACTTCCTCTGCAACTTCATTTTTGTTTTTATCTCTCCCAGTTTTTGAAGGCAAAATGAGCAAAACCTGCTCACAGCCCAACACAAGCCTTGGCAGGCAGCTCAGAAGTGCCAGCACAGTTTACAGGGCAGTGGAGGGCACACAGCTCCTCAAAACGTTACCTTTGAGGGCATAATCACCAATGCAATGACTTTCAGGGCACAGTTGGCAACTCCTGAGCATAAAGACTAAAACCATGGGCTTTTCCTGCAGGCAGGATGGATGCTTGCAAAGGGTTTTTCTTTACACATAACACAAATCCCAAATGCTTTGGTTCCTCATGGCCAGCATTCCTGTGCTAAATGTTGCTGTATACTCCCACACACATGCTGTGACCTGAAATAGAGCAGGTAAAACATGGTATAAAAGTAATAATCTGGATTCTAATTGTTGACTGGCACATGAATATTTGAACTGGAGAAGGTTCTTTCTCATGCTGAATATGGTAAAAGGTACAGGAGTTTTCTTCCTCTAAGGGTTAGAAAGATTCAGTTTGAACAGAAACTTGTAGCCAAGGCTTGCTCAGCATCCCTGAGAAATGTTTTACAAGGGGTGAAATGGGCCTGACTCTGCCCTACTATCAGAGTGGCACCACCACGTGCTTCAGTAATTTTTTATTTGCATGATTCTTACAGAAGGCTTGGGGCTGTGTTTCTGTGCTTCTGTGGTTTTAGTTATTTGTGGAAAACGTGTGATGAGATCCAGAACCAGCCACCTGTTGAGCCCATTTCCATGCTGGAGCTGATACCCACAGCATTCAGTGCCTGAGGAACGGTCAGGTGGGAGCCCCTGAAGGGAAGGGAGCAGGAAAACTGTGATGGTTATAAGAAAACACACTTGTGGTGACATTTTTTGATTATCTAAAGATTAAGCACCAAGTCCAATTTCACTTGCAGTCAAGAAGAAGAACAAACTACCTCAAAAGGGTGACTCAGCCACCCAAAGGTGGAGGCATCCTGGATGACTCGGATGCAGGACATTGCTGATTTCTGAGCAGGTCTCAAGCAGGGTGCCCAAGCTGTGGTAGAAGACACCCTGATCCTACTCATGCCTAAATTACTGAAAGCTCGTGCAGTTGCTGAAATAACGTGACTTGGCTGTAAACATTGCAAGTAGAAATCAGTGATTTCTTTTTAAACACATTGCATGGAAACAAGATGAATGCAAGCCAAAAACCCATGTGGCTCCGTGATAGATCACACTGTATCTCAGCGAGGAAGAAAAGGCTCATTCCTGGCTGCAGCACGGATGCTTGCTGCTGAAGGTAGTAAAAGTCCAGTGAAAGTTATTTTACTAGCTTGTAAGTAACAGCCCTCCCAGATCATAAATTACTTTCCTATAGGAATTTACTGTTCAGGGTAAGATGAACAACTCTAAAAAGTAGCCTGACAATGCTGTCCAAATGAATTTCATTGCAGGATGAGGATTGTGGGACTTATGGTGTGGCTTTGTTCTGTACTCCCACATTCCTCACAGGTTAAATCACCAAAGTAGCCAACTGGCCAGAGCCTGCTCCAGCCTGCTCTAGTGAGCAAGGTGGTGTGGTGAACAAGAACAGGAATTCTAGATCCCAAACACTCAGTGCTTAAACATGGCAAAGGCTTGGGCTGCTCCCGGGGACACCATTTTCTCAGGGCTTTTCGTGCTTTTTGATTGTAAAACAGCTTGGGTGGAACCAGCAAAGACATGAGCTGGCAGAGCTTGAACCTGGGAGATGGAATGGGCAGCCCCAGCTCCTTCAAACAAACTCCTGCATTAAACCCCCTTTTTTTATGAGGAGGGCACAGCAAGCCCCAAACAGCCAGGAGTGCCCATTCTAACAATGTCTTGTGGTGCTTTTCCCTGTGCAGGTGGTTGGGAGGAAAGGAAGGAAGGAAGGAAGGAAGGAAGGAAGGAAGGAAGGAAGGAAGGAAGAAAGGAA